>CM038216.1:38282458-38665541 GCA_021442155.1 Cymbidium sinense
TTCATCGCTCCTCCCATCTCCATAACCACCACTACTCCAACCACCACCTCCATATCCACCAACACCTCCAGATCCCCCACCACTACTGCAATAATCATTGTCTCCGCCTTTGCCTCCACCACTAGATCTAGATTGAGCCTAGTTGATGGTGATGTTCCTACCGTCAAGGTTCTGCTCATTCATAGGGTTTAGGGTTAGTTTAGGGTTTAGTGTTACTTTGGGTTTAGTGTTTGGGGTTTAGGGTTTATGATTGTAGGATTTAGGATTTACTGTTTAGGATTTAGGGTTTAGGGTTTTAGTGTTTAGGGTTTAGGGTTTATGGTTGAAGGTTGAGGATTTAGGGTTCATGGTTTATGGTTCAGGCTTTAGGGTTTTAGGGTTTAGGGTTTAGGGTTTAAGGTTGTAGGTTAAAGGTTTTATGTTTAAGGTTTAGGGTTTAGGGTTTAGGGTTTTGGGTTAGTTTAAGGGTTTATGGTTCAAGGTTTATGGTATAGGATTTAGGGTTTAGGTTTTTTTTTTAAAATTAAGTAAATTGATAAGTTTATGTTTATTTAGTTTATTTTTTTATTTGAGTTTATTTATTTAATTTATTTTTATTTAGGTTTATTTTTAATTTTCATTTAGTTTAATATATTTATTTTTGTTTTATTTATTTTAGTTTAGGTTTTTTATTTTAGTTTATTTTTTAGGTTCACGTTTATTTTTTAGTTGAGTTTTATTTTTATTTTATTTTTTAGGTTTAGTTTTTATTTTTTTTTATTTTTAGGTTTAGGTTTTTATTTTGATTTTTAGGTTTAGGTTTTAGGTTTTTACTTTAGGTTTACTTTTAGATTTTATTTTTTAGTTTAGGTGTAGGTTTATTTTTACTTTATTTTATTTTATTTATTTTATGTTTAGGTTTAGGTTTTGTTTATTTTAGGTTTATGTCTATGTTTTATTTATTTTAGTGTAGGTTTAGATTTATTTTATTTTGTTTATTTTATTTCTATTTTAGTTTTGGTTTGTTTTTTTAGTTTAGGGTTTAGGTTTTACTTTTATTTACTTTTAGGTTTTATTTTTAGGTTTATTTTTTAAGTTTAGGTTCTTATTTAGTTTTATTTTATTTTATTTTAGGTTTATTTTATTTTAATTTAGGTTCTTTAATTTTTTTAGGTTTTACTTTTTTAGTTTAGTTTACATTTTATTTATTTTATTTTAGTTTAGTTTTTATTTTATTTTCTTTTTAGGTTTATATTTAGATTTAGGTTAAGGTTAAGGTTTTAATTTTAGGTTTTATTTTATTTAGGTTTAGGTTTCTTTATTTATTTCATTTTTAAGTTTTTTTAGTTTAGGTTTAGGTTTTTAGCTTTTTAGGGTTTAGGGTTTAGGGTTTTGTGTTTAGGGTTAGTTTAGGGTTTAGGTTTTAGGTTTTAGGTTTAGGGTTTAAGTTTTAGTTTAGGGTTTAGGGTTTAGGGTTTTTTTTTTAACAGAGAATAAATTCAGATTCAACATTTCTTCTTTCTGATTTCATCAACCAAGTAGCACCTGGAGTTTTTTAAGACACAAGCGATGACATAGATAAAAAATCAGCACTAATAGAGCAAATCAAAAACCCTAGATAGGTAGAACCATCTCTACTGTAAAGATAATTCCATAAGTAGTAGATCGGATCGATCGTTCTTCAATTTCTCCAATTCCCACCAGAAGCACCTCCACCTCTTGAGTAGCGGGATCTAGCATCATATCCCCGATCTATCTCTCCGCCACTACCACGACTATAACCTCCATCACTCCTCTCGCCTCCATAACCACCACTGCTCCGACCACCACCTCCATATCCACCAGGACCACCAGATCCCCACCACCACTATGATAATTTCCACCTCCGCCTTTGCCTGAACCGATAGATCTAGATTGAGCCTAGTTGACAGTGATGTTCCTACCCTCAAGGTTCTACCCATTCTTAGGGCTTAGGGTTTAAGGTTAATTTAAGGTTTATGGTTTAGGGTTTAGGGTTTGGGGTTTAGGATTTAGGGTTGTAGGTTTTAGGGCTTAGGATTTAGGGTTTAAGGTTTAGAATTTTGAGTTTATGGTTTAGGGTTTAGGGTTTTAGGGTTTAGGGTTTAGGCTTTAGGGTCTAGGGTTTAGGGTTTAGGGTTTAGGGCCTAGGGTATAGGGTTTAGGGTTTTAGGGTTTAAGGTTTAGAGCTTAGGGTTGTATGTTTAAGGTTTTAGGTTTGGGGTTTAGGGTTTAAGTTTAGTTTTAGGGTTTAGGGTTTAGGATATTTGGTTAAGGGTTTTATTTATATTAACTAAATTGATATGTTTAGGTTTATTTAGTTTATTTTTTATTTATTTGAGTTTATTTTACTTTTTTTATTTTTATTTATGTTTATTTTTTATTTAGTTTAGTTTCTTTATTTTAGGTTTATTTATTTTAGTTTAGGTTATTTATTTTAGTTTATTTCTTAGGTTTAAGTTTATTTTTAGTTGAATTTTATTTTATTTTTTTATTTTTTAGGTTCAGGGTATATTTTTTTTTTTTTTAGGTTTAGGTTTAGGTATTTAATTTATTTTTTTAGGTTTAAGTTTTAGGTTTTTATTTTTGGTTTATTTTTAGGTTTTATTTTCTTAGTTAAGGTTTAGGTTTATTTTTAGTTTATTTTATTATATTTATTTTTGGTTTAGGTTTAGGTTTAGTTTATTTAAGGTTTATGTTTTATTTATTTTTGTTTAATTTATTTTAGTTTTGTTTAGGTTTATTTTATTTTTATTTTAGGTTTAGTTTTTTTGTTTTAGCTTAGTGTTTAGGTTTTATTTTTTATTTATTTTTCAGTTTATTTTTTAGTTTTAGGTTTTTATTTAGTTTTTATTTTATTTTATTTTAGGTTTATTTTAGTTTTATTTTATGTTTAGTTTTTATTTTATTTATGTTTTTATTTTTTTAGTTTAGTTTAGGTTTTTATTTATTTTATTTTAGTTTAGTTTTTATTTTTATTTTTTAAGGTTTAGGTTTAGCTTTTGGTTTTAGTTTATGTTTTTATTTTATTTTATTTTTTATTTTATTTTTCTTTAGGTTTTTTATTTATTTTATTTTGAGGTTTTATTTAATTTAGGTTTAGGTTTTTTTCTTTTTAGGATTTAAGGCTTAGGATTTAGAGTTTAGGTTTAGTTTAGGGTTTAGGGTTAGTTTAGGGTTTAGGGTTTAGGGTTTAGGTTTTTGGTTTAGGGTTTATGTTTTAGTTTAGGGTTTAGGGTTAAATTTTTTTTAAACAGAGAACATATTCAGATTCAACATTTTTTTTTCAATTTTATCAACCAAGTAGCACCCCAAGTTTCGTAAGACATAAGCGATGACAGAGATCAAAACAAGCACCCATATAACAAATTAAAAACCATGGATATGTAGAATTGTGTCTGTTATAAAGGCACAGTTTCATAAGCAGTAGATTGAATTGACTGTTCTTAAGTTTCTCTAGTTCCCATCAGAACCACATCTCGCATCTTACGTAGAGGGATCCACCATCATATCCCCAATCTCTCCCTCCGTCAACACCATGGCTGTAACCTCTATCTCTCCTCTCTCCTCCATAACCACCATTTCTCTGACCACCACCTCCATATCCACCAGCACCCCAGATCCCCCAGCACCACTATGATAACCGCTGCCTCTGCCTTTGTATCCACAGCCAGATTTAGATTGAGCTTAGTTGTCGGTGATGTTCCTATCAATAAGGTTCTACCCATTCTTAGGGTTTAGGGTCTAGGGTTTAAGATTTAGGGTTTAGGGTTTAGGATTTAGGGTTGTAGGTTTTAGGGTTTAGGGTTTAAGGTTTATGGTTTAGGGTTTAGGGTTTAGGGTTTAAGGTTTAGGATTTAAGGTTTAAGGTTTTAGTGTTTATAGTTTTAGGTTTAGGGTTTAGGGATTAGGGTTTAGGGTCTAGGGTTTATGATTTAGGATTTTAGGGTTTTTAGGTTTGTTTATGGTTTAGGGTTTAGGCTTTAGGTTTTATGGTTTAGGGTTTAGGGTTTTTAGGGTTTAAGGGTTAGGGTTAGTTGGTTTAGGTTTAGTTTAGGATTTTAGGAGGTTTAGGGTTTAGGTTTAGGGTTAGGAGGAGTTTAGGTTTAGGGTTGGGTTTAGGGTTTAGTTTAGGGTTCTGATTGTAGGTTTAGTTTTAGGGTTTCAAGTTTACGGTTTTGGATTTAGCAATTTAAGGCTTAAGGTTTAGAATATAGGGTTTTTTTTTAAAAGTAAACCAGTAGGTTTAGGTTTATTTAGTTTATTTAGTTTATTTTTTACTTATTTTAATTTAGTTTATTTTTTATTTTTATTTAAGTTTATGATTTATTTTTATTTACTTTGGTTTATTTATTTTAGTTTATTTTTTAGGTTTAATTTTAGGTTTATGTTTATTTTTTAGTTTAGTTTTATTTTAATTTTATTCTTTTAGGTTTAGGTTTTATTTTTTATTTTTAGGTTTAGGTTTTATTTATTTTAGTTTAGTTTATCTTAATTTGGGATTAAGTTTATTTTATTTTTATTTTTGGTTTTGGTTTTTTTTTACTTCAGGATTTAGGTTTTATTATTTATTTATTTATATGTTTATTTTTTGGGTTAAGATTTTATTTAGTTTTAATTTTATTCTATTTTAGGTTTATTTCATTTTTATTTTAAGTTTAGTTTTAATTTTATTTAGGTTTTTTATTTTTTTATTTAGTTTAGGCTTTTATTTATTTTATTTTACTTTAGTTTTTATTTTTTTTATTTTTATTTTTTTAGGTTTAGGTTTAGGTTGAGGTTTTAGTTTATGTTTTTATTTTTATTTTATTTATTTATTTTAGTTTGGTTTAGGTTATTTTATTTATTTTATTTTTAGGTTTTATTTAGTTTAGGTTTATGTTTTTAGCTTTTTAAGGTTTAAGGCTTATGGTTTAAGGATAGTTCAGGGTTTTGGGTTTAGGGTTCAGGGTTTGGGGCTTAGTGTTTAGGGTTTAGTGGTTTGTGTTTTGGTTTTAGGGTTTAGGGTTTAGTGTTTTATGGTTTAGGGTTTAGGGTTTTTAGGGTTTAGGGTTTAGGGTTTAGGGTTTAGGGTTTATGGTTTATGGTTTAGGTTTTAGGTCTAGGGTTCAGGTTTTAGTTTAGGGTTTAAGGTTTTTGGTTATTTTTTAATAGAAGAGAATAAATTTTGATTCAACATTTCTTCTTTTTAATTTCATCAACCAAGTAGCACACCAACTTTTCTAAGACACAAGCGACGACATAGATAAAAAATGAGCATGCATAGAGCAAATCAAAAACCCTAGATTAGAACTGTCTCTAATGTAAAGACACAATTCCTTAAGCAGCAGATCGGATTGGCCGTTCTTCAGTTTCTATAGTTCCCATCAGAACCACCTCGACCTCTCCGTTAGTGGGATTCACCATCATATCCCTGATCTCTACCTTCGCCACCACCACGGCTGTAACATTTGTTGCTCCTCCTACCACCATAAACACCACTACTCTGACCACCACCTAAATATCCACTAGTACCTCCAGATCCCCCACTATCATTGCAATAATCACCGCCTCCGCCTTAGCCTCCACTGCCAGATCTAGACTGAGCCTGGCTGACGTTGATGTTTCTACCGTCAACGTTCTACTCATTCTTAGGGTTTAGATTTAAGTTTAGGTTTATTAGGTTGTAGGGATTAAGTTTATTTTTAATTTATTTAGTTACTTTAGGTTTAGGTTAAGGGTTTGGGGTTTAGGGTTTAAGGTTAGGGTTAGGGTTTAGGTTTATTATTTAATGTATTTTGTAACTTTAGGTTTAAGTTAAAGGTTTGGGGTTTAGGGTTTAGGCATTAGGGTTAGGGCTTAGGGTTTAGGGTTTAGGGTTTAGGGTGTACGGTTTAGGGTTTAGGGTTTAGGGGTATTCTTTCAGGGTTTAGGGTTTAGGGTTTAAGGTTTAAGATTAGTTTTTGGGTTTAAGGTTTAGAGTTTAGGGTTTTTTAAAAGAAAAATGAAAAAATGGTAGGTTTTAGTTTATTTAGTTTATTTTTTATTTACTTAAGTTTATTTTAATTTAAATTTAAATTTAGGTTTATTTTTATTTTTATTTAATTTAATTTATTCATTTTAGGTCTATTTATTTTGGTTTAGGTTTTTAAATTTAGTTTATTTTTTAGGTTTAGGTTCATTTTTTAGTTGAGTTTTATTTTTATTTTATTTTTTTAGGTTTAAGTTTAGGTTTGTATTTTATTTTTATAGGTTTAGGTTTTAGGTTTTTTTTTTAGGTTTTATTTTTTTATTTATGTTTAGGTTTAGGTTTAGGTTATATTTATTTTAGTTTAGTTTATTTTACTTTAGGTTTGAGGTTTATTTTATTTTTATTTTAGGTTTAGGTTTTTTTAGTTTAGAGTTTAGGTTTTAATTTTTATTTATTTTTAAGTTTATTTTTTAGGTTTAGATTTTTATTTAGTTTTTATCTCATTTTATTTTAGTTTTATTTTAATTTATTTAAGTTTTTTATTTTATTTATTTTAGCTTATGTTTTTATTTATTTATTTCAGTTAAGTTTTAATTTTAATTTTTTTTAAGTTTAGGGTTAGATTTAGGTATAGTTTTAAGTATTAGTTTAGGTTTTTTTATTTATTTTATTTTTAGGTTCTACTTAGTTTAGGTTTAGGTTTTTAGGTTTTTAGGATTTAGGGTTTAAGGTTAAGGTTTAGGGTTTAGGGTTTAGGGTGTAGTGTTTAGGCTTCAGGGATGAGGGTTTTCAGGGTTTAGGGTTATCTTGGGGTTTAAGATTAGTTTAAAGTTTAAGGTTTTGAGTATAAGGTTTTATGCTTTAAGGTTTATTGTTAGTTGAGGGTTTAGGGTTTATGGCTTAGGGTTTAGAATTTATGGTTTAGGGTTTAGGGTATATGATTTTTTTAAAAAAAATTAATTAAACTGGTAGATTTAGGTTTATTTAGTTTATTTAGTTTTTGTTTATTTATTTTAGTTTATTTTATTACTTTATTTTTATTTAGGTTTATTTTTTATTTTTATTTAATTTGGATTATTTATTTTAGGTTTATTTATTTTAGTTTATATTTTAGGTTTAGGCTTAGGTTTATGTTTATTTTTGAGTTTATTTTTATTTTTATTTTATTTTTAAGGTTTAAGTTTTATGTTTATATTTAGGTTTAGGTTTATGTTTTTATTTTATTTTTTAAGGTTTTTTTAGGTTTTATTTTCTAGTTTAGGTTTAGGTTTATTTTTATTTCTCTTACTTTATTTAGTTTGGGGTTTAGGTTTTGTTTATTTTATGTTTAAGTTTAGGTTTTATTAATTTTAGTATACTTTATTTTAGTTTAGGTTTAAGTTTATTATATTTTGTTTATTTTATTTTTATTTTAGGATTAGATTTTATTTTTAGTTTAGGATTTTCGTTTGATTTTTTATTTATTTTTAAGTTTAGGTTTTTATTTTATTTTATTTTAGGTTTACTTCATTATTATTTTAGATTTATTTTTATTTTATTTAGGTTTTTCATTTTTTGGTTTATTTTATTTTTTAATTTGGTTTAGGTTTTTACTTATTTTATTTTTGTTTAGTTTTTATTTTTTATTTTATTTTATTTCAAGGTTTATGTTTAGGTTTAAGTTAAGGTTTTAGTTTAGGTTTTTATTTAATTTTATTTTTGTATTTTATTTAGTTTTATGTTTTTTTATTTATTTTTTATTTAAATTTTATTTACTTTAGGTTAACGGTATAGTGTTAGGGTTTGAGATTTAGGTTTTATGGTTTAGGGTTGTTGATTTTAGGGTTTAGGGTTTAGGGATTATGGTTTATGGTTTGGTGTTTAGGTATTAGGGTTTAAGGTTATTGATTTTAGGGTATAGCGTTTAGGGTTTAGGATTTAAGGTTTAAGGATTAGGGTTTTAGGGTTTTAGGGTTTAAGGTTTAGGGTTTTAGGGTTTAGGGTTAAGGGTTTATGGTCTAGGGTTTTTTATTTATTTTTTATTTTTTTAAAGATTAAGTAAACTCGTATATTTAGATTTATTTAATTTATTTAGTTTATTTTTTATTTATTGGAGTTTATTTTATTTTATAGTTTAATTTAGGTTTATTTTTAAATTTTATTTTGTTTAGTTTTTTTATTTTCGATTTACTTATTTTAGTTTAAGTTTTTATTTTAGTTTATTTGTTAGGTTCAAGTTTATTTTTTAGTTAAGTTTTATTTTTATTTTATTTTTTAGGATTAGGTTTTATTTTTTATTTTTAGGTTTAGGTTTTGGTTTTTAGTTTATTTTTTTAAGTTTTGGTTTTAGGTTTTCATTTTAGGTTTATTTTTAGGTTTAATGTTTTAGTTTAAGTTTAAGTTTATTTTTATTTTTTATTTTATTTTATTTAGTCTATGGTTAGGTTTAGGTTTAGGTTTAGGTTTTATTTATTTTGGTTTAGTTAATTTTAGTTTAGGTTTAGGTTTATTTCATTTTGTCTATTTTATTTTTATTTTAAGTTTAGCTTTTTTTTTTAGTTTAGGGTTTAGTTTTTTTATTTATTTTTAATTTTTATTTTTAGGTTTATTTTTTAGATTTAGGTTTTTTTAGCTTTTATTTTAATTTATTTTAGGTTTAATTTATTATTATTTTAGGTTTAGTTTTTATTTTATTTAGGTTTATTTTATTTTTTAGTTTAGTTTAGGTTTTTATTTATTTTATTTTCATTTATTTTTTTAATTTATTTTTTTAAGTTTAGATATAAGTTTTAGTTTAAGTTTTTATTTATTGTATTTTATTTTATTTTATTTAGGTTTAAGTTTTTTTTAATTTTATTATTATTATTTATTTAGTTTAGGTTTTTAGGGTTTTAGGATTTAGGGTTTAGGTTTTGGGTTTTGGGATTTATGGTTTTAGGGTTTAGTGTTTAAGGTTTACTATTTAGGATTGAGGGTTTAGGGTTTTGAAGGTTTAGGGTTTAGGGTTAGTTTCGTGTTTAGGGTTTAGAGTTTAGGCTCTTGGCTTTAGGGTTTAGCTTTTAGGGTTTTTGGTTAGTTTAGGGTTTTGAGTTTAGAGTTTTAGGGTTTTGGGTTCAAGGTATAGGGTTTGGGTTAGGGTTTAGGTTTAGGGTTTAGGTTTTAGGGTTTAGGGTTTTTTAAGGTTTAGGATTTATGGTCGTAGGTTTGGGGTTATAGGTTTAGGGTTTAGGGGTTTAGGATTTAGTGGTTTTTTAAAAAATTAAATAAAGTGGTAGGTTTATTTTTATTTAGTTTATTTTATTTATTTATTATAATTTATTTTATTTTTTATTTTTATTTAGGTCTAATTTTAATTTTTATTTAGTTTGGTTTATTTATTTTAGGTTAATTTATTTTAGTTTAGGTTTTTTATTTTAGTTTATTTTTTAGGTTTAGCTTTAGGTTTATGTTTATTTTTTAGTTTTAAGTTTTATTTTTAAATTTTAGGTTTAGGTTTAGGTTTTTATTTTATAGTTGTAGGCTTAGGTTTAAAGCTTATTTTTAGGTTTTATTTTTTAGTTTAGGTTTAGGTTTACTTTTAATCTATATTATTTTATTTAGTTTAGGGTTTAGGTTTTGTTTATTTTAGGTTTAGGTTTAGGTTTTATTTATTTAGGGTTTAGGGTTTATGTTTATTTTACTTTTTTTTATTTTAGGTTTATGTTTTTTTTTGCTTAGGGTTTATGTTTTATTTTGTATTTATTTTTGGGTTTTATTTTTAGGTTTGTTTTTTAAGTTTAAGTTTTTATTTAGTTTTTAATTTATTTTATTTTTGGTTTATTTTGTTTTTATTATACGTTTATTTTTGATTTTACTAAAGTTTTTATTTTAGGTTTATTTTATTTTTTTTAGTTTATTTAGGTTTCTATTTATTTTATTTTAGTTCAGTTTTTAGTTTTTATTTCATTTTATTTTTACATTTAGGTTAAAGTTTTGGTTTTAGTTTAGATTTTTATTTTATTTTTTATTTTATTTTTTATTTTATTTTATCTAGGTTTAGTTTTTTTATTACTTTTTTTAGGTTTTATTTATTTTCGGTTTAATTTTTAGGTTTTTAAGGTTTGGGGTTTAGGTTTTAGGCTTGTAGGTTTTAGCGTTTAGGGTTTAGTGTTTAAGGTTTTTGGTTTTAGGGTTTAGGTTTAGGATTTAGGGTTTTAGGTTAAAGGTTTAAGGTTTAGGGTTGTCGGTTTAGGGTTTAGGGTTTAGGGTTTAGGGTTTAGTGTTAGTTTTAGGGTTTAGGGTTTTGATTTTTTATTGTGTTATTTTTTTATTTCTTTAATTTTCTTAAATTAAGTAAACTCATATGTTTAGGATTATTTAGTTTTTAATTTTATTTTCATTTGGGTTTATTTTTATTTTTATTTAGTTTAGTTTATTTATTTTAGATTTATTTATTTTAATTTAGGTTTTTTATTTTAGTTTAATTTTTATGTTTATGTTTAGGTTCAGGTTTATTTTTAAGTTTACTTTTATTTGTATTTTATTTTTTTAGGTTTATGCTTTATTTTTTATTTTTAGGCTTAGGTTTAAATTTTTATTTTATTTTTTAGTTTTGTTTTAAGTTTTTATTTTAGGTTTATTTTTTGGTTTTATTTTTTAGTTTATGTTTAGGTTTACTGTTAGTTTATTTAATTTTATTTAGGGATAGGTTTAGGTTTAGGTTTGGTTAATTTTATCTTTAGGTTTAAGTTTTATTTATTTTAGTTTAGTTTATTTTAGTTTAGGTTTAGGTTTATTTTATTTTTATTTTAGGTTTAGGTTTTTTTAGTTTAGGGTTTAGGTTATATTTTTTATTTATTTTGAGGTTTATTTTTTTAGGTTTAGGTTTTATTTAGTTTTTATTTTTTTTATTTTAGCTTAATTTTATTTTTATTTTAGGCTTATTTTTTATTTTATTTAGGTTTTTTATTTTTTAGTTTAATTTAAGTTTTTATTTATTTTATTTTAGTTTAGTTTTTATTTATTTATATATATATATTTTTTAGGTTTAGGTTTTAGTTTAAATTTTTTATTTATTTTTAGGGTTAGCTAAAGGTTTATATTTATTTTTAGGGTTTTTATTTATTTATATATATTTTTTTAGGGTTTTTTATTTATTTTTTATTTTATTTTTAGGTTTTATTTAGTTTAAGGTTTAAGATTTAGGGTTAGTTGAAGGTTTAGGGTTTAAGGTTTAGGGTTAAGGTTTTAGAGTTTAGGTTTAGGGTTTAAGTTTTAGGGTTTAAGGATTAAAGTTTAGGATTTTTGGGTTTAAGGTTTTGGGTTTTGGGTTTTAGGGTTTAGTGTTTAGGTTTTAGGGTCTAGGGTTCAGGTTTTAGTTTAAGGTTTAGGGTTCTTATTTTTTTAACATTGAACAAATTTAGATTCAACATTTCTTCTTTTTGATTTCATCAACCAAGTAACACACCAAGTTTTCTAAGACACAAGATATGACATAAATGAAAAATGAGAATGCATAGAGCAAATTGTAAACCCAAGAAAGCAAGAACTGTGTCAACTATAAAGACTCAGTTCCATAATTACCAGTTTGGATCGACAATTCTTCCATTTCCCCAGTTCCCATCAGAACCACCTCGGCTCTGGAGTAGCGTGATCCACCATCATAGCCCAGATCTCTCCCTCCGCCACCACCACGGCTGTAACCATCGTCGTTCCTCCCACCTCCATAACCACCACTGCTCTGACCACCATCTCCATATCAACCAACATCTCCAGATCCCCCACCACCACTACAATAATCGCAACCTCCGCCTTTGCCTCCACCATGAGATCTAGACTAAGCCTGGTTGACAGTGATGTTCCTGCCACCAAGTTTCTGCCCATTCTTAGGGTTTAGGTTTATTAAGTTTTAGGGTTTAGGTTTATTTTTTAATTTGTTAAGTTACTTTAGGTTTAGGTTTAGGGTTTAGGGTTAGGGTTTAAGTTTTATGGTTTACATTTTAGGGTTTAAAGTTTAGGGTTTTAGGGTTTATGATTTTAGGGTTTAGGATTAGGGTTAGGCTTTAGGGTTTAAGGTTTTAAGGTTTATGATTTTAGGTTTCAAGGTTTAGGGTTTAGCGTTAGGGTTTAGTTTTTAAGATTTAGGGTTTAGGGTTTTGAGGGTTTAGGGTTTAGGTCTAGCTTAAGGTTTAAGGCTTGTTTATGGTTTAAGATTTAGGCTTTAAAGAATAGGGTTTTTAGGGTTTTAGGTTTAGGGTTAGTTTAACATTTAGGGTTCAGGGTTTTATGGTTTATAGTTTAGGGTTTATGGTTAAAGGTTAGGGTTAGGGTTTAGGTTAGGTTTAGGGTTTAGGGTTAGTTTAGGCTTTAGGGTTTTGGATTTTTTTAGGGTTTAAGGTTTAGGGTTTAGGTATAGGTTGTAGGTTTAGGATTGTAGGTTTAGGGTTAGTTTTAGTGTTTATTGTGTAAGATTTAGCGTTTAGGGTTTAAGGTTTAGGGGTTATTTTTTTAAATTAAGTAAACCGGTAGGTTTAGGTTTATTTAGTTTATTTTATTTTTTTATTTTTATTAAGGTTTATTTTATACTTTTATTTAGTTTAGTTTATTTATTTTAGGTTTATTTATTTTAATTTAGGTTTTTTTTTGTTTATTTTTTAGATTTAGGTTCAGGTTTATGTTTATTTTTTAGTTGAGTTTTATTTTAATTATATATTTTAGGTTTAGGTTTTTTTTATTTTTAGATTTAGGTTTAATTTTTATGTTTTTATTTGAGATTTTATTTTTTAGTTTAGGTTTAGGTTTATTTTTAGTTTATTTTACTTTATTTAGTTTAGGGTTTAGGTTTAGTTTATTTTAGGTTTAGGTTAAAGTTTTATTTATTTTAGTTTAGTTTATTTAATTTAGGTTTAAGTTTATTTATTTTGTTTATTTTAGGTTTAGATTTTTTTAGTTTAGGGTTTAGGTTTTCTTTTTTATTTATTTTTAGGTTTTATTTTTTGGTTTATTTATTTTAGTTTAGGTGTTCTATTTTAGTTTATTTATTTTTTAATTTAGTCTTATTTTTTATTTTTATTTAGCTTAGTTTTTTTATTTTAGGTTTATTTATTTTTGTTTAGGTTTTTTGGTTTAGTTTATTTTTTAAGTTTAGGTTTAAATTTATGTTTATTTTTTAGTTGTGGTTATTTTTATTTTATCTTTTATGTTTAAGTTTTATTTTTTATTTTTAGGTTTAGGTTTAGGTTTTTATTTTAATTATTTAGGTTTAGGTTTTAGGTTTTAGGTTTTTATTTTTGATTTATTTTTAGGTTTTATTTTGTAGTTTAGGTTTAGGTTTATTTTTAGTTTATTTAATTTTATTCAGGGTTTTGGTTTAAGTTTAGGTTTAGTTTATTTTAGGTTTAGGTTTTATTTATTTTAGTTTAGTTTATTTTAGTTTAAGTTTAGGTTTGTTTTATTTTTATTTTAAGTTTAAGTTTTTTTTTAGGGTTTGGGTTTTTATTTATTTTATTTTTGGATTTTATTTAGTTTAGGTTTAGGTTTTTAGCTTTTTAGGCTTTAGGGTTTAGGTTAAGTTAAGGGTTTAGGGTTTAGAGTTTGGGGTTTAGGATCTATGGTTTAGGGTTTAGGGTTTAGGGTTTAGAGTTTAGGTTTTAGGTTTTAGGGTTTAGGTTTTATGGTTTAGGGTTTTAGGATTTAGGATTTAGGGTTTAGGGTTTAAGGTTTAGGGTTTAGGGTTTAGGTTATAGGTTTAGGGTTCAGGTTTTAGTTTAGGGTTTAGGGTTTTGGTTTTTTTAAATAGAGAACAAATTTAGATTCAACATTTCTTCTTTTTGATTTCATCAACCAAGTAACACATAAAGTTTTCTAAGACAAAAGCTATGACATAGATAAAAAATGAGCATGCATAGATCAAATCAAAAAGTCTAGATAACTAGAATTGTCTCTACTATAAAGACACAGTTCCATGAGCAGCAGGTCGGATCGATCGTTCTTCAATTTCTTTAGTTCCCTTCAGAACCACTATGGTCTCTCGAGTAGGGTGATCCACCATCATATCTCCGATCTCACCCTCTGCCACCACCATGGCTGTAACCTCCATCACTCCTCCAGCCTCAATAACCACCACTGCTCCAACCACCACCTCCAAATCCACCAGCACCTCCAGATTCCCTACCACCACTTTGATAATAGCCACCTCCGCCTTTGCCTCCACCGTCAGATCTAGACTAAGCCTGCTTAACGAAGATGTTCTTGGAGTCAAGGTTATGACCATTCTTAGGGTTTAGGTTTATTCAATTTTAGAGTTTAGGTTTATTTTTAAATTTACATAGTTACTTTAGGTTTAGGTTTAGAGTTTAGGGTTTAGGGTTTTAGTGTTAATACTTTTAGGGTTTAAGGTTTAGGGTTAGGGTTTAGAGTTTAGGGTTTTAGGGTTTTGGGTTTTAGGGTTTAGGGTTTAGGGTTAGGGTTTAGGGTTTAAGGTTTAGGGTTTAGTGTTTAGTCTTTCGTGTTTAGGATTTTGAGGGTTTAGGGTTTAGGGTTTAGGGTTTAAGGTTTAGTGTTTAGTGTTTAGGGTTTTTGGTGTTTAGGGTTTAATGTTTATGTTTAGTTTTGGGTTTAGGGTTTAGGGTTTTAAGGTTTAGGTTTAGGGTTTATGGTTTAGGGTTAGGGTTAGAGTTGAGGGTTTAGGGTTTGGGGTTTAAGGTTAGTTTAGGGTTTAGGGTTTATGGTTTTTTAAGGTTTAAGGTTTAGGGTTTAGGGATTAGGGTTTATGGGTTGTAGGTTTAGGATTGTAGGTTTAGGGTTTAGGGATTAGGGTTAGTTTTAGGGTTTAGGATTTAGGATTGAGGGTTTAGGTTTTAGGGTTTAGGAAGTTTTAAAATAAAGTAAACTGGTAGGTTTAGTTTATTTAGTTTAATTTTTATTTATTTTAGCTTATTTTATTTTTAATTTTTATTTCATTTAATTTTTTAATTTTATTTTGTTTTTTATTTTAGATTATTTTTTAGGTTTAAGTTTAGGTTTATGTTTATTTTTTAGTTTAGTTTTATTTTTATATTATTTTTAGATTTATGTTTTATTTTTTATTTTTATGTTTTGGTTTAGGTTTTTATTTTATTTTTTTAGGTTTAGGTTTTAGGTTTTTATTTGAGGTTTATTTTTAGTTTATTGTATTTTAATTAGTTTAGGGTTTAGGTTCATGTTTAGGTTTTATTTATTTTAGTTTAGTTTATTTTATTATAGGTTTAGGTTTATTTTATTTTGTTTATTTTAGGTTTTATTTATTTTCTTTAATTTAGGGTCTACGTTTTATATTTCATTTATTTTTAGTTTATTTTTTAGGTTTAGGTTTTATTTAGTTTTTATTTTATTTTATTTTAGGTTTATTTTATTTTTATTTTACATTTAGTTTTTTTTTAATTTAGGTTTTTTTTAGTTTAGTTTAAGTTTTTAATTATTTTATTTTTGTTCAGTTTTTATTTTAACATTTAGGTTTAAGTTTAAGTTTTAGTTTAGATTTTTATTTTATTTAATTTTTTATTTTCTTTAATTTTGGGTTTTTTAATTAATTTTATTTTTAGGTTTTATTTAGTTTAGGTTTAGGTTTTTAGGATCTAGGACTTAGTGTTTAAGATTTGGGGTTAGGGTTTATGGTTTAGGGTTGTAGGTTTTAGTGTTTAGGGTTTAAGCTTTAGGGTTTTAGGGTTTAGGGTTTAGGGTTTAGGATTGAGGGTTTTAATGTTTTCGGTTTAGAGTTTAGGGTTGAGATTTTAGGGTTAGGGTTTTTTAAATTTTTTATTTTTTATTTTTTTTAAATTAGGTAAACTTGTAGGTTTAGGTTAATTTATTTTATTTTAATTTATTTTAGTTTATTTTATTTTTTTAATTATTTTTCAGGTTTATTTTTATTTTTATTTAGTTTAGTTTATTTATTTTAGGTTTATTTATTTTAGTTAATGATTTTATTTCAGTTTAAATTTTAGGTTTAGGTTTAGGTTTAGGTTTATTTTGTTAGTTTTATTTTATTTTTATTTTATTTTTTAGGTTTAGGTTTTTTTATGTTCAGGTTTTGGTTTTTATTTTATTTTTGTATGTTTAGGTTTTAAGTTTTTATTTTAGGATTAATTTTTGGTTTATTTTTTAGTTTTGGTTTGGGTTTACTTTTTGTTTATTTTATTTTATTTAGTGTTTATGTTTAGGTTTAGGTTTAGGTTTTATTTATTTTCGTTTAGATTACTTTAGTTTAGGTTTGAGGTTTATTTTATTTTTATTTTAAGTTATGTTTTTTTTTAGTTTAAGGTTTAGGTTTTATTTTTAATTTATTTTTTAGGTGTAAATTTTTATTTAGTTTTCATCTCATTTTATTTTAAGTTTATTTTATTTATATTTTAGGTTTAGTTTTTATTTTATTTAAATTTTTATTTTTTAGTTTAGCTTATTTTATTTTAGTTAAGTTTTAATTTTTTATTTTATTCTTTTTTTTTAGGTTTAGGTTTAGGTTTAGGTTTAGTTTTAGGTTTTAGTTTAGGTTTTTTTATTAAATTTATTTTAAGGTTTTATTTAATTTAGGTTTAGGTTTTTACCATTTTAGGGTTTAGTGTTTAAGGTTTAGGGTTAGTTGAGGGTTTAGGTTTTGGGGTTTAGGGTTTATGATTTAGGGTTTAGGGTTTAGGGTTTAGGGTTTACGTTTTAGTGTTTAGGGTTTAGGTTTAGGGTTTTTGGCTTTAGGGCTTAGGGTTTAGGGTTTTTAGGGTTTAAGGCATAGGGTTTTTATGGTTTATGGTTTAGGCTTGTGGTTTTTGGTTTTAGGTTTAGGGTTCAAGTTTTAGTTTGGGGTTTTTGGTTTATGGTTTTTTATAGAGAATAAATTAATATTCAACATTTCTTCTTTTTTATTTCATCAACCAAGTAACACACCAAGTGTTCTAAGACACAAGCGATGACATAGATAAAAATGAGCATGCATAGAGCAAATCAATAACCCTAGATAACTAAAACCATCTCAACAATAAAGACACAGTTCCATAAGCAGCAGATCGGATTGGTCATTCTTCAATTTCTTTAGTTCCCATCAAAACCACCTCGACCTCTAGAGTAGTGGGATCCACCATCAGTTGCCTGATATCTCCCTCCGCCACCATCACAGTTGTAACCTCTATCGCTCCTCCCTCCTCTATAACAACCACTGCTTCGACCACCACCGCCATATCCAATAGCACCTCCAGAGCCTCCCCCCCACCACCACCACCATTTCTAGTAGCACCTCCAGTGCCCACTGCTAACGATGTCCTTGTATCACGCCACCACTAGATTTAGACTAAGCTTGGTTGATATTGATGTTCTTGCTGTAAAGGTTCCACTCATTTATAAGGTTTAGGTTTATTAGGTTTTACTATTTAGGTTTATTTTTTAATTTATTTAGTTACTTTAGGTTTATGTTTATGGTTTGGGGTTTAAGGTTTAGGGTTTAGGGTTTAAGGTTTAGGGTTTAGGTTTAGGGTTTAGGGTTTAGGGGTTAGGGTTTAGGGTGTAGGGGTTAGGGTTTATGGTTTAGGGTTTTAGGGTTTATGCTTTTAGGGTTTAAGGTTTAGGGTTTAGGGTTTAGGGTTTAGGATTGAAGGTTTAAGGTTGTAGGTAGGGTTAGTTTTAGGGTTTAAGGTTTATGTTTAGATTTAGGGTTTTGGATATTTTTTAAAATTAAGTAAACTGATAGGTTTAGGTTTCTTTAATTTATTAATTTATTTTAGTTTATTTTAATTTTAATTTTTATTTATTTTTATTTTTTATGTTTATTTAGTTTAGTCTATTTATTTAAGGTTTACTTATTTTTGTTTAGGTTTTTTATTTTAGTTTATTATTTAGGTTTAGGTTTAGGTTTTGTTTATTTTTAGTTTAGTTTTATTTTTATTTTATTATTTATGTTTAAGTTTATTCTTATTTTTAGGTTTATGTTTAGGTTTTTATTTTATTTTTTTAGGAACATGTATTAGGTTTTCATTTCACGTTATTTTTAGGTTTTATATTTTAGTTTAGGTTTAGATTTATTTTTATTTTATTTTATTTTAGTTAGTTTAGGCATAGGTTTAGGTTTAGTTTATTTTAGGTTTAGGTTTATGTTTTATTTATTTTGTTTTAGGTTTAGGTTTTTTTTAGATTAGGGTTTAGGTTTTATTTTTTATTTATTTTTAGGTTTTATTTTAAGGTTTATTTTTTTGGTTTAGATTTTTATTTTAGCTTTTATTTTATTTATTTTAGATTTAATTTATTTTAATTTTACATTTAGTTTTTATTTTATAAAGGTTTTTTTATACTTAGGTTTATTTTATCTTTTAGTTTAGTTTTGGTTTTTCTTTATTTTATTTTAGTATATTTTTATTTTTTATTTTATTTTATTTATAGGTTTAGGTTTAGGTTTTAATTTTATTATTATTATTTTTATTTAGGTTTATGATTTTTTATTTATTTTATTTTTTGGTTTTATTTAGTTTAGGGTTAGGTTTTTAAGTTTTTAGGGTTTAGAGTTTACGGTTTAGGGTTTAGGGTTTAGGGTTTATGGTTTGGCCCAGGTTTAGAGGGTGGTGGTTTAGGGTTTAGGGTTTAGGGAGGGTTAGGATTTAGAGTTTAGAATGTGTTTAGATTTAAGAGTGGAGTTTAAGTGGTGTGGAGGTTTGGAAGGTTAGCCTGTATTCAGGGTTGTATGGAGTGGAGTGGCTCAGTTCAGGCCCAGAGGTTTTGTTTTAGGAGTGGTCTTAAGGTTTAGATCAGAATTTAGGGTTTAGGGTGAGGGAGTGGTCAGTTAAGAGTGGTTTAGGGTGGGAGAGTGCAGTTTAGTGTATAGGGTTTAGTAGGGTTTAAGATTTAGGGGTTTAGGGCTTGGGGTTTAGGGTTTAGGGTTTTTTTTAAAAGAAAAAAATTAAGTAAACCAGTAGGTTTAGGTTTATTTAGTGAATTTTTTAGTTATTTTAGTTTAGTTTATTTTTTATTTTTATTTAGGTTTATGTTTTATTTTTATTTTGTTTGGTTTATTTATTTTAGTTTATGATTTTATTTTAGTTTATTTTTTAGGTTTAGGTTTAGGTTTAGGTTTAGGTTTATTTTTTAGTTTTGTTTTATTTTTATTTTATTTTTTAGATTTAGGTTTTATTTTTTATTTTTAGGTTTAGGTTGTATTTATTTTAGTTTAGTTTATTTTAGTTTATGTTTAGGTTTATTTTATTTTTATTTTAGGTTTAGTTTTTTTTAGTTGAGCATTTAGGTTTTATTTATTATTTAATTTTGGGTTTAGGTTTTTATTTAGTTTTTATTTTATTTGATTTTATGTTTAATTTATTTTTATTTTAGGTTAAGTTTTATATTTATTTAGGTTTTTATTTTTTTGTTTAGTTTAGGTTTATTTATTTTATTTTAGTTTAGTTTTTTTTCTTTTTAGGTTTAGGTTTAGGTTGAGATTTTAGTTTAGGTTTTTATTTTATTTTATTTATTTATTTTATTTTAGTTTAGGTTTTTTTATCTATTTTATTTTTAAGTTTTATTTAGTTTAGGTTTATGTTTTTAGCTTTTTAGGGTTTAGGGTTTATGGTTTAAGGTTAGTTCAGGGTTTTAGGTTTAAGGTTTTTTTTTTTTTAAGGAAACCCCATTATACGAGGGTATTTTATTGCCACAAAAAAAGGGTTACAAGATCCTTAAAGAGGAGAAACTCCGAATCTATTGCTCAAAGAGCTAAAATCAGCCTAAGGAGTAAATCCCCATCTAAGTACATCCAAAAGCAAGAGAAAACATTAAAGCAATCAAAAGATATAAAATGGCTAACATAATAATTGAAAGGAAGATTAAGGCCAATGCTCTGATGGTTGTAAGAGAGCTTGGTAATATGGAGCAAACCTGCTAGAGAACAAGGGAGAATCACCTGCAAAGTGACACTAGAGAGGAGATTAGAGCAAGTAAAGTAATACAAATAGAGTGATAAAGGAAAGGAAAGTTGATAAAGAGGCTCTCAATCACACCAAATTGGGGCAGGCAAAATTGAGCATCCAAACTTCATTAGAAGGGTTACATCACATGAGCTACTACCATACCAAAAGGGTGAAAACATCACGACCATCATAGCCAACAAACGGGAGGAGGTAACACCCGTTGTTGATAGTCTTATGAACTTTATTACGCAATCCTAAACACAATCATATCTAAAGTAGAGAGGTAATTGCAAAGAGCTAAATGGTTAGTTGTCTCATTCAAGAAAGATATCAGCAATATAGTCATCCTGACATGAGAGTATATAAACATAGGGGAATTACTCATCTTAGCCAGAGCCTCAAATCCAAGTGAAACCAGCATATAAACCCACCACCAAAAAAATAGCAGATGAGATAACTTGCTGCGATCCTCCTTGTTTATGTTTGTATGAGTAATTGGAGAAAGACAATTATAAAGGAAGGCATCATAGCTCAACACGGAAAAAGGGCTGCAACCAACCAAAACTAACAACAAGTAAGGACATTTAGAGCTACCCATGGCGATACCGGGTCAAAATTGATAATCCACTCAATGAGCAACCGAGAGAACAAGACAACAAAGAACTTCCCATAACACCACTCTTCCAGAATAGACAGCTCAAACAACTGCACAAACCAAACTGGACCGAGATAGCAATAAAGACAACAAAGAATGCAAATTACAGATTCGAGAGATGAACAATGCCTGTAAAATAGCACGCATACGTAAAGCCAACCCCAATAAAGAAACAAGTAATGCAACAATGTAAAATAGAATCCAAAAAAGATAGGACAATGGATAACCAAAGCAAAAAATAGCCAAGATAGCAACAATGAAGACGGCAACATTCGAGATAGGGAAGGACTACAGATTGGCCATAAAACCTCCTAATCAGAGTAGATATTAGGCCAAAAAAGCAGTTATCTTGAAGGCCGCAACACAGACAGAAATCTCTAAAAAACCATCACCATCAGAGCATCAAGAGCAGTAAATGTTTGCTGAATGAAGTACCCAGAAATCTTGTAGCCAACATAGAAGGAGCCAACAAGGGTGGCCAGATAAACCAAGCCAGGAAATTTCCAGGACATGAAACAATCAAAACAACAAAAACCATCTAGCATGTCATAATGCCTCCCATCCAATATAAACACAAAGAATGAGGTTTATAGAGAGAGGATAAAAGAAATAGCAGATATGATAGATCACATTAGATGATAAGCAACTAAAAGACCAAAAGGGGTTCAAGGCAAAGTCCACCAATCAAGAACATCATCGAACAAGGTAAACTAACCCTGCACCCAATCCAAGATGACCAATAAACAGGATAGCTAAGACCAACAAGCTGGTCAAGAGGCCACCCAAAATTATATATAAGTAAATGGAAGGATAGATAATGAGTAGCACCCCACCCCAAGCAAATTACATTCAGAGAAATAAAATCAGTAACAGGGTGCTTAATCACCGTAATCCAACACTGCCAAGGATAGTGACAATAATAACTAATAAGATTGCCAATAATCCCATTATGCTTATAAGATAAACCATTGATGCCCTTCCAGCATAACAAAAAAAGGATATTTAAAAAAGGCATGTTCACAACATAACAAATGGAGAAGACCACAGGACAAACAACAATCTAGATGTTGGCATCTTCGGACAAGGAAAACAGAAACCAAAATCGGTGAATACAAAATTACCCACAATCACAAAGAAATGCGGATAATGATCCATTGAGAAAATCCAAGCTTGTCTACTGGGAAACAAAACCGAGACAAGATTGACATAAGCCTCAAGGAACCAAATCGCCTCTAAAAACTACCACATAAGGAACATTCATAGCAGAAGCAACAATATCCCTATTCAAAGACACAATCCTTGGAGAAATACCCACGGCTTGCCAAAATAACAATCATTGAGAGTATACCAACCATAGTTTATGATCAAGTAGAGCAGTTGATAAAGCATAGTGATGCACAATACTAACAAAGACTAAAAGGGATATTATAGCAGTTAAGATAGTAGTAAACAATAATCGATAAACCAAATCCACAAACATCCAAATTCTTAAAGCAGCAATAGGTAACATCAGACTATAGTACCACACAAATAGAAATGGCACTCCAATCCAAGAAGGTAACAACATAGACCCAATAGATGCAGGATTACAATATAAACAAAGACTGTAGATATGATTCACAGCCACCCAGAAATGAGCAGCAACCCAGCCAGAAATAATCCGGGCAATCAGAGAGTCACTCCCATTAGAGCAACTATTGCAACATAAGTCAGCCATTAAGGGTAAGAAGGTCAGTAGTAACCTTTGAGAAATCCTGCAAAGAACATCGATAGCAAGAGGAAGAAAGGAAGAAAGCACCCAACAGCAAGATCCCACCAAAGAAACCTTGCTGAAACAGGAAATGGCATGATGAATGGGGTCCAGGTTCCAGTAAAAACAACATTGAGGATGATAAGTTTCAGCAAAAAATCCAAATGTCTTCTTCATGCACAAAAATGAAAATATAACTCCCAGAAGAAAAAGAAAAACGTCAAGGAGAGTTAGAACATAAGGGGATAGAAAACCAGAAAAAAGAGAGACAAAGAGGAGAGTTAGATTCTGAGGTAAGGAAGCTCAGAATTGTCTAAGTTAACCAGACCACACAGGTATTTAGGTAATGTAAATTGATCAAAGAGGATGATACTATCTAATCTCGCACCCAGATTTGCAAGGTAATCAGCACAGGCGTTACCTTCACACCAAACATGAGTGATGGTAAAATTCAGTTCAGAGAGAAGAGCCCTAGTTTGCTTGAGGAGGTAGTACAAACAAGCGTTGCTCATATTGGTAGAAGTCAAAAGATCAATCAGTAGAAGAGCGTCCACCTCTATCCAAATATTGAGCCAGTCATTTTGAAGACAAATTTCTAGAGCTTTGTGGACAACCATAAGCTCAGTATAAGGAACAATGCTGGAAATAAGGGGATAAGCAAATGCACATAGAACAATACCCTTAGAATTCCTGAAAATGCCTCCGCAACCCAAGCCATTATGAGAGACAGAGCCATCAGTATTAATTTTAATAATATGATCAAGAGGTTTTTTCCAAAAAACCATTCTATCATTTCGATAGTAAGACTGGTCTGGAAGGTTGAGGCCCAGTTTATTAGCAACAGATTTACAGCCTTTAAAATGCTTGTGATGGATTGAATTGGCTTTAAACAAGTCATAAATTTTGTTTTTAGTTCTAGAAATAATCCTCATGTGATTCATACGAATCCCATGATGTTTATCTTCATTCCGGTCCATCCATATGAACCAAATAAGAGTAATGGTGATTATGATTTTAATATGACCTTTAATTGCATTGTCAAAGTAAACTTCAAGAAGTTGATATAAAGTAAAGGAACAATTAAAATTGATAGTGTTGAATAGATTGTCATACCAAATCCAAATTTTAGAGGCAATAGTCCCATTAACAAAAACATGGTTAACATTCTCAATATGGGAACAACATTGACATTTAGAGGGTAAATAAAACCCTTTACCCCACAACAAAGAGTCAACAGGAATAAAGTTTTTTAGGATATGCCAAGTAAGAACAGAGTAAGAAGAGGGGATATTGCTATTCCAAATTTTGGAGAACACAATAGAAGAATCTTGATTGTCTTTAGTGTGAATCCACACATTTTTAAGGTTGAAATCCCCATTATGAGATAACTTAAAGATAATCTGATCATGATTGTTAGGAGTGATAAGAATACTAGTAATCCTATTTAAGAAAGTGGAAGGAATAGAATCGAATCTTACTAGTGTTCCACATGTGGTTTCCGAATGAATTAACTCTAATAGCGGAGGTGGAGTGAGTGTAGAGTAAGTCATCAATGGAGCCAGAACCACTCCAGTTGTCTTGCCAAAAAAAAAAAGAATTGCCTGAGTTTATGCCCCAAAAAATTAAGGATTCTGCATCCTATTTGACAGAACAAAGTCTTCTCCACACCGGAGAATCGCCCGATTTAAAAGGACAAATGAGAGGATGTTTACCCTGGCAATATTTAGAAGTCATGAAATTCCCAAAGACTATTTTTTGCTCCTAAAGTTCCACCAAAGTTTGTAGGAGAAGGCATGGATAACTTCTTTGATGGATTTACATCCTAGACCTCCCTCTTCAAGAGTACCACAACTATTAGACCAGGATGACCAGTGCATTCTTTTAGAGGATGTATTGGTTCCCAAGAATTTGTTTAAGAGACGCTCAATTCTGTTTATGGTAGAGTTGGTAGGCACAATGGTTTGAAGAAGGTATATGGGCATGGAATTTAGAGTGCTCTTGATCAAGGTAAGCCTACCATCGAAAGAGAGTAAATGAAATTCCCAAACCGAAATTTTGTTAGAAATTTTTTGAATTAGATCATCAAAAAGGTGTGATCTTTTTTGGCCTTTGAAAAGCGGAGCTCCAAGGTAATTAAGAGGGAGTTGATTTTGTTTAAAATTAGTAATTCTGGATATTTGGTTAAGTCTATTAGGAGGAATCTTAGTTGAAGGAATAAAACAGCATTTTCTTTTATTAAGAAAAAGACCACTAACTTTACCAAAATCATTTAGAAGGTTCTTGATGGTTTTAACATGTTGAATGGAACCGCTTAAGATAATGAAATCATCAAAGAAAGCTAAGATGACAAATAGGGAAACCTCCATGAGTTTTAAAAGACATATTAGGCTTATTAACTAAAAGATCATTCGTGCTCCTTGACAGTATTCAATAGCGATGATAAAAAAGAGAAGGTGATAGTGGGTCACCTTGCCTCAAACCATGGCTAAAGGAAAGAAACCTATGGACTCACCATTCATGATAATCAAAAACCGACATTCATGATACATCTTTTTTATAATCCGGAGAAAACTATCAAAAAACCAAACAAATTCGGATTTGAAAGAGAAAGTCCCATGAGAGATTATCAAAGGCTTTAGCGATGTCCGGAATAAGATGTTGCCTCCTCTAGAATTGATATCAATGTCATGAACCATTTCTTGAGCGAGAAGAATATTATTCGATATTGTTCTATGTTTAACAAAACCAGTTTGATTAGGGGAGATGATTTTAGGAAGCAAAGGGCTAAGCCTATTATTTATTAATTTAGCAATGAGTTTTTGAAAAAAGGTGCAAAGACTAATCGGTCTAAAATCACTCCAAGATTCAGGATTGTTAATTTTGGGAATAAGGACAATAGAAGTGCTTGAAAAGTATTTGGGAATGGGATTTCCATCAAAGAAATCAATAACAACATTAACTAAATCAGTTTTAATAAATGGCCAATAGTGCTGAAAGAAGTGGGTCATATAGCCATCGTACAAGAATGAGTCGTGTTCATGTTCTTAAGAGTATTACTAATCTCCTCTTGAAGGACACATAGTGAGTAAATGATTATCCTCACGTTAATCATAGAAGGAATAAGATGGGTGTTTGATAAAGTGTCTAAGAACGGCTTAGAATTTAATAAAGTTTGAAAATGATGAATGACGTAATCCTTAATATCATTGTTATGCTATCCATTCACCATTAGAGTTCTTAATTTTCTTAATCGAGTTTAAGGCTTTCCGTTATTACAAATGGCATTAAAGTACTGGTGTTTCGTCACCATCACAATATGTTTGCGCTTTTTGACGCCAATAGGTTTCTTCCATGTTTTGATAATTAAGCAAGTTATTCTTGGCAATGTTCAACTCCTCAGACTGTTTGAGAAGAGATCTCCTCTTATTCCATAGCTTTAAGATTTGTGAAAAGATTTTTAAAAATGTGTTTGTTTGTAATTTTTTTTGTTTTTGAGCTTAATGAGTCATTTGAAAATAGGGGCCATCCAATTAGTGATAGTGACATTAGTGAAGTCACTATGTTGGGTCCACATGTTTTGAAATCAAAGGAGGGGAGTAGACGGGTTTGGGGCGATTATTGAAGGAAATCAAGAGAGAGCATGGTCGACAAAAGTTCTTAAATTCTCAACAATGGTGAAGACCATTGATTGATCCAAAGAGAATTAAAGAGGGCCTATCAAGACGCCGCCAAAGCCTAGAGTTGTGCGCGTGAAGTTAGACCCGTGAAACCAATGTCGATCGATTGCAATCAAGGGTCATATTTGAGAAGTCCTCCATGGAATGAAGGTTAGAGAACATCCTCCCTTCTTTCAGAACTAGCTATGTTAGTATTGAAATCACCTCCAACCAACCGGGAAGGTTAGCAGAGGCTAAGGTGTAAGTGATTCCAAAGGATGTTCCTACCAGCTCTATTACAAGAGGCATAGATAAAAGTGCCAAAATCCGATAAGTCACCTAAGGAGATTTTGACATTAACCAATTGGTCAAGATTATCAATGATGGAAATTGTGATGGAGTTGTGCCAAAAGCACCAAATTTTATTATTAATATTGAAGAAAAAATTATGAAAGCCAAGGGATCTAGCGACAAAGGAAATCTTAGAACAATTTATGAAAAGTTCAATAAGAATAAGTAACTTGATATTATGAACACGACAAAGACTCCTAACACGATTGCGGATAGGAAGAGACCCACAACCCCGGATATTCCAAATAAGAAAATTAATCATAAGGGGACAACCAAAAGGGAAAAGTAAAAAAAAAAAAGAGAAAGGAAAGAGAGGAGAGAAATGATGGCACATTACTTATGTGGGGTGGAAGCAGAGCGAGTGATTCTAGAGAGGTTATTATTAGAAAATTTTGCTTTGAAGGGTTTTTTATTTTTAACAATTTGAAAGGGTCTCTCAGAATCCAAATTATCTCCATCAGAAAGAGATTGATTTATGGGTTCCAGAATAGTAGGAGAATCTATCAATAATTTAGAAGAGGGGATTTCACCTTCTTTCGTATCGAATAGAGTATGAGAAATTGGGATCAATTGGATATCACTCTGAAGGGAAATAGATGTGGAAGTTCTGGCACCATTCATAATACAAATATCTTTCTCAATATGTTCGAAAACCATAGGGTCATTATTGATTTGGTCCATTATATGATTCCCATTCAAATTGTTTAATTGGGTGTCCAATATGAGGCTACCATTCATATTTTCAGTAGGATTTAAATGAAGCAAAGAGCTATCATGGGAAACCGGATTATTACAAGCAGGGGTGAAGTTAGGTAAATTGCCATTGGTAACATCACACCCCTCATTGGTTGTTTTAGTACCAAGGTCAGATTGTTTGCCACTAGATAGATCAGTAGGAGGTGTAGGTGAGAGAGGTTCTTTTTGAGTATCTTTAGGCACGTATGCTAGAGTATTGGTTCTCCCAGTTCCATTAATGGTAGTCATATTCTTTGGTAAATTTTTCCTGAGATTAGGATGAAGCACAAAGCAATCTGAGTGATCGTGTCCGTGGATCTTGTAGTGAGTGCAGAAAATAGGAAAATTTTCGAATTCGACTTTTTGACTATATCCAAATTTTTCAGAGCCAATCCAATCCTCTTTGGGATATTTCTTTGTGATGTCTATCTCAACGAGAATACGAGCGATAGATGGCCTAGATCTATTGGCCATTGCTTTGTCTATTTGGAGAGGTCTACCAAAAAGGCCGCCAACACAAACAAAACTTGATGAGTGACATAATGAATTTGCATGTTAGGAAAAGCAAGCCAAAGAGGGACAATGGGAGATTCTTCTTTGACATCAAATAGGGGCGACCATTTCAGTAGCCTCATTTGACAATTATGCACAAAATAAGAATGAGGAGCGAAAACCCGCGAGTAATCTAAATCATTAGAAAGTTGAATAAGAATGTGACGGGATCGACGCCTAGAGAAAGAACCCGTTAATTTTAAACTATGAAAGAAAGTGCTAATGTTATCAAGAGTTGGGCATCTAAGGAGAATTTACCCACCAAAGAGAATTGAAGGGCTTAGCAAGTTTCTCAACATCGATCGAACACACACGCAAGAATCCATGATAAGAAGTCGAAATGAGATTAATCAAGCATTCGAGCTAAGGATCTTACCGTGATAAAGAATCTTTGAATGATTTACATTAAGGTGCAATCAATTAAAAACCAGAGTCGAGAGCAAAGTCGTGTCACACAAGAGGCAACGAGCCAGGATTCACAGAGACCAGAGCCTCCGCCATTGCTCTAATCCAAGAACATCACATACAGAGGAGCCCGAACATGCGCTCAGGCTGAGAGAAGCACGCAGAGAAGTGACCAAATACTCGAGAGCAGCCAATCGGTGAATCCACCGAGGGAAACGCAAAGTTGCCAAAATCGCCAGAGAGGGAGCGCTGCGAAGTCTCTAGGGTTGAGTGTGCGGGTTTTAGGTTTTAGGTTTTAGGTTTTAGGTTTAGGGTTTAGGGTTTGGGGTTTAGGGTTTAGGGTTTAGGGTTTAGGGTTTTGGTTTTAAGGTTTAGGGTTTAGGGTTTAGGGTTTTAGGGTTTAGGGCTTGGGGTTTACGGTTAAGGGTTTTCATGTTTTTGGGTTTAGGGTTTGTGGTTTAGGTTTTAGGTCTAGGGTTCACATTTTAGTTTAAGGTTTAAGGTTTTTGGTTATTTTTTTATTGCAGAGACATATTAATATTCAACATTTCTTCTTTTCGATTTCATCAACAAAGTAACACATAAACTTTTCTAAGACACAAGCAATGACATAGATAAAAAATGAACATGCATAGAGCAAATAAAAAACCATAGATAATTTGAATCGTCTCTATTGTAAAGACACAGTTCCATAAGCAGCAGATCGGATTGGCTATTCTTCAATTTCTCTAGTTCCCATCAAAACCACCCTGACCTCTCGAGTAGTGGGATCCACCATCATATCCTTGATCTGTAGCTCCGCCACCACCACGACTATAGCCTCAGACGCTCCTCTGGCCTCCATAACCACCACTACTCTGACCACGACCTCAATATCCACCGACCTCTAGATCCCCACCACCACCGCAATAACTACGCCTCCCCTTTGTCTCCAGCCTGCATCTAGATTGAGTCAGCTAACTGGTGATGTTACGCCATCAAGGTTTTGCTCATTCTTAAGGTTTAGGTTTAGGTTTAGGTTTATTAGGTTATATGGTTTAAGTTTACTTTTTAATTTATTTAGATACTTTAAGTTTAAGTTTAGGGTTTGGGGTTTAGGGTTTAAAGTTTAGGGTTAGGGTTTATATTTATTATTTAATGTATTGAGTTACTTTATGTTTAGGTTAAGGGCTTGGGGTTTAGGGTTTAAGATTTAGGGTTAGGGTTTAGGGTTTATAGTTTAGGGTTTAGGGTGTACGATTTAGATTTTAAGGTTTCGGGTTTAGGGCTTTAGGGTTTATTCTTTTAGGGTTTAGGGTTTAGGATTCGGGTTTAGGGCTTAGGGTTTAGGTGGTTAGGTTTAATTGAGTTTAGGGTTTTAGGTTTTTTTTAAAAATAAATAAATAAATGGCAGTTTAGGTTCATTTAGTTTATTTTATTTATTTAGTTATTTTTTAATTTTTATTTTAATTTATGTTTATTTTTTATTTTTATTTAGTTTAATTTATTCATTTTAGGTCTATTTATTTTGGCTTAGGTTTTTAAATTTAGTTTATTTTTCAGGTTTAGGTTTAGGGTTAGATTCATTTTTTAGTTGAGTTTTATTTTTATTTTATTTTTTTAGGTTAAGGTTTATGTTTGTATTTTATTTTTTTTAGGTTTAGGTTTTAAGTTTTTTTAGGTTTTATTTTTTTAGTTTAAGTTTAGGTTTATTTTTAGTTTATTTTATTTTATTTATTTTAGGTTTAGTTTTAGGTTTAGGTTATATTTATTTTAGTTCATTTTTTTAGTTTAGGGTTTAGGTTTTATTTTTCATTTATTTTTAGGTTTATTTTTTAGGTTTAGATTTTTATTTAGTTTTTATCTCATTTTATTTTTGGTTTATTTTATTTATTTTAAGTTTAGTTTTATTTTATTTTAGGTTTTAATTATTTTATTTCTTATTTTTTTTAGTTAAGTTTAATTTTAATTTTTTTAGGTTTAGGTTTATTTTGTGTAGCATAGATTTTTCTTTATTTTGGTTTTTTTATTTATTTTATTTTGAGGTTTATTTAGTTTAGGTTTAGCTTTTTATGGTTTAGTGGTGGGGTTTAGAGTTTAGGTTTAGGGTTTAAGGGTCAGACTTGCAGTGCAGGCTTGTAGAGGGTTTTAGGTTTAAGGTTTAAGGTAGAGTCAGTTTAAGATATAGAAGAGTGGATGGTTAGAGTTTATGGTAGGGTTTAGGATTAGTTTAGGTTTAGGTTAGGGAGTTTATGGTTTAGTGGGAGTTTAAGGGGTGGTTTCTGGGTCTGAGGGTTTAGTTTTTGTAGATTTAGGATTTAGAGTTTAGGGTTTATGGCTTAGGGTTTAGAATTTATGGTTTAGGGTTTAGGGATTATGGTTTTCTTAAAAAAAAAATTAAGTAAACCGATAGGTTCATGTTTATTTAGTTTATTTCTTTTTATTTATTTCTTTTAGTTTATTTTATTTTTTATTTTTATTTAAGTTTAATTATTAATTTTATTTTGTTTGGTTTATTTATTTTAGGTTTATTCAATTTAGTTTATATTTTATGTTTAGGTTTAGGTTTATTTTTATTTTTTAATTTATTTTTATTTTTATTTTATTTTTAAGGTTCAAGTTTTATGTTTTTTTTTAAGTTTAGGTTTAGGTTTTTATTTTATTTTATTTGGTTTATTTTTATGTTTTATTTTTTTAGTTTAGGTTTAGGTTTATTTTTTATTTATCTTACTTTTTTTAGTTTAGGGTTTAGGTTTAGTTTATTTTAGGTTTAGGCTTAGGTTTTGTTAATTTTAGTATAGATTATTTTAGTTTAGGTTTAAGTTTATTTTATTTTGTTTATTTTATTTATATTTTAGGTTTAGTTTTTATTTTTTTATTTAGGATTTGGGTTTTATTTTTATTTGTTTTTATGTTTATGTTTTTATTTTATTTTATTTTAGGTTTATTTCATTTTTATTTTAAATTTATTTTTATTTTATGTAGGGTTTTTATTTTTATGTTTATTATATTTTATAGTTTGGTTTAAGTTTTTACTTATTTTATTTTTTATTTTATTTTATTTTTAGGTTTATATTTAAGTTTAAGTTTAGGTTTTAGTTTAGATTTTTTTGGTATTTTATTTAGGTTTATATTTATTTATTTATTTGGGTTTTATTTTGTTTAGGCCAGTATAGGGTTTGCCCAGTGGATTTAGGTCAGGGTCACTTCATTAGGGTTAGGGTAGGGATCAGGGTTTAGGGCCTGGGGTTTAGGTTGGGCCTAAGTTTGTGATCTTAGCTGGGGTTTAGGGCCTAAGTCAGTGATGGGAGGTCAGGGCCCAGAGTTGTGGAGAGGGCCCATGTTTGGGCTCAGTTAGGAGGGTAGGGTCAGTGTCAGTTAGGCCTGGGTCAGGCTCATTAGGAGGGTGAATATAGGATCTTTAAATCTAAATCGATAGGTTTAGGTTTCTTTAGTTTATATAGTTTATTTATTTATTTATTTATTTTAGTTTATTTTCTTTTTTATTTTTTACTTTTGTTTATTTTTTATTTTTATTTAGATTAGTCTATTTATTTTAGGTTTACTTATTTTAGTTTAGGTTTTTTTTTTATTTTAGTATATTATTTAGGTTTAGGTTTAGGTTTAGTTTATTTTAGTTGAGTTTATTTTATTTTATTTTAGGTTAAGGTTTTACTTTTTATTTTTAGGTTTAGATTTATATTTATATTTTATTTTTTAAGGTTCAGGTAATAAGTTTTTATTTCAAGTTATTTTTAAGATTTGTTTTGTATTTTAGTTGAGTTTTATTTTTATTTTATTTTTTAGGTTAAGGTTTTACTTTTTATTTTTAGGTTTAGGTTTATATTTTTATTTTATTTTTTAAGGTTCAGGTAATAAGTTTTTATTTCAAGTTATTTTTAGGATTTGTTTTTTATTTTAGGTTTAGGTTTATTTTAGTTTATTTTATTTTATTTAGAGTTTAGGTTTACTTTATTTTAGATTTAGGTTTAAGTTTTATTTTTTGTTTTAGGTTTTTTAGATTAGGGTTTAGGTTTTTATTTAATTTTAGGTTTTATTTTAAGGTTTAATTTTTAGGTTTATATTTTTTATTTAGTTTTTATTTTATTTTCTTTTAGATTTAATTTAATTTTATTTTACATTTAGTTTTTATTTTATTAAGGTTTTTTATTCTTAGGTTTATTTTATTTTATTAGTTTTGTTTTGGTTTTCCTTTATTTTATTTTAGTATATTTTTATTTTTCATTTTATTTTATTTATAGGATTAGATTTAGGTTTAAATTTAGGTTTAAATTTTATTTTTTTATTTTATTTTATTCAAGTTTATGTTTTTTATTTATTTTATTTTTAGGTTTTATTTAGTTCAGGTTTAGGTTTATTGGTTTTTAGGGTTTAGTGTTTAGGGTTTAGGGTTTAGGATTTAGGGTTTAGGGTCAGTGTAGGGTTTAGTGTGAGTGTTTAGAATAGTTTATTTAGTGGTTTGGGTTTAGGTTTTAGAAGATTTAGTATCAGGGGTTTAGTTATAGTTTTAGTTTACGCTTTTAGGGTTTAGAGAGTGGTCAATGTTGGTGAGTGGAGCAAAGTGGAGGTTTAGCCCAGTAAGTGTCAGGTAGGGCCTGGGGAGGGTGTGGCCCACAATAAGAGGTCTTAGGGTTTGAGTGGCCCAGCTCAGTCTGGGATTTAGGTTTAGGAGTGGGTTAAATCATTTATAAATTTAGTAACCCAGTTGGGGTGGTTTGTGGCTCAGGGTATGGTGTCAGCCTAGTTTATGGTTTTTAGTGCATGATTTAGGTTAGGGCTAGTGGCTTTAGATTTATTCTTAGGTGGGTGTAAGGTGTATTTAGGTTAGGGTAGGGTTTTTAAAAAAAATTAAATAAATGGTAGGTTTATTTAGTTTATTTTTATTTACTTTAGGTTATTTTAATTTAATGAATTTAGGTTATTTTATTTTATTTTAGTTTAATTTTTTCATTTAGGTCCATTTATTTTAGGTTTAAATTAGTTTATTTTTTTAGGTTCATTTTTTAGTTGAGTTTTATTTTTCTTTTATTTTTTAATGTTTAAGTTTAGGTTTGTATTTTGTTTTTATAGGCTCAGGTTTTAGGTTTTTTTAGGTTTTATTTTTTTAGTTAATGTTTAGGTTTAGGTTATATTTATTTTAGTTTAGTTTATTTTAGTTTAGGTTTGAGGTTTATTTTATTTTAATTTTAGGTTTAGGTTTTTCTTAGTTTAGGGTTTAGGTTTTATTTTTTATTTATTTTTAAGTTTATTTTGTAGGTTTAGATTTTTATTTAGTTTTTACCTCATTTTATTTTAGGTTTATGTTATTTTATTTAGGTTATTTTTTTTAGTTTAGCTTATATTTTTAATTATTTATTTTTTTTAAGTTTTAATTTTTAATTTTATTTTTTTTAGGTTTAGATTTAGGTTTAGGTTTTATTTTAAGTATTAGTTTATGATTTTTTATTCAATTTTGTTTTAGGTTCTATTTAGTTTAGGTTTAGGTTTGGGTTGGCTAGGGTTTAGAGTTTTAGTGGCCCAGGGTTTTAGGGTTTAGGATCTGGTTAAGGTCAGGGTAGGCTCAGGGTGGTGCAGTGAGGCTTTAGGGTTGAGGGCTTGTGGTTTAGTTATCTGGGGTTTAAGATTAGTTTAGAGTTTAAAGTTTTATGTAAGCACATGGTGGATGGTTATGAGGGAGGTTTTATGGCTGGTTTAGGATTTATGGTTTAGGTTTAGGGTATATGATTTTTAAAAAAATTAAACCAGGTTTTGGTTTATTTAGTTTATTTAGTTTTTGTTTATTTATTTTAGTTTATTTTATTACTTTATGTTTATTTAGGTTTATTTATTTTAGTTTATATTTTAGGTTTACGCTTATGTTTATGTTTATTTTTTATTTTATTTTTAAGGTTTAATTTTTATGTTTATTTTTAGGTTTAGGTTTAGGTTTTTATTTTTTATTTTAAGGTTTTTTTATGTTTTATTTTTTTTAGTTTAGGTTTATTTTTATTTATCTTACTTTATTTAGTTTGGTGTTTAGGTTTAGTTTATTTTAGGTTTAGGTTTAGGTTTTATTATTTTTTGTATAGTTTATTTTAGTTTGGTTTAGGTTTATTTTATTTTGTTTGTTTTATTTTATTTTTGTCTAGTTTTATTTTAGTAGATTTTTTAATTTTATTTATTTTTAGGTTTAGGTTTTTATTTAATTTTAATTTAGGTTTATTTCATTTTATTTTACATTTATTTTTATTTTATTTAGGTTTTTCATTTTTAGGTTTATTTTATTTTATTATTTGGTTTAAGTTTTTACTAATTTTATTTTTGTTTAGTTTTTATTTTTTATTTTATTTTATTTTTAGGTTTACGTTTTGGTTTAATTTTAGGTTTTAGTTTATGTTTTTATTTTATTTTATTTTTGTATTTTATTTAGTTTTATGTTTATTTATTTATTTTATTTTATTTAGGGTTTAGGGTATGGTCATGTTGATTAGGGAAGGAGGGTGGGGTAGGATTAGGGTTTAGGGTTTTAGGGTTTAGGGTTTAGGGTCTAGTGTTTTTTATTTATTTTTATTTTTTTTTATTTTTGATTTTTTTAAAAATTAAGTAAACTCATGTATTTAAGTTTATTTAATTTATTTAGTTTATTTTTTATTTATTTTAGTTTATTTTATTTTTAAAATTTTATATAAGTTAATTTTTATTTTTATTTAGTTTATTTTATTTAGTCTTTTAAGAATAAGTTTAGTTTTATTTTAATTTGTAGTTTAGGTCAGGGTAGTGTTTGTGGTTAAAGTTTTAAGGTATGGTCAGGGTCCAAGATTTAGGTTTAGGGTGGGCCTCAGAAGATTTACCATTTAGGTTGTGGTTTTAGGTCTGGACTCAGGTCTTATGGATCGAGAGTCAGGGCCTGGGGTTTAGGGCCTGGACTTGGGTAGGGCTCATTAGAGGCTTTAGGGTATCAGCCATTGTTGGCTCAGGGTTTATTTTAGAGAGCAGGTCAGGGTAGGTTTCAGCATAGGAGTTAATTTAGGGTTTAGGTCATGGTTATATTTATTTATTTATTTAGGCCCAGGGTCAGAACAGGTTGTGGCCCAGGGTAGGCCCAGCTTTATCTTAGGCCTAGGTTTGGCCCAAGATTTAGCATTTAGGGTTTAGTTTAGTTTATTCTTTTTAAAAAGCAAACCCAGCTAGTTTATTTAGTTTATGTTTATTCTTTTATTATCTTATTTTATTTATTTTATTTGTTTTATTTTATTTAGTAGTTTATATATTTAGGTTTATTTTTATTTATGTTAATTTAATTTAGGCCTTTGTTTAGTTTATTTAGAGGTAGTCATTATAAGTTTAGGTTTGGGGTGCTGCCCAGGATTTAGGTTAAGTGGGCCTTTAGAGGGCCTGTGTTTAGAGTGGAGGGCTAGAGTATCAGGTTTAGGCAGGGAGTGGGGTGATTTAGTGGCCCAGGGCCCAGGTCAGGGATCAGGGTAGGGTCAGCCTGCTCATTTAGCTTATCTTATTTTATTTATTTTGGTTTATTTTATTTTTATTTATAATCAGTTTATTTTTATTTTATTTAGTTTAGTTTATTTATTTAGTGTGGAGGAGGTCAGATCTGTGGCCCAGGGTTATACTGTCTTAGGGTGTGGTTTCACTATTACACAACCCAGCTTTAGGGAGATGATCAGTGGCCCAGGAAGGTGGAGGCCCAGGAAGCCCAGTGGCTCAGGATTATAGTGGAAGGCCCAGGATTTTAGGTATGGTCAGAAGTAGGGCCCAGTTGATTTAGGGTTTAGTTTGGGGTCACTTTAGAGAGTTTAGGAGGGAGCAGTGGTAAGGCTCAGTAAGGGTTTAGTGTAGAGTGTTTAGATTTAGGGTCAGTGTTTGGGATTTTTTTAAACAAACCAATGGTTTAGGTTTATTTAGTTTACTTTATTTTATTTTATTAAGTTTATTTTCATTTTATTTAGTTTAGTTTATTTATTTTATGTTTATTTTTCATAGATTAGGTTTCTTTTAGTTTATTTTTTAGGTTTAGGTTTAGATTTATGTTTATGTTTTAGTTTAGCTTTATTTTTATTATATTTTTTTAGGTTTAGGTTTTATTTTATTATTTGGTTTAGGGTTTCAGTTTTATTTAGGTTAAGGTTTAGGTTTTACCTTTTTATTTTAGGTTTACTTTTAGGTTTTATTTTTAAGTTTAAGTTTATGTCTATTTTTAGTTTATTTTATTTTACTTAGTTTAAGGTTTACGTTAAGGTTTTACTGTTTTAGTTTTGTTTATTTTATTTTAGGTTTTGGTATATTTTATTTGGTTTATTTTATTTTTATTTTAAGTTTAGTTTCTATTTTTAGTTTAGGGTTTGGGTTTTATTATTTATTTATTTTTAGGTTTTAATTTTATATTTATTTTTTTAGGTTTAGGTTTTTATTTAGTTTTTATTTTATTTTATTTTAGGTTTATCTTATTTTTATTTTATGTTTAGTTATTATTTTATTTAGGTTTTTTATTCTTTGGTTTATTTTATTTTTTTAATTTAGTTTATTTTTTTATTTATTTTAATTTATTTTGTTTTTATTTATGTTATTTTATTTTATTTTTATGTTTTAGTTTAGATTTTAGTTTATGTTATTTTTTATTTTATTTTATTTAGGTTTAGGTTTATTTATTTATTTTATTTTTTATTTATTATGTAGGTTTTAGGTTTGTGGATTTTGGCTAGGTAGGTTGGGGTAGAGCATAGGTTTGTGGTTTAGGCTATGGTGGGGCTAAGTTAGGGTTTATGATTTAAAGTCTTAAGGTTTAGGGTTTAGGTTTAAATTTTAGGGGTTAATTTAGCATTTAGGGTTTTTTAGCATTTAGGGTTTAGGGTTGTAGGTTTAGGGTTAAGGATTTAGGGTTTAGGGTTTAGGGTTTAGGGTTTAGGGTTTAAAAATAATTTAAGTAAACCATTAAGTTTAGGTTTATTTAGCTTATTTTTTTATTTATTTTAGTTTATTATAATTTTAATTTTTATTTAGGTTTATTTTTTAACTTTTATTTAGATTAGATTTTTTATTTTAGTTTAGTTTTTTATTTTAGTTTTTTTTAGTTATGTTTAAGTTTATGTTTATCTTTTAGTTTAATTTTAATTTTATTTTATTTTTTAGCTTAAGGTTTTATTTCATATTTTAGGTTTAAGTTTAGGTTTAATTTTTTTTACTTTAAGTTTAGGTTTACTTTTAGTTTATTTTATTTTGTTTATTTTAGGATTAAGGCTTAGCTTATTTTAGGTTTAGGTTTAGGTTTTATGGTTATTGTTTAGTGTATTTTAGTTTAGAGTTAGGTTTATTTTATTTTCTTTATTTTATTTTTATTTTAGGTTTAGTTTGTATTCTTAGTTTAGGGTTTGGGTTTTATTTCTTTTTATTTCTACCTTTAATTTTTTAGTTTATTGTTTAGGCTTAAGTTTTTATTTAGTTTATATTTTATTTTATTTTAAGTTTATTCTATTTTTATTTTATTAAAATTTTTTATTCTTAGTTTTATTTTATTTTAGTTTAGTTTAGGTTTTATTTAATTTATTTTAGATTTTATTTTAAGTTATTTTATTTTAGGTTTAGGTTTGGATTTTAGTTTAGGATTATTCATATATTTTATTATTTCATTTAAGTTTATTTATTTATCTTATTTAGGTTTTATTTAGTTTATGTTAGGTTTTAGGTTAGGGTTTAGGATTTGGCCTTGGTTGGTCTCATGGGTTAGTGCCTACTGATAGAGGCCATGGGCCAGGGCCCAGGATTTAGGATCAGGTTTGGGGCCCAAGATCGTCAGGTGTAGTGGTAGGTGGCCCATGTCACATGTTTAGGGTTTAGAGCCCAGTGGCCCAGGGCTCAGTCTTATGGTTTAGGGTTGAAGGTATGCTTTGGCCTAGGGTCAGGTGTAGGTGAGGGCCTAGGGTTTGTTTGAGTCAGTTAAGAGGTTTTAGAGTTTAGGCTAGTAATTAGGTTTTTGTGTCATTATGGTTTATTTTATTTACTTTATCTTTTTTTTATTTAGTTTAGGATTAGAGTTATAAGTTTATGGTTTAGGAGGTTTAGCTTTAGGTTTAGAGTTTAGTTTTATGATTTAAGATTTAGCTTAGGCTTAGGGTTTATGGTTTTTATATTTTTTTTTAAAATTAAGTAAACCAGTAGGCTTAGGTTTATTTAGTTTATTTTTTTATTTATTTTAGTTTATTTTATTTTTTATTTTTATTTTAGTTTGTTTTTTTTGTTTTTATTTAGTGTAGTTTATATATTTTGGGTTTATTCATTTTTATTTAGGTTTTTTATTGTAGTCTAATTTTTGGTTTAGATTTAGGTTAATTTTTTTTTTAAAATTTTTTTTTAAAGGAAGCCCCATGTAGGGGTATTTATTGCACAAAAAGGGGGTTACAAAGTCCTTAAAGGGATAAACTCTAGAACTACTGCTCAAAGAGCTACAATCAGCCTAAGGAGTAAATCCCCTATCTAAGTACATCCAAAAGCAAAGGAAGACCTTAAAGCAATCAAAAGATACAAGTAGATAAACATAATAAGCCAAAGAAAGGTTAGGGCCATTGCTCTGAAGAACTTGAGAATGCATGACAATATGGAGCAAACTTGCAAGAGAGAATCACCTGCAAAATAGGACAAGAGAGAATCGCCTGCAAAATAATAATTAGAAAGAGAATAGAACAGTTAAGATAATATAATAAAAAGGATGAATGAAAACAACATAATCGAGAATGATAGTAAGGAATTGAGATAGAGAAGGGGCTCCACACCAAGTTGGGCATGCAAATATGCATCCAAACTTCAGAAGGGTTACATCACAAGAGCTACTACCAAACCAAAAGAGAGTGGAATCCTCACCATCATAGCCAACAAACCTGGAGAAGATAACATTTGTTGAAAGTCTTGTGGTTTTATTACCCAGAGACCTAAACAAAACTATAAAGAATATAAAGAGAAAATTGTTAAGGGCAGATAAATGAGTGATCCCATGCCAGAAAATGATCCTCCATATAGCCACCTTGACATGAGGATACTTATATATATGAAATAGGCCAGCATAGAAACCATCCATATGAAAATAGTAGCAGAAGAGGTAGCCTGTTGAAATCCTGCTAAGCAAGTCAATGAGTCTTTAAGTTACACCATCCCAATTATATGATATATAAATGAATGTGGGCCGTAAGTCCTTGAGGTAGATGTAAAGTCCAAAATGAGCCCAATCAAAATAAAGAATGATTGGAACAAGCCCTTATTAGTATCCATATCAATAGTTGGCCAAAACAATTGTAAGAAAAGGCGAAAACCAAAAAAGCAAAGAAAATACCCAATGGATAATCAATAGCAAACAAGAGCAAAGAAGTCGGACTAAAGACCAGAGAATCCAGATCAACAAAAAATGAAAGCAACAACATAAGACAGTAGCATTTGATAGTACCACCCCTTAATAATAGAGATTGTATTCCAAGGAGTAAGCAGCACAAACCTAACTTATCCTAGATGGGAAATCAACCCAAATAGATCCACATTAGAATCAGAACATGAAAATAACCAAGACCAAAAATAAGCAAAGAAGAAATAAAGAAGGGACCGTGATAGAGATTGCATTCCAAGATGATCAAATAGGATCCATAGTAGAATCTAGAAAAAACATAGCAGATAACCAAAGAGAAAAAAAAAATAAGAAAGAAGACAAACAACACCAAGACACATAAGGACATCATAGAGATTGCATTCCAAGGAGAAAGCAGCACAAGCTAGTCTGAACCCAGTTGGGAATAGAAACAGCAAGGGTAGTGTAGATCACAGCTATCAGAAAATAAATAATGCCCCAGACAGAAACAACAAGGGCAATTAGAAAAACAACCCTAACAACAAAATAGTTAGTGCAGCATTGGATCCCACCAGAGGATAGATCAAAATAGGGATACAAATTAGGATCCACATTAGAATCAAGAAAAATAAGATAGTAGATAACCAAGACAAAAAAATAGCCAAGGTAGTAGCAGCCAAGACAGGAAGGGACAACAATCAGCAAAGACCTAGCAAAGGTTAGAAATCCAGTAGATAGAACATAGTACCATAGATCAGTAAAGCCACAGCCCAGACACCAATGACCAAAATAATCAGAAATAGCATAATCAGAAAGAGCATACAGCAGAGAAGGCAACATGGTGAAACCCTTATCAATATCCAAAGCAGCATAGCCGAACACAGGAAAAGGAAAGTCCTTAAACCAAAAAAGGCACCAAATGAATACAATTAGAGCTACATCGCTAGTTGCACCATTCAGGACTAGAAATCTGATAATCCAGATTAACAAACAACCAAGATTGCAAGACAACAAAAGGCAAAGAATCATAATAACCCAAATCAAAGATAAATAGTGCACGCAAAGACAAAACCTAACTGAATTGAGAGGGAATAGAGACAACAATAGGTAATACATACAATGAATGATGAATAGTAGCGTGACGAGAATAAAGACAAACCAGAGCCAACCCCAATAGCAAAGAGGTTATTGCCATAATGGAACCCACCAGCAAAAAGATCAAAAATTGGATTCAAATGAGTATCATCATTAGAATCCGAAGACAAGAGGTAACCAAAAAAAACCAAAATAGACAATAGACAACAACATTCAAGACAGAAAGGACATCAAGTTGGCCATAAAGCCACACAATCGAGTAGACAAAGCCATAGTTACAACCAAGTAGATATAGCAATAATAGGTATCTGAATGAAGCATAAAGAACACAAAATCTTGTCAAAATGTGGACCCGTAAGTCCCAAGGATTGAGCCAACATAGAGTCCCAAAACCAAGACAAAGAAAAAATCCAAGATAAGAAACAACCAAGACAACAAGAACCAGCTTGCCACCCATCCAGATAAATATTGCAAAATAAGTTTAACCGCAAGAAGATGGAGAAGGCAACAGAAATAAAGTAAAATAATGAATTAAGATGATAGTATATAATAAACCATTAAGGGGTTCAGCAAAATCCACCCAAAGAATCAACAACTTCAAAGGGGAGTTAGCAAAACTGCACCAAAGCCCCATAGACAAAGATGGAGTAATCCAACAACCAAGGCAAGCATTAATACCAACAAGTTTGCTAAGAGTCCACCCAAAAGCATTAGTAAAGAACCAAGAAATCGATGGATAATCCTGTGGATCTCAAAGAGGCGTAATGAAAATCATTTAAGTAACAAACAGAATGGGACATAAGTCCAGAAACAACAGGATTGCTAGTAGCCTCAAGGGTCCAATTCAGCCAACAACTAAGAAAGGGGATACCAACAAGTTGACCATAAGAAAAGGCATTAAGAGTAGAGAGTTCATAAAAATGAGCTCAAAATAAAAGAGGAGAATTAAAGTATGAAAAAACAGATGAAGAGAGCTACAACATGTGTGATCAAAATAGCCAATAATAAAACCAATCAGAGGAAAATCGAGAATCTTAAAATAGCCATAAGTCATAAAGACAACAATCTAGAAATAGGTCCCAAAAGCAAGACCTTTCCATCAAAAATAGACTAGCAAAGAAGGGCTAAAGAGAGGAGAAACAAAGTAGAAACAAAGAGAGAGGTAAACATGAAAGCCCAATAAAAAGAGGGAAAAAAAAGAATTATCCAATTGTACATCAAAAAGGTTAGCTTAAGTTCTAAGATAAGGAAACCTTGAATTATCCAAGTTAACCAGTCCACGCAAGTGTTTGGGTAAGGTGAGTTGATCAAAGAAAATGATACCATCTGATCTAGCACCTAGATTGGCAAGGTAGTCAGCACAAGCATTTCCTTCATGCCAAACATGAGTGATGTTAAAATTCAGCTGGGAAAGAAGAGCTCTAGTTTGCTTGAGGAGGTAGTACAAAGGTCGCTCATTTTGGTGGAAGTCAAAAGATCAATCGGAAGAGCATCCACCTCAATCCAAATATTGAACCATTTTGGAGGAAAATCTCAAGAGCTTTGAACGCCATAAGCTCAAGAATGGGAAAGGTGAAGTAAGGGGATAAGCAAAAGCACATAGTACCCTTAAAATTCTTGAAAATGCCACCACAACCGTGAGCCATTATGGGAAACAGAGCCATCAAGATTAATTTTAATAATGTGGTCAAGAGGTTTTTCCAATAAACAATCGTCATTTGGACAATAAGGTTGGTCGGTAATAAACCCGCTTTATTACATATAAATTTAGCCTTTAAATTGTTTGTAATGAATAAGATTGGCTTTAAACAAGTCACAAATTTTGTTTTAGTTCTAAATAATCCTCACGTGGTTCATAGGGATCCCATAATATTTGCATCATTTTGATCCATCCATATGAACCAGATAAGTGTGATAGCAGTGATGACTTTAATGTGACCTAGAATAATACTATCAAAATAGACTTCAAGAAGTTAATATAAAGTAAGAGAGCCATTGAAATTGACAGTGTTAAAAAGATCATCATACCAAATCCAAAGTTTTGAAGCAATGGCCCCATTACAAAAACATGATTAACATTCTCAATATGGAAACAACATTGACATTTAGAGGGTAAATAAAAACCTTTTCCCCATAATCAACAGGATAAAATTTTTAACACGCCAAGTAAGAACATAATAAGAAGTAGGATATTGTTATTCCAAAGTTTAGAGAACACATAGGAGGAATCATGAGTATCTTTAATGTGGAGCCACACATTTCTGAGGTTGAAATCACCATTATGTGAGAGCTTAAAAAGAATCTTGTCTTGATTGATTGTAGTGATAGGAATAGTAGAAACCATATTCAAGAAAGTAAAAGTGATAAAATCAACAAGCTTACTATTGTTCCACTTGTTGTTATGCCAGAAAGAGTTTACTCTAATAGCGGTAGTGGAATGGGTGGAGAGTAAGTCATCAATGGATACCACCTCCACCCATTTATCTTGCCAAAAGAAAGAAGTGCCGAGTTAATGCCCCAAAAAATTAAGGATTCAAGATCCCATTTGAGAACAAAGCCTTTTCCCACGTGAGAATCACCCGGTTTAAAGGGACAAATGAGGGGGTGTTTACCCTGGCAATATTTAGTAGTCATGAAATTAGCCCAAGACTGTGATTACTCCTAAAATTCCACCATAGTTTATAGGAAAAGGCATTGATAGGTTCTTTTATGGATTTACAACCAAGACAACCTTCGTCAAAAGTGCCACAAATTTTAAACCAAGAGGTCCAGTGCATTTGTTTGAAGAGGTATTGGAGCCCCAAAAAATTTGTTTAGAGACGCCACTCATATGATAGAAATGGTCGACAATGGTTTGGATGAGATATAAAGGCATGGAATTAAGAGTGCTCTTAATCAAGGTAAGCCTACCACCAAAGAGAGTAAATGAAATTCAAATCAAAATTTTATTAGATATTTTTGAATAAGGTCATCAAAAAGATGAGATCTTTCCGGCCTTTAAAAGTGGAGCCCCAGATAATTAATGGGAAGTTGACTTTTGCTTAAAATTAGTAATTCGAGATTTGATTTAGTCTATTGGTAGGAATCTTAGTCGAGGAATAAAATAGCATTTTCTTTCATTAAGGAAGAGTCCACTAACTTTGCCAAAATCATTTAAGAGATTCTTAATAGTTTTAACATGTTGAAGAGAAGCAATGCGTAAGATTATAAAATCATCAGCAAAGCTAAGATGAGAAACAGGGAAACCACCATGACTTTTATAAACCATGTTAGGTTTTTTAATGAAAAGATCATTGAGGCTCCTCAAAAGATATTCAACAGCAATGATAAAAAGAGAAGAAGAAAGAGGGTCACCTTGATGCAAACCATGGCTCGAAGTAAAGAAATCAAGGGACTCACCAAGATAACAAAAACCGACGTTAGTGATACAACTTTTATAAGTGATAAAATTATCGAGAAACCAAACAAATGTAAGATTTGAAAGAGGAAATCCCATGAGAGGTTGTCAAAGGCTTTAAAGATGTCCATTTGAAGAGATATTACCTCCTCGAAGAAACATCAATGTCATGAACCATTGAAGAAGAATATTATCGATATGGCTCATTTTTTAAGCCAGCTTTGGTTAGGGAGATGATTTTAGTTAGTAGGGCTAATCCTATTATTAATTAATTTAGCAATGAGTTTTGGAAAATGCAAAGACTAATAGGTCTAAAATCGCCCAAGATTCGTGATTTTGGTTTTGGGAATAAGGACAATAAGAAGTACTTGCAAAATATCTAGAATAGAGTCGCCATCAAAGAAATCAATAAAGATCAACAAGGTCGATTTAATAAAAGGCCAACAATGCTGAAAGAAATGAGTCAAAACCATCGTACAAGAACAAAAGTTGTTCATGCTATTCAGAGTACTACTAATCTCCGCTTCCGAGGGACGATAGTGAGCAAATGGTTATCCTGCTAATCATAAAGGGATTAGATGGGTGTTGAGGGGTTTCTAATGAAGGATTAGAATTTAATAAATTTTGAAAATGATGTATGACTGATTTCCTTAATTTCATTGTTTATCGCTATCCACCATCATTAGAGTTCTTAATTTTCTTAATCGAAGTTTAAAGCTTTCGCTTATTACAAATAGCATGGAAATACCTAGTGTTTCTGTCGCCATTAGCAATATGTTTGCTAGCGGTTTTTTGACGCCAATAGGTTTCCTCCATATTTTGGTAATTAATCAAGCTATCTTTGGCAATGCTCAACTCATCAAGCTTACTCGATCGCTTAAGAGCCTCTTCAAGAGAACAAACCAATTGTTCCATAGCTTTAAGATTGGTAAAAGATTTTAAAATATGCTTGTTCCACCAATTGAGGTTTTAAGCTTTGAGCTTAAGCCAAAACCGAATCATGCCTTTAACGGAATTATCTGTGAACAGAGCCATCCAATTAGTGAAAACAACATTAGTGAAATCACCATGTTGGGTCCACATATTTTGGAATCTAAAAGGTGAGGGAGAAGGGTTAGGGGAGTTTTGATAGAGATCAAAAGAGGAGCATGATCGCAAAGTTCTCCAAATGCTCAACAGTAAGTAAGAGGCCATTGATTGATCCAAAGAGAATTAAAGAGGGTCCTGTCAAGATGCCAAAGTCTAGTTATGCCACGTAATCGCACTCAAAAAACCAATGTCAATCGCAATCTAGATCATATTAGAGAAGTCTTCCATGGAATGGAGGTTAGAGAACATCCTCCCTCCTTTCCAAGAAGCAATGATAGTGTTGAAATCACCCCAACCAACCGTGAAGGTTAACCGAGGAGGTGAAGGTTCTTAAGTGATTCCAAAGGATGTTCCTACCAGCTCTATTACAAGAAGCATAGATAAAGGAACCAAAAGTAAAACTCACCTAATGAGATTTTGACATTAACCAATTGATCAAGATCATCAATGATGGAAATGGTGATGGAATTATTCCAAAACACCAAATTTTATTATTAAGATTGAAGAAGAAATTTTGAAATCCAAGCAAGCAAACATGGGCAATCTTGGAAGAGTTAATGAAAGGCTCAATAATAACAAGAAATTTGATGTTATGAGTGCGACAGAGGCTCCTAACATGGTTGTGGACAGGGAGAGTCCCACAACCCCGGATATTCCAAATAAGAAAATTAATCATAATAAAAAAACCAAAAAGGAAAAGGTAAGAAAAGGAAATAAAAAAGGAAGAGAGGAGGACATAATTATTTGTGAGGTGTTGGAGAAGAACGTGTGGTTCTAGTGAAGTTATTATTAAATATTTTGGCCTTTATAAGATTTTTTTAATAATAATTTAGAAGGGTCTATCATATCCAAAGTATCTCCATCGAAGGGATTGGTTTTGGCATCGAATAAGTAGTATCAGTCAATGTTTTAGTAGTGGTGATTTCTCCTTCTTCAGTATCAGAGTTAGAAAGAGAAATTTGGATTGCCTAAGTATCACTCTGTAGAGAAATAGATGGGGAGGTTCTTGCACCATTAATAGTACAAATATCATTTTCATTGCCATGATGCATATTCAAATTTTGGTCTGACACCAAAGGATCAACATTATTTTGATCCAATATAAGATTCCCATTCAAATTGTCATTAATATTCAAATGAAGCAAAGGATTGTCATGAGAAGCCAAATTATTACAAGTAGGAGTAGTGCTAGGTAAGTTATCATTAGTTTACACACACCTCAATAGTATTTATACCAAGCTTCAGAATGTTTTCATTAGACAAATCAGTAGGTAATAAAGGGGTAGGTGTAGGAGGGTGAATTCCATTATGAGTAGCTTTAGGCACATAAGCTAACTTATTGGTTTTCCCATTTCCAAGAGAGGTATTAGTATCCTGTGGTCTAGTCTTTTTAAGGTTAGGGTGTAGCACAAAGCATTGAATGATCATGACCATGGATCTTACGTGATTGAAAAGATAGGGAAATTTTTTAAATTACGCTTATATCAAAATTTTTTGATCCACAATAATGTCAATCTCAACCAAGATCATTCAGATGAGAGATCTAGCGGCTTGATGGCTTGATCAATTAGAAGGGGTCTACCAAATAGAGCACCAACCACAAATAGAACTTGGTGAGTAACAAAGTGAATTCTCATGTTGCGAAAAGCAAGCCATAAAGGAACAATAGGGGATTCCTCTTTGACATCAAAAAGGGGGGACCATTTCAAGAGCCGCATTGGACAATTATACACAAAATAGGCAAAGCAAAGACTCAAGAATAATCTAAATCATTTGATAATGAATGAGGATATATCGAGGATCAACCAATAGTGAAGACTCGAAAGCATTAAGCTATGGAAGAATGATCGGATATTATCTAGTGTAGGGGCGCTTAGAGAATTTACCAGAGAACTCAAAAGGCTTAGCTAATTTCTCCACATCTTGGTGAGAACACATGGCGGTGGCAATCCAGAATGAGGTTGAAATTAAGTTAGCGAGGCATTAGAGTTAGGGATCTTACGAAGAGCATCCTTAAAGGACTTGACAACGGGCGTGCGGATGAAATCAGATCTAAAGTACCTTTAGGATTAGTGAAGCCGGCATCCAGGCGATGGGCTCTTGAGAGATGATCCAGAGAGTCACATAAGCAAAGAGGAAGCGCAAGCGATAAAACAACGATCATGATGGACGAGAATCAGCTAAACATGAAAATTACATGAACATAAATCATGAGAAAGGAGGAGAAAGAAATGAAGGTTAGTTTTTCGATTTAGGTTTGGATTTATGCTTAAGGATTAGGGTTTAGGGTTTAGGGTTTAGGTTTCAGTTTAGGGTTTTAGGATTTAGGGTTTAGGGTTTTGGGTTAGTGTTTTTAGGTTTAATATTTAGGTTTTATGGTTTAGGATTTAGGTTTAGGGTGAAGGGTTTTAGAGTTTAAGGTTTTAGGGTTTAGGGTGTAGGTTTTAGGGTTTGGGGTTAGTTTTTTAGGTTTTGTTAGTTAGAATTTAGGGTTTAGGTTTAGGTTTATCTAGTTTCTTTATTTTATTTTTATTTATTTTAGTTTATTTTATTTTTTATTTTTATTTAGGTTTATTTTTTATATTTTTTAGTTTAGTTTATTAATTTTAGGTTTATTTATTTTAGTTAAGGTATATGTTTATTTTTTAGTTTATTTTTTAATTTAATATTTTAAGTTTAGGTATTATTTTTGTATTTTTAGGTTTAGGTTTAGGTTTTTATTTTATTTTATAAGGTTTAGGTTTTAGGTTTATTTTTATGTTTTATTTTTTAGTTTAGGTTTAGGTTTATTTTTAGTTTATTTGATTTTATAGCTTTAGGTTAAGGTTTAGTATAATGTAGGTTTAGGTTTACATTTTATTTATTTTAGTTCAGGTTTATTTTTCAAATTTTTAGGGTTTAAGGTTTAGGGTTTAGGGTTTAGGGTTTAGGGTTTAGGATTTTAGGGTTTAGGATTTAGGGTTTAGTGTTAGGCTTTAGGGTTTTTATGATTTACGATTTACAGTTTAGGTTTTAGGGTTTAGGGTTAGATTAGGGTTTAGTGTTTAAGGTTTTGGGTTTAGGGTTTAGGGTTTAGGGTTTAGGATTAATTTAGGGTTTAAGGTTTAGGGTTTTAGGTTTTTGGTTTAAGGTTAGGGTTAGGGTTAAGGGTTTAGGATTTAGGGTTTAGTGTTTAAGGTTAGTTTAGGGTTGAGGGTTTAGGTTTAGGGTTGTAGGCATAGGGTTTAGTGCTTAGGGTTAGTTTTAGGGTTTAGTGTTTAGGGTTTAGGGTTTAGGATTTAGTGTTTAGGGTTTGGGGTTTAGTGAGATTTTTTTAAAATTAAGTAAACTAGTAGGTTTAGTTTTATTTAGTTTACTTCATTTATCTTATATTTTTATTAAGTTTATTTTTATTTTTATTTAGTTTAATTTATTTATTTTATGTTTATTTTTCATAGATTAAGTTATTTATTTTAGTTTATTTTTTAGGTTTAGGTTTAGATTTTTGTTTATGTCATAGTTTTGCTTTATTTTTATTGTATTTTTTAGGTTTAGGTTTTATTTTTTATTGTCTAGTTTAGGATTTCAATTTTATTTAGGTTAAGGTTTAGGTTTTAAGTTTTTATTTTAGGTTTATTTTTAATTTTATTCTTAAGTTTAAGTTTAGGTCAATTTTTAGTTTTTATTTCTATTTATGTTTATTTTTTATTTTTACTTAGTTTAGATTATTTATTTTATGTTTAATGTAATTTATTTTAGGTTTTATTTAGTTTATTTTTTTAAGTTTAGGTTTAGGTTTAAGTTAATTTTTTAGTTGTGTTTTATTTTTAATTTTTTTAGGTTTATATTTTATTTTTTATATTTTTGTTTAGGTTAAGTTTTTTATTTAATTTTTTTAGGTTTTGGTTATATGTTTTATTTTAGGTTTATTTTTAGTTTATTTTATTTTATTTAGCTTTGGGTTTAGTTTTAGTTTATTTTTGGTTTAGGTTTAAGTTTTATTTACTTTTGTTTAGTTTATTTTAGTTTAGTTTTAGGTTTATTTTATTTTGTTTATTTTATTTTTATTTAAGATTTAGGTTTTTTTTTAGTTTATGGTTTAGGTTTTATTTTATTATTATTTTAATGTTTTATTTTTAGGTTTATTTTTTAGGTTTAGGTTATTATTTTTGTTTTTATTTTATTTTATTTTAATTTTACATTAGGTTTATTTTATTTTTATCTTACATTTAGTTTTTATTTTATTTAAGTTTTTTTTCTTAGGTTAATTTTAATTTTTAATTTAGTTTAAGTTTTTTATTTATTTTATTTTAATTTATTTTACTTTATTATCAGATTTAAGTTTAGGTTTTTATTTTATTTTATTTTTTATTTTATTAAGGTTTTAGTTTATTTATTTATTTTATTTTTTGCTTTTATTTAGTATAGGTTTTTAGGGTTTAGGTTTTATTTTATTTTTGGGTTTAGGGTTTAGGGTTTAGGGTTTAATATTTAGGGTTTTTAGGGTTTAGGGCTTAGGGTTTAGGTTTTAGGTTTAGGGTTCAAGTTTTAGTTTAGAGTTTTTGTTTAGTCTGTAAAAGAGAACAAATTCAGATTGAACATTTCTTCTTTTGTTTATTTAGTTTATTTTTTTATTTATTTTAGTTTATTTTATTTTTTTATTTTTATTTTTTTTATTTTTTATTTTTGTGTAGTTTAGTTTATTTATTTTAGGTTTATTTATTTTAGTTTAGGTTTTTTTTTATTTTAGTTTATTTTTTAAATTTAGGTTTAGTTTTAAGTTTACTTTTTAGTTTAGCTTTATTTTTATTTTATTTTTTAGGTTTAGGTTTTGTTTTTTAATTTTAAGTTTAGGTTTATTTTTTTTTTTAGATTTATGTTTTAGGTTTTTTTTAGTTTACGTTTAGATTCATTTTTAGTTTATTTTATTTTATTTAGTTTTCGATTTTGGTTTAGGTTTTACTTATTTTAGTTTAGGTTAGGTTTATTTTATTTTTATTTTAGGTTTAGGTTTTTTTGGTTTATGGTTTAGGTTTTATTTTTTATTTATTTTTACGTTTATTTTTTAGGTTGAGGTTTTTATTTAGTTTTTATTTTATTTTATTTTAGGCTTTTTTTATTTTTATTTTTCTTTTAGATTTTATTTTATTTAGGTTTTTTATTTTTAGGTTTATATTATTTTTTGTTTAGTTTAGGTTCTTATTTATTTTATTTTAGTTTATTTTTTGTAGTTATTTTATTTTATTTTTAGGTTTAGGTTTTTATTTTATTTAGGTTGAGGTTTTTCTTATTTATTTTATTTTTAGGTTTTATTTAGTTTAGGTTTGGATTTTTAGGTTTTTTGGGATTTAGGGCTTAGGGTTTTGGGTTTTGGGTTTTGACATTTATTTTAACAGAGAATAAATTCAGATTCAACATTTCTTCTTTTGTTAATTTAGTTTACTTTTTATTTATTTTAATTTATTTTATTTTACTTTTATTTATGTTTATGTTTTTTATTTAGTTTAGTTTATTTATTTTCGATTTATTTAGTTAAGTTTTTTTGTTTATTTTTAGGTTTAGTTTTAGGTTTATGTTTATTTTTTAGTTTAGTTTTATTTATATTTTATTTTTGAGGTATATGTTTTATTTTTTATTTTTAGGTTTTGGTTTAGTATTTTATTTTATTTCATTAGGTTTAGGTTTTTGGTTTTTATTTTAGGTTTATTTATATCTATATATTTTTAATTTAGGTTTACATTTATTTTATTTATTTTATTTTATTTAGTTTAGGGTTGAGCTTTAGGTGAAGGTTTTATTTATTTTAGTTTAGTTTATTTTAGTTTAGGTTTAGGTTTATTTTTTTGTTTATTTTATTTTTATATTAAGTTTAGGTTTTTTTAGTTTGTGGTTTAGGTTTTATTTTTTATTTATTTTTATGTTTTATTTTTTAGTTTATTTTTTAGGTTTAAGTTTTTATTTAGTTTTTATTTTATTTTAGTTTTATTTTATTTTTATCTTACGTTAAATTTTCATTTTATTTAGGTTTTTTATTCTTAAGTTTATTTTATTTTTTAGTTTAGTTTAGGTTTTTTATTTTATTTTAGTTTATTTTTATTACTTTAATTTATTTTATTTTTATGTTTAGGTTTAGGTTTTTATTTTATTTTATTTTTAAAATTTATTTAGTTTTAGGTTTATTTATTTATTTTTTTTAGATTTTATTTAGTTTAGGTTTAGGTTTTGGGTTTGGGGTTTTGGGGTGTAGGGTTTAGGGTTTAAGTTTTAGGGTATGGGGTTTAGGGTTTACTTTTAGTGTTTTATTTTAGGTTTGTCCAAGTTTTAGTTTAGGGTATAGGGTTTTTGGGTTTTTTTTTCTAACAAAGAACAAATTCAGATTCAACATTTCTTCTTTTGTTTATTTATTTTATATTTTAATTTATTTTAGCTTACTTTATTTTTTATTTATAGTTATATTTATTTTTTATTTTTATTTAGTTTAGATTACTTATTTTAGATTTATTTATTTTATGGTAGGTTTTTTATTTTAGTTTATTTTTTAGGTTCAAATTTAGGTTTAGGTATATTTTTTAGTTGAGTTTGATTTTTATTTTATTTTTTAGGTTTAGGTTTTATTTTTTATTTTTATGTTTAGGTTTAGTTTTTTATTTTATTTGTTTAAGTTTAGATTTTAGGTTTATTTTTTAGTTTTATTTTTAGGTTCTATTTTTTAGTTTAGGTTTAGGTTGTTTTTAAGTTTCTTTTATTTTATTTAGTATATGGTTTAGGTTTAGTTTATTTTAGGTTTAGGTTTTTTTTAGTTTAGGTTTTATTTATTTATTTATTCTTATTTTTTTATTTAGGTTTATTTTTAGGTTTAGGTTTTATTTAGTTTTATTTTATTTTATTTAGGTTTATTCTAGGTTTATTTTTTTTTATTTTACGTTTTTATTTTTATTTAGATATTTTATTCTTAGGTTTATTTTATTTTTTTAGTTTAGTTTAGGTTTTTAATTATTTTATTTTAGTTTATTTATATTAGTTTATTTTATTTTATTTTTAAGTTTAGATTTAGGTTTTTATTTTATTTTATTTTATTTAGGTTTAAGTTTATTTATTTATTTTATTTTTATGTTTTATTTATTTTAGGTTTAGGTTTTTTTATTTATTGTATTTTTAGGTTTTATTTAGTTTATGTTTAAGTTTTGGGATTGCCAGGTTTAAGGTTTAGTGTTTTATTTTAGGCTTTTTTAGGATTTGAGGGTTTAGGGTTTTTAGGTTTGGTTAGCTCAGTTTAGTTTAGGTTTTAGGGTTTAGTTTTGGTTTAAGGGTAGGTCAGTTTTTTGGGTTTGCTTTGGGTTTGGGTTTGTGGTCAGTATTATTTAAGATTTTATTAGGAGGCCCAGGTTAGGTTAGGTCAGTGGTCAGGTTTCTTTAGTTTATCCAGTTATTTAGGTCAGTGGTTAGTGAGTTTTGGGGCTGGGTTTGTGTATTTAGTGTTAGGCTCAGGTCAGTTAGGGCCTAGGGTAGGTTTAACATTTAGGGTAGGATTTGAGATGGTTTATGGTTAGGGTCAGGTTAGGTTTTGATTTTGGGTCAGTTAATGTTTAGGTTTGTGGGTTTAGTGGGTTTAGGTTTTATAGTTTAGTAGGAGGTTTCTTTTTATTTTTTTTAATTATGCAAACCCAGGTTTAGATTTAATTAGTTTATTCTTTGTTATTTTCGTTTATTATATTTTTTATTTTGATTTAGTTTATTTTTATTTTTATTTAGTTTTGTTTAACTATTTTAGGTTTATTTATTTTAGTTTAGGTTTTTTTATTTTAGTTTATTTTTTAGGTTTTGGTTTAGGGTTAGGTTTATTTTTTAGTTTAGTTTTATTTTTATTTTATTTTTTCGGTTTATGTTGTATTTTTTTATTTTTTGGTTTAGGATTAGGTTTTTATTTTATTTTCTTAGATTTAGGTTTTAGGTTTTATTTTAGGTTTAGTTTAAGGTTTTTTTTATTTTAGGTTTAGGTTTATTTTTAGTTTATTTTATTTTATTTAGTTTTGATTTAGATTTAAGTTTAGTTTCTTTTTGGTTTTGGTTTAGATTTTTATTTAGTTACATTCAGGGATGAAGACTTACTCTTAGGGATGACAGAATACAACCGCCTCTTTAAATTACAGTGGATGTTGGCAAATACAGGGTATCCAGAGTTCTGATTGACCCTGGTGTATTAGTCAACATTATGAGTTTAAGAACCCTTGCATACTTGAGGATCAACATCTCTAAACTCCATAAAGAAAGGATGATTTTGAAAGAATTGAATGAACAAGGCAAAAGGGCCTTGTGGTGTTTATTTTTGGATGTATGTGGGGGTGTACTCTCTTTGAGGTGATCAGGTACAACATTGAGGTATGTTGTACTATCTCGAAAGATAGAGACATCACCCTATAATGGACCTGATCACATAATAAGGACTCCTAAAGCATGATGGGTCTTCAAATGTACCAGAGATTTTTCTCCTACTTTACATGGATGAATTAAGTAGGGTTTAAATTAAACCAGGTTCTCAAGTTCTCTTTGGACATAAGCCTCCATTGTTAATTACTTTAAAAAATGAAATTTCTAAAGAATACTCTCGATTAAAGTAGACAATTATCATCTCCAAAGATTTCAAGGTTAGACTATCAAATGATTGGTTGTATTTGGTAAATCAATTGGAAATGTTCAAGGAGAAGATTATTTTTAGAATCTAAATAAAATAAGTAGGAAATGCTCATGATATTAGGCAGCCTAGGGGGCAATCCAATCTATCCTATGGTTGGGCTTCCTAATTTTGAAGTTGAGGAGATTTATATGTTTTGAGTTGAAATTCAATTAGATTACTAGGGCTTATAATTCACCAACACAAGGTTGTGAGAATGTATAAGAGGAGAGGATTTATGCTCGTAGCCTGAAGGAAATAGATACCTCAAATCCTAGAACTAGGGAGCTTTAGTATGAGCTAAAGCACTACTTAAATCTAAGGACAGATGGACATATAAGGGTTTACCTCCACAAGAGAGAATAAATTGTTCAACTTCTAGACTTATAACCGCCTAGAGTGGTTTCCAGCTAACTCCTCCTACGATTTTAAAATCATGTAGTCTGGACTTATGAATTGTAATATAGCTAGGGTAGTTATTTAATTAGAAAGAGACTAAAGTAATAAATACACTCCCTAAGAGACTAGAGCATGAGTGGTATGAGCATATGACTTAATCTATAGATGAAAAATCTTTTTAAATTTTATTTCATTTTATGGCTCAAATAAGCTAGAATAAGGTGTTCTCACCACAAGGGATGCCCTCACAGATCAAACATTCCTTTATCGTGCAAGGATGGAGATCATTCATGCTCAAAGAGAAAGAATATGCATGCAATATGTGAAACATACAACCATACAGCTAAGGAGTTGCTAAATCTTTTAATTATCTTATTTATGTCTTAGGCTTTATGATGAGGTTATGAATTATTTACAATTTATTTATGAGTGATTAGTTAGGTAGAAAAGTTATTTTTATCCTAAGAGCGTAATAATATCCAAGCCACACATTAAAGCATCAATCACTTAAGAAGAAATGTAAAGCATCGATCATTTAAGAAACTATGTAAAGCATGTCATCCTAATGCATAATGTAAACATAACATCAAACAATTATAGAAACTATCATAACAGAATAAAAGGCCGGTGTGGTTGGGTACTGTCGTACAACTCGAAGAAAGAAAAGATGGGTAGCCGAGCTCTTCCCTTATACAAGCTAGAATACAAAAGAATAATTATAATTGTATTAAATGCTATGGGTGTCTTATTTCTTCATATCTCTATTTTTGATTTGGTTCCTTCTTTGATTTGGATGGTGCATGCTTCAAAGGCATAACAAGGTACCCCAGGACAATGACTTCTAGCCATTGCTCATCCTAATCCCCCATAGCACTAATCTTAATTCTTATTGTAAAACTTACATTTATGTGGGAAAAGTAAATCTAACTACACCTGCAAAATAGAGGTTAGCTAAATATACATATAATCCCAAGTAGTTGTATTTATAATTTAGACTTAGCACCCTACACATGAGTAACTAAGCACACATGTCCTAACTTGGATTATGCTTAATGATTTAAGCAACTTACAAAAAGAACATTGACATTTATTTGTAAGCATCCCTTAAGCATAATCCCTTGCAGTAAACATAATTAAGCTAATATTGGCTTATCGTCAAGTCTACGAAGCATACACCCTAGCATCCAATCTAAAATAATATATCATAAAACAAAACATACATCACATCATACACTATCCTAACTTAGATCTAGAAGTGGTGATTAAATTCTAATGTGTGTATTAAGGCCTGTGTGGTAAGTTTTGTTAGGAATTAGTGTTGTATTTTCTAAGTGTAGAAGGATTAAATTTAACACGAAAGGTTGATTTCACTTGAGGCAGTTTAATTGAAGTGGGAATGTTAATTTGTGTTTCTTTTTATTTCATTTGATTACACTTAGCAACTAAGTGTTATAAAGTGGGGAAAATAGGATTGCCCTCTTTCATCCCTACATTAATTCACTTTCTAAAGCATATTAATTTGATTTAGTTCCCTTTAGTAAATGGATTAATAAATCATTTAACTAATCCTAAGTTTAGGTTCACTTTAAAAAAATCTACTCAAAATGAAAGGCATCTTAGGATTAATTTAATTCAATTACTACCACATGACATATATTAAATCATTCCTTCCCATCACATGCAACATGCATATGATTTAATCCAAAGTGTATCTAAACATGCAACATATTTTAGCACACTTAAATGATGAATGTATGTGTATGTTTAGAATTGATATTTCATTTGATTGAATTATTTAAACATATTAATTTAAAACTTTATCCAAATTCTTATACAAAAAGGACATAAGAACAAAATTAAATAGGCATGTGCCATTGTTAAACCAGGGAAGTGAGGTAATCAAATGACCTCCTTGGAGCTAACTAAAGCCTCGTATTCTCAGGATGTGTAGACTATATACCTTGGACCTCATTTATGCATTCAAACATATGTAAATTCATATACATGAACATAGGAAGTAAGCTCCAAATCATATTGCTAATTAATTCAACCACTTAGTCAATTATGAATGCATACAAATTTAATGTAAAATGGAATTTTATTTCACTAATCACATATACATATACATGTACAAAGATATAGGCAAGTATGTGTCATTATTAAACCAGTGAAGTGAGGTAATCAAATGACCTCCTTGGGGCTAACTAAAGCCTCGTATTCTAAGGATGTCCACACTATATACTTGCTTTTCTTGGACACACATGGATGTATACATAAATGAAGGAAAGAAAACCATGCAAATACTATATATATTTTTTGATTGAATCATATATATATATATGAATTAAAGCTCTATCCAAATTCTAATGATGAAATACAAAAGACTAAAATCCAATGGGTACGTGCCATTGTTAAAGCAGACAAGTGAGGTAATCAAATGGCCTCCTTAAGGCTAGCTAATTCCTCGTGTTCCCAAGATGTCTAGACTATATACCCATTACCATTCAATCTTATATAAATCAACACATGAATAGAGGAAAGAGAACTGAAGTTTCATACACTTAAGCTATAAGCACATGCATTTCTTATGTATTTATAACTAACATCACAACACATTATTATTCATTTATAAGCTTTTGAAAAATACATTTGGATTTAATTGTGATAATATCCATGCATATATTAAATTAAATCAACATATGTAAGCTTACATAAAGAAAATCTATTTTATTTTACTTGATTTTGAAAAGTGGATGCATGAATTCAAATGGCATACCAAATTTAACATGATTGGAAAGAGGACAATCAAATATTAGCATGTTATTCATTCAACAAAATTAGTTCTTAAGGAAAATCAAATCAAATAAGATTATTTAAATCAAACCAAAGCTTCTTTATTAATTAAGTTTTGGATTTGATTTGATTTAAAGCGGAGAAGAGAAATCATCACTTACTATTTTAAGCCCATTCTCTCATTAGTGATTTCATTTAATTTAAGGAAATGTAATTATGTTGATTTTGTGGGTTAATTTAAGAAATGTAATTAAATCAAATATTAACATGTTAATTAAGTTGATTTTTAGATTTTATTTTTAGTTTAGGTTTAGGTTTTTTTAGTTTATTTTATTATATTTAGTTTAGGTTTAGGTTTAGTTTATTTTAGGTTTAGGTTTAGTTTTTATTTATTTTAGTTTAGTTTATTTTAGTTTAGGTTTAAGTATTTTTATTTTATTTATTTTAGGTTTAGATTTTTTTTTTAGTTTAGGGTAAGGTTTTTATTTTATTTCATTTATTTATTTTATTTAAGTTTAAGTTTTTTTATTTATTTTTTATAGGTTTTATTTCATTTAAGTTTAGGTTTTTAGGTTTTAGGGTTTAGGGTTTAGGGTTTAAGGCTTAGGGTATAGGGTTAGTTCAAAGTTTTGGGTTTAGGCTTTACGGTTGTAAGTTTAGGTTTTAGGATTTAGGGTTAGTTTTAGGGTTTACGTTTTAGGGTTTAAGGTTTAGGATTTAGGGTTTAGGGTTTAGGTATTTTTTTAAAAAAACAATTAAGTAAACTTGTAGGTTTAGGTTTATTTTGTTTATTTGACTTATTTTTTTATTTTAAATTATTCCATTTTTATTTTTATTAGGTTTATTTTTATTTTTATTTAGTTTGGTTTATCTATTTTCTGTTTATTTATTTAATTTAGGTTTTTTATTTTAGTTTATTTTCTAAGTTTAGGTTTTTGTTTAGGTTTATTTTTTAGTTTAGTTTTATTTTTATTTTATTTTTTATGTATAGGTTTTATTTTTGCTTTTTAGGTTTAGGTTTGGGGTTTAGGATTTAGGTTTAGGGTTAGTTTTATGGTTTAGGGTATAGGGTTAAGGTTTTTTATTTTTTTAATTTTTTAAATTTTTTATTTTTTTAAAATTAAGTATACTGGCACGTTTAGGTTTATTTAGTTTATTTTTTTATTTATTTTAGTTTATTTTATTTATTATTTTTTTAGTTTTGTTTATTTATTTTATGTTTATTTATTTTAGTTTAGGTTTTTTATTTTACTTTCTTTTTTAGGTTCACGTTTAGGTTTAGGATTATTTTTTTGTTTAGTTTTATTTTTATTTTATTTTTTAGGTTTAGGTTTTTATTTTATTTTTAGGATTTGGTTTAGATTTTAATTTTATTTTTTAAGGTTTAGGTTTTAGGTTTTTATTTTAGGTTTAATTTTAGGTTTTATTTTTTAAGTTTAGGGCTATGTTTATTTTTAGTTTATTTAATTTTATTTAGTTTAAGTTTATGTTTAGGTTTAGTTTATTTTAAGTTTAGCTTTAGGTTTGATTTATTTAATTTAGTTTATTTTAGTTTAGGTTTAGGTTTATTATATGTTGTTTCTTTTATTTTTATTTTAGGTTTCTGTGTTTTTATTTATAGTTTAGGTTTTTTTTTTAATTTTTAGGTTTTATTTCTAAGTATATTTTTTAGGTTTAGGTATTTTTTAATTTATTTTAATTTTATTTTATTTTTAGTTTTAATTTTTTTTATGTTTTTTAATCTTAGGTTTATTTTTTTCATTTAGTTTAGGTTTTTATTTATTTATTTTAGTTTTATTTATTTATTTTATTTTAGGTTTTGGTCACGTTTAGATTAGGTTTTATTTTATTTTATTTTATATATTTAGGTTTATGTTTTATTTATTTTATTTTATTTAGTTTAGCTTGGTATTTTAGTGGGTTTAGAAAGTGGGGTTTGGGTCCAGTGTGTTTTGTTTAGTTTAGTCAGGGGTTTATGATTAGATCTGTTAGGTTTAGTTTAGGTTAGCACAGATATAGTCATTTGCTTCAGTTTGTGATCAGGGGCTTAAGCTTTAGGCTTTAGTGTTTAGGGTTTGGTAAAGTTTAATGAAGGAGGATTTAGGGTAAGGAGGTGGGAGTTAGGGTCAGGGTCAGGGGGTCAGCTCAGGATTGGCTGGTGGAGTAGGGTCAGGGGGTTTAGATTAGGGTCAGTTTTGAGGAGGGAGGCCAGGGTTTAGGGTTTTTTATGGTTTTGGTTTAGGGTTTTTAAATTTAGTAAACCATGAATTTAAGTATTTAGTTTATTTTATTTTTATTTAATTTAATTAATTTTAATTATTTAGTTTGGTTTTATCTATTTACTTTATGTTATTAATTTATTTCTTTAGGTTTATTTTTGAAGTTTAGTTTTATTTTAAATTTATTTTTTAGGTTTAGGTTTTATTTTTTTTATTTTTATGTTTTTCTTTTGTTTATGTTTAGGTTTTTAGGTTTTTAGGGTTTAGGGTTTTGAGTTTTATGGTTTAGGGTTTAGGGTTAGGGTTTATGGTTTTAGGCTTGGCCTTTAATTTTGGTCAGGGTCATTTTTAGGGTTTATTTTGGCTTTAAGTTTTAAGGTTTAGGGTTTTTTAGGGTTTTAGGGTTTAACATTTAGGTTGGTTGGTTAGGGTTTATGGAGGATTTGGGGTAGGTTTAGGGTTTAGGGTGTGGTTCCATTTAGGGTGCCATAGTTTTTTAGGGTTGAGATTTAGGGCTTTGGTTTTTAAGGTTTAGGGTTTAGGTTTAGGGTTTAGTGTTTAGGGTTTAGGTTTTTAGGGTTTGGGGGTTTCGGGATGTTGTAGGTTTAAGGTATAAGGTTTAGGGATTAGGGTTAGGAGTTTTTTATTTTTTTTAAAGTTAGAAAACTTTTAGGTTTAGGTTTATTTACTCTATTTATTTTATATTTATTTATTTTTATTTGTTTTCTATTCTACTTTGGTTTAAGTTTTATTTATTTTAATTTAGTTTATTTTAGTTTAGGTTTAGTTTTATTTAATTTTTATTTTATGCTTAGGTTTTTTTAGTTAAGCGATTAATTTTTATTTTATATTTATTTTTTATGTTTATTTTTTAGGTTTAGGTTTTTACTTAGTTTTTGTTTTATTTTATTTTTATTATAAGTTTAGTTTATATTCTATTTAGGTTTTTTATTTTTGTTTTGTTTTGTTTAAGTTTTTATTTATTTTAGTTTAGTTTAGTTTTTTTCATTTTTAGTTTAGGTTTAGGTTTCAGTTTTTGTTAATGTTTTTAATTAATTTTATTTTATTATTTTAGTTTGATTTAAGTTTTTTTATTTATTTTATTTTTAGGTTTTAATTTGTTTAGGTTTAAGTTTTTAGTTTTTTATGGTTTAGGGTTTAGGGTTTAGGGTTTAGGGTTTAAGGTTTAGGGTTTAGGGTTTAGGTTTTTGGGTTTATGATTTAGGGTTTAGGGTTTTGTGGTTTATGGTTTATGGTTTAGAGTTGAGGTTTTAGGTTTAAGGTTCAAGTTTTAGTTTAGGGTTTAGTGTTTTTGGTTTTTTTTATAATAGAGAACAAATTTAGATTCAATATTTCTTCTTTTTGATTTCATCAACCAAGTAACACACCAAATTTTCTAGGACATAAGTGACGACAAAGATCAAAAATGAGCATGCATAAAGCAAATCAAAAACCCTTGATAACTAGAACTATCTCCACTATAAAGACATAGTTCCATAAGTAGCAGATCGGATCGATCATTCTTCAGTTTCTCTAGTTCCCATCAGAACCACCTTGACCTCTCAAGTAGCGGGATCCACCATCATATCCCCTATTTCTCCCTTCGCCACCACCAAGGATGTAACCTTCGTCTATCCTCTCACCTCCATAACCACCACTGCACCGACCATCACCTCCATAACCACAACTGATGCCTCTATCTTTGCCTCCACCGCCAGATCTAGACTGAGCCAAGTTGACGGTGATGTTCCTGCCGTCAAGGTTCTGCCCATTCTTAGGGTTTAAGATTAGGTTTAGGTTTATTAGGTTTTATGGTTTAGGTTTATTTTTTAATTTATTTAGTTACTTTACCTTTGGTTCGCTTGTATTGGGGTTTAGGGTTTGGGTTTTATATATGGTTTAGGTTTTAGGGTTTATGCTTTATAGGGTTTAGATGGTTTATGGTTTAGGATTTAGGTTTTTAGGGTTTAGGTCTAGGGTTTAGGGTTTAAGGTTTTTTAAAAAAAATTTAAATAATCGATAGTTTAGTTTATTTAAGATATTTAGTTTATTTTTTTTATTTTAGTTTACGTTATTTTTATTTTTTTATTTAAGTTTGTTTTCTATTTTATTTAGTTAATTTATTTATTTTTTGAGGTTTTATTTTAGTTTATTTTAAGGCCAGTTTATGTTTAGGTTTACTTTGAGTTTTATTTTTATTATATTTTTTTAGGTTTAGGATTTTTTTTAGGTTTAGGTTTAGGTTTTTATTTTATTTTATTTTTTTGGTTTAGGTTTTAAGATTTTATTTTAGGTTTATTTTAAGGTTTTATTTTTTAGTTTAGGTTTAGGTTTATTTTTATTTTATTTTATTTTATTTAGTTTAGGTTTAGCTTTTGTTTATTTTAGGCTTAGGTTTATGTTTGATGTATTTTAGTTTTGTTTATTTTAGTTTAGGTTTGGAATTATTTTATTTTTATTTTTGGTTTAGGTTTTTTTAGTTTAGTGTTCAAGTTTTATGTTTTATTTATTTTTAGTTTTTATGTTTAGTTTTATTTTTTAGGTTTAGGTTTTTATTTAGTTTTTATTTTATTTTATTTTTATTTTACCTTTAATTTTTATATTTAGGTTTTTTATTCTTAGGTTTATTTTGTTTTTTTAGTTTAGTTTAGGTTTTTATTTATTTTATTTTAGTTTTTTTAATTATTTTATTTTATTTTATTTTTTAGGTTTAGGTTTAGGTTTAAGTTTAAGTTTTTTATTTTATTTTATTATATTATTTCATTGAAGTTTAGGTTTTTTTTATTTATTTTTTTTAGGTTTTATTTAGTTTAGGTTTAGATTTTTAGGTTTTTAGGATTTAGGGTTTTGGGTTTAAGGTTTAAGGTTTAGTATTTAGGGTTTTAGGGTTTAGGGTTAGAGTTTAGGGTTTAGGGTTTAGGGTTTAAGGTTTAGTGTTTAGGCTTTAGGGTTTAGGATTTTTAAGGTTTATGGTTTAGGGTTTAGGGTTAGTTTATGGTTTAATGTGTAAGCCTTAGGGTATTTTAGGGTTTAAGGTTAGTTTATGGTTTAGGGTTTAGGGTTTAGGGTTTAGGGTTTAGGGTTAGTTTAGGGTGTAGGGTTTAGGGTTTTAGGGGTTTTTCTTTGGGAAATTAGAAAAAATTTATTTCCCTGAAGAAAAGGTACAAAGTCCTCAGAGGTGGCAAATCTCTAAGCTAATGCTGAAAGAGCTACAAAAATTCCTAAGGAGATAAGCCCCCTAGTTAATACAATAGATAATGAAAGTATGCTAATAAAAAAATAGAGATCCACCAAAAATAATCCTTGAAATCAGCAGCAATCTTCCTCTGCTACTTTTTAAACCAGCATAATCATGTAGCAAATGTTTCCCAACCTGTACCAGAGATCTGCAACAAGCTTGTAAAGGGATGAGTATAGATAATGAAATAGTTAATTAAGCATAAAATATAATAGCAGAAAGCAGTAAAAAGATGAAGAAAAGGCTTAGGCTCAATTATAATCGTCTTAAGGAGCAACACCATATGTAAGCATCTAAACTTCAAATGAAGGGTTACCTCTTGTAGCACCTTAGCCAATGACGATCATCAGACAAACCTGCATAAAACTTCAAACAATAAGGATAACCACAAAACACCCAACAATCATATATATTAAACTCAGCAAAGCAAATAAGGAGGTAACCCACCAGGAAAGCATTAGACCAGATGGAGCACCACCAAAGCCACCACCAAGAATTGCTAACACAATTGGTAGGAGCAAGCCTCACAATATGGGAAAAAGGACTAAATAGAGACCAAACAAAGGAAAAAAGGAGGACCATTGTTGATAAGGTCATTCATTAAACAATCATGCAAAAAACTAGAAATAATAATATCCAGAGGAACATTAAGACTAACATCAAGAATGTTAGGAAGCAAGGCAACCATCAAAACAAGAAATGGAATAAGTTCAACCACAGTCTAGAAATAAAAATCCTATTAGGTAGAAACTAGAAAAGAAGAATGGGAAAGTAAGTAGATGATTCCAAACATAGGCTAAAAAACATCAGGGAAATTATAACAAAGTAAATACTCTTTTGACCTAGCTAGAGCAGTAATCAGCAAAGGCGTTCACCGCAAGCCACTACTAAGGATTCAAATCAATTGACTTAGAGCCATCATAAAGAAAGATAGAAAGATTCATCCATTCATAAACATTAAAAAAAATCTCAAGGGAAAGTCTTAGACAGAAGCCACCAATCTAAATCCAAGGATAGGAGAATCCAGTTTAAACAGCTAAATATAGTAGCCAAAAATAAAAAAAGTAAGAGCCCTTTAGGATCACAAATAATCCAACAACCAAAGACAGTATAAAATAAGAACCCTAACAGATTCATCATCAGCCAAGTAGAAAAAACATCTAACCAGTAGTTTGCAGCCTTTTAGTTCAGAACACAAAAAAATAGAACCTTAGTATCAAAAGAGGCACACCCAATATTCAGAAGATATAATAATCCAAAAGCATCCAACCTTACACTCATCTAGAATAGCACTAAAAAGGATAGATAGTTAGAGGAAAATATTTCTCCAAGCTATAACCAAAAAATAAAGAGCCCTTAAGGTCACATAACTCCTCTTAATAGCAGGAGCAAAACCAAGATAGAAAGGACAACCAAAAGAAACTAGAAAAACCATCCTGATCAGTAAACAACAAGGTGACAAAATAGCCAGCAATAACAGTTTAGGGTTTTATGGTTTAGGGTTTAGGGTTTAAAACTTTGGGTTAGGGTTAGGGTTAGGGTTTAAGGTTTAGGGTTTAGGATTTAGGGTGTAGGGTTAGTTTAGAATTTATGGTTTAGGGTTTAGGGTTTAGGGTTTTTAGGGTTTAGGGATTAAGGTTTAAGGTTTACAATTTATGGTTTAAGGGTTTAGGGTTTAGGGTTTAGGGTTTAAGGTTTAGGTTAGTTGGGTTGAGTTTAGGTTTAGGGTATATTAAACTTTAAGGTTTCTTAGTTTAGGGTTTAGTCTAACAAGGTTTAAGGAGTTATAGTTTTAGTGTTTAGAATTTTAGGTTTAGATTAGTTTATAGTTTTGATTTAGATTTTAGTTTAGGTTTATTTAAACTTAGATTTAGGTTTAAGGTTTAAGGTTTTAGGGTTTAGGGTTTAGGGATAGGGTTAGGGTTAGGTTTTAGGGTTTAGGGTTTAGATTTAAGGTATAAGGTTTAGAGTTTTGAGGGTTTAGTGTTTTGGATTCAGGGATTAGGGTTAGTTTAGGGTTTAGGGTTTAGTGTTTTTAAGGTTTAGGGTTAGTTTAGGTGGGTTTAGGATTTTAGAGTTTATGGTTTAAGGTTAGGGTTAGGGTTTAAAGTTTATGGTTTAGGGTTTTTTAGGGTTTAGTGTTGAGGGTTCAGGGTTCTAGGTTTAGGGTTTAGGCTTTAGGCTTTAGGGTTTAGGCTTTAGGATTTTAGGGTTAATGGTTTAGGGTTTATGGTTTGGGATTTATCCTAAAATTAATTATATCGATAGGTTTATGTTTATTTAGCTTATCTAGTTTATTTTTTATTTATTTTAGTATATTTTATTTTAATTTTTATTTAGGTTTATTTTTTTATTTAGTTTAGTTTATTTATTTTAAGTTTATTTATTTTAGTTTTAGTTTTTTATTTTAGTTTATTTTTTAAGTTTAGGTTTAGGTTTTTGTTTACTTTTCAATTTAGTTTTATTTTTATTTTATTTTTTTAGGTTTATGTTTTATTTTTTATTTTTAGATTTAGTTTTAGGTTTCTATTTTATTTTTTTGGTTTAGATTTTAGATTTTTATTTTAGGTTTTTATTAGGTTTTATTTTTAGTTTAGCTTTAGGTTTACTTTAGTTTATTTTTTTAATTTAGTTTAGGTTTAGTTTTTATTTATTTTTGTTTAGTTCATTTTTGTTTAGGTTTAGGTTTAGGTTCATTTTATTTATTTTAGGTTTAGTTTTTTTTTTTAGTTTAGGGTTTAGGTTTTTATTTTATTTAGGTTTAGATTTTATTTATTTCTTTTATTTTTAGATTTTATTTAGTTTAAGTTTAAGTTTTTAGGTATTTAGTGTTTAGGGTTTAGGGTTTACGGTATAGGGTAAGTTTAGGATTTAGGGTTTTTTAGGGTTTAGGGTTTAGGGCTATAAGTTTAGGGTTTAAAGTTAGTTGTAGGGTTTAGGATTTAGGGTTTAGGGTTTAGAGTTTAGGGTTTTTTTTAAAAACAATTATGTAAATAAGTACATTTAGGTTTTTTTAGTTTATTTTGTTTATTTTTTATTTATTTAATATTATTTAATTTTTTATTTGTATTTAGGTTTTTTTTTTATTTTCTTTAGTTTGGTTTATTAATTTTAGGTTTATTTATTTTCGGTTTATTTATTTTAGTTTAGGTTTATTTATTTTAGTTTATTTTTTAGGTTTAAATTTTCATTTATGTTTATTTTTATTTTATTTTTTGGTTTAGGTTTTATTTTTTATTTTTAGATTTAGGCTTTGATATAGGTTTGGGGTTTTGGGTTTAGGTTTAAGGTCAATTTTAGTGTTTAGGGCTTAGGGTTAGGGTTTTTTTTGATTTGTTTGTATTTTTATTTTTATTTTTTTAAATTAAGTATACTCGTAGGTTAAGGTTTATTTAGTTTGTTTTTTATTAATTTTAGTTTAATTTGCTTCCTATTTTATTTAGTTTAGTTTATTTAATTTAGGTTTATTTATTTTAGTTTATGTTTTTTATTTTAATTTAATTTTTAGGTTCAAGTTTAGGTGTAGATTTATTTTTATGTTTAGTTTTATTTTTATTTTATTTTTTAGGTTTAAGTTTTATTTTATATTTGTAGGATTAGGTTTACGTTTTTATTTTATCTTTTTACATTTTTATTTTATGTTTAATTTTAGGTTATAATTTTAGTTTAGGTTAAGTTTATTTTTAGTTTATTTTATAATATTTAGTTTAGGTTTAGGTTTAGTTTTAGGTTTAGGTTTAGGTGTTATTTATTTAATTTAGTTTATTTTAGTTTAATTTAGTTTATTTTAGTTTAGGTTTTATTTTTTTTATTTTTTTTAGTTTTTCTTTTTAGGTATAGTTTTAGCTTTAGGTTTTTATTTAGTTTTTATTTTATTTTATTTTATTTTAGGTTTTATTTTTTATTTTTTTTGGGCTAGTTTTGGTTTTAGGGTTTAAAGTTTAAGGTTTAGGCTTTAGGGTTTAAGGTTTAGGGTTTTTAGGGTTAGTTTAAGGTTTAGGGTTTAGGGTTTGGGGTTTGGGTTTTAGGGTTTAGGGTTTATAGTTGGAGGTTTTTTTTTCGGAGAAACCTCATGTAGGGGTATTTTATTGCCACAAAAAGAGGGTTACAAGGTCCTTAAAGTGGATAAACTCCAGAACTACTACTCAAAGAGCTACAATCAGCCTAAAGAGTAAATCCCCTATCTAAATACATCCAAAAGCAAAAGAAGACATTAAAGCAATCAAAAGATACAAGTTGATTAACATAAAAAGCCAAAGGAAGATTAGGGCCAATGCTCTGGAGGACGTGAGAATGAATGACAATATGGAGCAAACCTGTGAGGAGATAACAACCAGTTGTTGAAAGTCTTGTGAGCTTTAATACCTGCAAACCTAAACAAAACCATAACTAATATAGAGAGGAAATTGCAAAGAGCTGAAGGATAAGGTGTCCCATTCAAGAAAAGTATCATCAATATAGTCACCCTGACATGAGAATACATAAACATATGAGAATGAAACATCTTTGCTAGAACCTCATGAAAAGTCATATCAGAAAGCGACATATAATCCCTCCACAAGAAAGCGGAGGAGGAGGCAACTTCTTTGAAATCACGCTAATCAAGTCAATGTATAATTAACACCATCCCAAACATATGATATATATATGAATCTTTGGGGCTGAAACAACCCCTTATTAATATCCATATCAATTGGGAAAAAGCAATTATAAGGCGACATAGACAACGGAAATAGGCGCAACCTACCAAAATAGCACCAAGAAAGACATTGAGCTACTGACTCTAGCGGCGACATCAGGAACATGAACGGATAAGCGGATCAGTAACCAAGAGCAAAGGCGACAAAGGCGTAAGCGGTCAAAAGATAGTACATACGGTTGCACAAAACTAACCGAGCCAAGATAGGGATAGAGACAATAACAGATAGCGTAGATCACAACAATCAAAAGATGAACAGCAGCCCAGACATAAATAGCACAGGCATTCAGAAAGCCAATCCCAACAACAAAATAGTTAGTGCAACATTTGAACCCACCAGAAGAAAAATCAAAAAGTGGATTCAAATGAGTATCAACATCAGCATCCAGAAAGAGCAAGACAACAGCTAACCAAGGCCAAAAATAGCCAAGACAACAACAGTTAAGACAGCAGCATCCAAGACAAGAAGGGTTTATAGTTGTAGGTTTTAGGGTTTAGGGTTTAGGGATTTTTTTTTTTTTTGGGGAAACCCCATGATGCGGGGGTATTTTATTGCCACAAAAAAAGGGTTACAAAGTCCTTAAAGGGGATAAACTCCGAAACTACTGCTCAAAGAGCTACAATCATCCTAAGGAGTAAATCGCCATCTAAGTACATCCAAGAGAAAAAGAAAACATTAAAGCAATCAAAAGATACAAGATGATTAACATAATAGGCTAAAGGAAGGTTAAGGCCAATGCTCGATGGTTGTAAGAGTGCTTGGTAATATGGAGCAAACCCGCAAGATAAAAGAGAGAAACACCGCAAAGTTATAATGAGAGAGAGATTTGAACAGTTAAGGTAATACAGACAAAAAGGTAGAAGGAAACAATATAATATGAGTATGATAATAAGAAAATGTGATAGAGAAGGCTCAGGCTCAATCACACCATGTTGGGGTAGATGCAAGTATGAGCATCCAAACTTCAGCAGAAGGGTTACATCACATGAGCTACCGAACCAAAAGGAGTGAGAACATCACGACCATCATAACCAACAAAGCTGAGAAGGAAGCACCAGTTGATAATCATGTGAGCTTTATTACGCAAACCTAAACAAAATCATATTTATGCATATGAAATAGGTCATAGAAATCATCCACTTTGGAAAGCGAAGGAAGAAATAGCACTGAAATCTCAAAGCAAGTCAATGAGTCTTTAAATGACACCATCCCAATTATAAGGTATATAAATGAATCAGTCGGGCCAGAAGTACAACTTAGGGGTAGATGTAAAGTCCAGAAAATGAGCCCAATCAAGATAATGAATGATTGGTGCAATCCCTTATTAGATCCAAATCAATAGTTGGCAAGAAACAATAGTAAGGGAAGGCAACAAAACCAGAAACCCAAGAAAATAGCCAATAAGCATGGCAGCAAAAGCTAGTAGAACTAAACCATAAATAGGAAAAGATAGAAACAGTTCATAATACCACCCCTTAATAATAGAGATTATATTCCAAGGAGTAAGCACTAACCTGACCGGTCCCAGATTAGAAAAGCGGGAGTCCAAATAATTTCCATATGAGAAAAAAATAAGACAAAGACATAACCAAGAGTAAAGGAAGCCAGTGCAAGAAGTACCAAGACAAACAAAAGCCAAGACATGAAAGGGCGCATAAAGATTGCATTCAGACGATCCCTAAGACAAAAGACAAGAGCGAGCACAAGCCATTCAGTCCCAGGGAATAGAAACAACAAGGGTAATGTAGATCGCAATTATCAGATAATGAGCAATAACCCAGATAGAAATAGCAAGGGCACTCAGAGAAATAGCCCCAACAACAAAATAGCTAGTGTAACAAAAATACAAATTAGGATCCACATTAGAATCTAGAAAAACAAGATAGCAAATAACCAAGACAAAAAAATAGCCAAGGCAGTAGTAGCCAAGACAGCCACGGCCAAGACAACAAGGGACAACATAGTACCATAATTCAGGAAAGCCACAGCCTAGACACCAATGACCAAAACAAACAGAGATAGCATAATCTGGACAAACATACAGCTTAAAACCTTTAATCATATCCGTGAAAAGATAATCGAATGAAAAACTACCAAGTGTTGAAGAAAGACAATCGAGAGCCAATCGAGAGCCAATCCTAACGAGAGAGGTTATTGATTGGAACCCACCGACAAAAGGATCAAAATTGTATTCAAATGAAAAACATCATTAGAATCGACAAAACAATATAACAAAAGGCAAAACCGGACAAAGAACAAATAAGGAAAAACCATCCAATCCTCTCAATCAGAGTAGACAATGCCATAGTTAATAGCCAAGAAGATATAACATAGGAATAAGTATCTTGAGTGCAGCAATCCAGACAACAAACACCAAAAAACCTTAGACAATCAAGACAACAAAAACTAGCTAGCTTGCCATAAAACCACCCATCCAGGATAAACAGTGCAATTGATACAAGTTTAACGGGTTCAAAACAAAACCAACCAAGCAATCATCAACATCTTGCTGAACAAAACAAACCAAAACCCCGAAAACCAGAGTATTAATCCGACCAACAACCAAGGAAGTTAATACCAACAAGGCGGCCAAGAATCCACCCCAAAAGCATATAGAAGATAGGGGGAAGAAAACTCCCACTACAAGCCAATCCAATAAGGGACATTCAAAGCATTAGCAGGATGATTAGTCACATTAATCCAGATCTGCCAAGGATAAGAGCTGCAGGGAAGACCAACAGCAACCCAGCAGTTAGCAACAGGGACAGAAAGAGAAACAAAGAAAAAAGGGTAAACAAAGAAAAAACCAAAAAGAAAGGCCAACATGAAAGCCCATTCCTGCAGGGAGCAAGATAAGACCAGAGCCCCAATCTCAAAAGCTTCCTGTACAGAAAGGTTCTCTTGAATATAACAACCAAAAAGTTTTGGTTTAGGGTTTAGGGTTTAGGATTTAGGGTTTAGGGTTTAGGGTTTAGGGTTTTAGGGTTTTGGGTTTAGGTTTAGTGTTTAGGGTTTAAGGTTTAGGGTTTTACGGTTTAAGGTTGTAGATTTAGGGGTTAGGGATTAGAATTAGGTTTTTTTTTATTTTTTCATTTTTTATATTTTTTTAAAAGTAAGTAAAGTCGGAGGTTTAGGTTTATTTAGCTTATATATTTTATGTTTTATTTATTTTTGTTTATTTTTAATTTTATTAAGTTTATTATATTTATTTTGTTTTTGGTTTTTTAATTTTGTTTATTTTTTAGGGTTAAGTTTAGGTTTAGGTTTATTTTTTATTTTAGTATTATTTTTATTTTATTTTTTAGGTTTAGGTTTTATTTTTTATTTTTAGTTTTTGGTTTATGTCTTTATTTTATTTTATTTTATTAGGGTTTAAGTTTTTATTTTAGGTTTATTTTTAGGTTTTCTATTTTAGTTTAGGTTTAGGTTTATTTTTAGTTTATTTTATTATATTTTGTTTAGTTTTAGGTTTAGGCTTAGTCAATTTTAGGTTTAGATTTAGGTTTTGTTTATTTTAGATTATTTAATTTTAGTTTAGGTTTAGTTTTTTTTAAGGTTAGCTTCTTTTTAATTAAGAGTTTAGGTTTTATTTTATATTTATTATTTAGGTTTAGGTATTTATTTAGTTTTTATTTTATTTTATTATTATTTTAGGTTTAGGTTTTATTTACTTTAGTTTAGTTTATTTTAGTTTTGGTTTATATTTATTTAATTTTAATTTTAGGTTTTGGTTTTTTAGTTTAGGGTTTAGGTTTTATTTTTTATTTATTTTTAAGTTTTATTTTTAGTTTTATTTTTTAAGTTTAGTTTTTATTTAGGTTTTATTTTATTTTATTTTATTTTATTTTATTTTACATTTAGTTTTTATTTTATTTAGGTTTTTTATTCTTAAGTTTATTTTATTTTATTTTTTTAGGTATAGTGTTTTTATTTATTTTATTTTTAATTTTTATTTAGTTTAGGTTTAGGTATTTAGGATTTAGGGTTTAGAGGTGGGTTTAGGTGGGTTTGGGATTTAGGGTTTTAGGCCTGAAGGTTTAGGTTTAGGGTTTAGGGTTTAGGGTTTAGTTTTAGCTTTAGGATTTTGGGTTTTGGTTTAGCATGATAGGACAGCTTAGGTTTAGTCAGCTTGGTTTAGGGTTTATGGTTTATGATTTTTAATGTTTAGGTTAGATATAGGTATATGGTTTAGGTAAGGGTTAAGATTTAGTTTAGTTTTAGGGTTTGGTTTAAGGTTTAGGGTATAGAGTTACAGTGATTTAGGACAGGATTTAGGGTTTAGGTTTAGGGTGGTTTTAGGAGCCTGGGCTTATGGTTTATGGTGGTAGTTTAGGGTTTAGGGTTTAAGGTTTAGGGTTTAGGGTTTAGGGTTTAGGGTTTAGGTTGTAGGTTTATAGTTTATAGTTTAGGGTTTAGGGTTAGGTTTAGGGTTTAGGGTTTAGGGTTTGGTGAGCCTTATAGATTGGGATTTGTAATACTAAAACATACTTCTAAATAAAAATCTACTATGTAGAAATAGAGAGCATGGAAGATTGGGATTAGAACAGGTTATTACATGGTTGAAATGAAATTATTATTAAAAAAAATACTTGTCTTTATTCTAAAAAGATCAATTGTTTATAGTTTTACTTGCTAAAGCAAAAAACCAAAACTATAAATTAGTACATGAACAAATTTGAAGTATTCTTGTAGTCTTCTAAAATTAGGGAATGATTAATCTAATGTTGCTTAGGTTTAGATCAACTTGAGCCCTAAACTTAAAAGAGACACTACATAAAATTAATTTGCATGTGGCTTTTCAACAAACTTTAGATTTCAAGTAACATCAAAAATTCTTGCACCTAAAAGAATGTCATCAAATGTAGGAATTATTATTTCCACCATTAAATCAAATTCAAATGAATACATCAAAATGAAGTAACATGGCTACCAAAAAAACAAAAACAGAAAACATGATAGATACTATGTTGGGATCCAAAATCTCTCTTAAATCATATTTTAGATGTCAATAGAAAATCTGTGGGTGTCCTAAATTTCTCACAACATAATGCCACCTATTTATAAGCATTGACTTAAAAGTTTTACTTAATCTTTCTTGCTTTTATGTTGAAGTAAATTATTTATTACATTATATTGCCGTGTTGAGCCTCAGAGTAGGAGTTCTATAGTTTTGGAAATCCTTATATAGAGATATTGAGTTTAAATTATTCTAGTTACACACTACTTATCAAGAGATTTTATCAAATATAATCACTATTGTAAAAATCTCATTTAACAATACTTCACATCAAGTCTCCCTAATTGACCAACATCTCGAGCACAGTATCAAAGAATAGAAATCCTATTGAAGAGAGCTTTTTAAAGCACAGAGTTAGCTCCTCAACATATCTGCCAAATTGAAAAAGCTATAGTTGAGAAGACAATATCGATTAGAGAGGAGTTCTTTTAATAGATAGGTTATCCCAACTATAGAAGACGATTGCTCATAGATCATCAGTTAGGTGTCTGAACTTAAGTAGATTCTTTCTTCATTTTTCCACAAGAAGGAAGCTACCCTTTAGCATCTCTATGAAACTTGAGAGAGGCGGTCTACTATGGCATATAAAGGTCATACAATTTTTATTTATATTAGAGTAATTTAGTCTAATTATTTGTAGCCAAAATCTCTATTACTTTGTTTAGGTTTAGGTTTTCAAGTTTTTAGGATTTAGGGTTTAGGGTTTAAGGTTTAGGGTTGTAAGTTTTATGATGAAGGGTTTAAGATTTAAGGTTTTATGGTTTAAGGTTTTAGGGTTTAAGGTTTAGGGTTAGGGTTTAGGGATTAGAGTTTAGGGTATAGGGTTTAGGGTTTAGTTTTTAAGCTTTAGGGTTTAGGGTTTAGGTTTTAGGGTTAGCTTAGGGTTTTGGGTTAGTTTAGGGTTTAGAGTTTAGGGTTTAGGGTTTATGATTTAGGGTTTAGGGTTTAGGGTTTAGGGTTTATGGTTTAGGGTTTAGGGTTTAGGGTTTTAAGGTTTAGGGTTTAGGGTTTAGGTTTAGCATTTATGGTTTAGGTATTAGGGTTTAGAGTTTAGGTTTGTAGGTTTATTGTTTAGAGTTTAGGGTTTAGGGTTAGTTTGATGGTTTAGGGATTATGGTTAGTTTAGGATTTAGGGTCTAGTGAGCCTTGAATATTAGGATTTATAAAACTAAAACATACTACTAACCAAAAATTTATTAGATAGAATTAAAGAGCCGAGAAGATTGGGATTAGAATAAGTTATTACATGGTTAAAATTAAATTATTGTTAAAAAATACTTATCTTTATCCTACAAAGATCAATTGTTTAGAGTTTTACCTGCTAAAGTAAAAAACCAAAATTATAAATGAGTACATGAATAAATTTGAAGTATTTTGTTGTCTTTCAAAATTAGGGATTGATTAAGCTAATGTTGTTTAGGTTTAGATCAAGTTGAGCCCTAAACATAAAAGAGATACTACATAAAATTAATTTGCATGTGGCTTTTCAACAATCTTTAGATTTCAAATAACATCAAAAATTCTTGCAATTAAAAGAATGTGAAATGTAGGAATTAATCTTTCCACCATTAAATCAAATTCAAATGAATACATCTAAATGAAGTAACACTACTACTAATAAAAGAAAAATAGAAAATATGATAGATACTATGTTGGGATCCAAAATCTCTCTTAAATCATATTTTAGATGTCAGCAAAAAATTTGTGAGTGTCCTAAATCTATCACAACACTACGCTGCCTCTTTCTAAGCATTGACTTAGGAGTTTTACTTGATCTTTATTGCTTTTGTTTTGAAGCAAATTATTTGTTACATTATGTTGCCGCATTGAATCTGAAAGAAGGAGAGCTATAGTTTTGGAAATCCTAGTGCAGAGATATTCAGTTTGATTTATTCTAGTTATGCACTACTTATCAATAGATTTTATTAGATACAATCACTATTATAAAAATCTTATTCATCAATACTTCGCATCAAGTCTCCCTAATTCGCCAACATCTCGAGCACAATCTCAAAGCATTGAAATCCTACTAAAGAGAGCTTTTTAAATCACAGATTTAGCTCATCAACTTATCTGCTAAATTGAAAGAGCTGCAGTTGAGAAGACAATATCAATTAGATAGGAGTTCTTTTATTAGATAGGCTATCTCAGCTATAGAAGAGGATTGCTCATAGATTGACACTTAGGTGTTTGAACTTAAGTAGATTCTTTCTTCATTTTTCCATGAATAAAAAGCAACCCTTTAGCATCTCTTTGAAACTTGAGACAAATGGTCTACTATGGCATATAAAGCTCATACAATTTTTATCATTGTTAGTGAACTAAGGCAAATCATTTGTAGCCAAAAATCTCTTTTATTTTGTTTAGGTTTAGCTTTTTAGCTTTTTAGGGTTTAGGGATTAGGGTTTTGGGTTTAGGGTTTAGGGTTTGGGGTTTAGGGTTTAGGGTTTAAGGTTGTAGGTTTTACGATTTAGGGTTTAAGGTTTAGGGTTTTAGGGTTTAGGGCTTAGGGGTTGTAGGTTTAGGGTTTTAGGGTTTAGGGTTTAGGGTTTAGGGTTTATGGTTGTATGTTTAGGGTTTAGGGTTTAGGGTAAGGTTATTATTATTATTTTTATTATTTTAGTTTTTAAATTAAGTAAACTGGTAGGTTTCGATTTATTTTGTTTAATTTATTTCTTATTTCTATTTAGGTTTATTTTTTTATTTAGTTTAGTTTATTTATTTTAGGTTTTTTTTATTTTAGTTTAGGTTTTTTATTTTAGTTTATTATTTAGGTTTAGGTTTAGTTTTAGGTTTATTTTTTAGTTTAGTTTTATTTTTATTTTAATTTTTAGATTTAGGTTTTATTTTTTATTTTTAAGTCTAGGTTTAGGTTTTTATTTTATTTTTTTTATGTTTAGGTTTTAGGTTTTTATTTTAGGTTTATTTTTAGATTTAATTTTTTAGTATATAGATTTAGGAATAATTTAATTTAAATTTATTTTATTTAGTTCAGGTTTAGGTTTATGCTAAGTTTATTTTAGGTTTAGGTTTAGGTATAATTTATTTTAGTTTAGTTTATTTAAGTTTAGCTTTAGTTTTATTTTATTTTTATTTTAGGTTTAGGTTTTCTTAGTTTAGGGTTTGGGTATTATTTTTTTATTTATTTATAGGTTTATTTTTTAGGTTTAGGTTTTTATTTAGTTTTTGTTTTATTTTATTTTAGGTTTATTTTATTTTTATTTTTGGTTTAGTTTTTATCTTATTTAGGATTTTTTGTTTAGTTAAGGTTTTATTTATTTTATTTTAGTTTAGTTTTTATTTTTTATTTTATTTTTTTAGGTTTAGGTTTAGGTTTAGGTTTTAGGGTTTTGAGTTTATTTTTTAGGTTTAGGTTTGTTTTTTAATTGAGTTTTATTTTTATTTTATTTTTATGTTAAGGTTTTTTTTTTATTTTTTGGTTGATGTTTAGGTTTTTATCTAAATTTTTTAGGTTTAGGTTCTAGGTTTTTATTTTAGTTTTTTTTTAAGTTTGATTTTTTAGTTTAGGTTTAGGTTTATTTTTAGTTAATTGTATTATTTTTAATTTAGGTTTAGGTTTAGGTTTAGGTTTAGGTTTAGTTTATTTTAGGTTTTATTTATTTTAGTTTAGTTTATTTTAGTTTAGGTTTAAGTTTACTTTATTTTCTTTATTTCCTTTTTATTTTACGTTTAGGTTTGTTTTTTTAGTTTGGCATTTTGGTTTTATTTTTTATTTATTTTTAAGTTTTATTTTTAGATTTATTTTTAGGGTTAAGGTTTTTATTAAGTTTTTATTTTGTTTTATTTTTATTTTATGTTTAGATTTTTTATTTTTAGGTTTATTTTGTTTTTTAGTTTAGTTTAGGTATCTTTTTAATTTTATTTTAGTTTTAATTTTTAGGCTTAGGTTTAGGTTTATGTTTAGGGTTAAGTATAGGTTTAAGTTTTAGTGATGGTTTTTATTTTTATTTTTTATTTCATTTAGGTATAAGCTTTTTTCAATATTTTATTTTTAGGTTTAGGTTTTTAGGTTTTTAGGGCTTATGGTTTAGGTTTAGGGTTTAGGGTTTAGGGTTTAGGGTTTAGGGTTTAGGGTTTAGCATTTAGGGTTTGGGGTTTAAGGATTAGGGTTTAGGGTTGTAGGTTTTAGGGTTAGGTTTGGGGTTTAAGGTTTAGGTTTTAGGATTTAAGGGTTTATGGTTTAGGGTTTTAGAGTTTAGTTTAGGGTTTAGGGTTTTAGGAGGTTTAGGGTAGGTTTAGGGTTGTAGGATATATTTTAGGGTTTAGGTTTTAATTTAGGTTAGATTTTTTTTTATTTTATTTAGTTTATGGTTTATGGTTTAGGTTTTTGTAGTTAGGTTGTATATTTATTTAGTTTAGGGTTTAGTTCTGATTTAGTTTAGGATTTAGGGTTTAGGGTTTAGGGTTTAGGGTTTATGGTTTAAGATTTTTTTTTAAATTAAGAAAATCGATAAGTTTAGGTTTATTTAGTTTATTTTTTATTTATTTTAGTTTAAATTATTTTTATTTTTATTTATGTTTATTTTTTATTTTTATTTAGTTAAGGTTATTTATTTTAGGTTTATTTATTTCAGTTTAGGTTTTTTATTTTAGTTTATTTTTAGGCTTAGGTTTAGGTTTAGGTTTATTATTTTAGTTAAGTTTTAATTTATTTTATTTTTATGTTTAAGTTTTTTTTAGGTTTAGGTTATGGTTTTTTTTAGGTTTAGGTTCCAGGTTTTTATTTTAGGCTTATTTTAAGGTTTTAATTTTTAGTTTAGGTTTAGGTTTATTTTTAGTTTATTTTATTATATATAGTTTAGGGTTTTGGTTTAGTTTATTTTAGGTATAAGTGTAAGTTTTATTTATTTTAGTTTAGTTTATTTTAGTGTAGGGTTAGGTTTATTTTATTTTGTTTATTTAGGTTTAGTTTTTTTTTAGTTTATGGTTTAGGTTTTATTTTTTTATTTATTTACAGGTTTAGCTTTTATGTTTATTTTAAATTTTTGTTTTATTTAAGTTTTTTATTTTTAGGTTTATTTACTTTTTTACTTTAGCTTAGGATTTTATTTGATTTATTGTAGTTTAGTTTTTATTTTTTTATATTATTTTTTTTTAGGTTTAGGTTTAGGTTTAGGTTATTTTATCTTATTATTTTATTTTATTTAGGTTTAGGTTTATTTATTTATTTTTTTTAGGTTTTATTTTGTTTAGGTTTTAGTTTGTTGGTTTTTAGGGTTTAGGCTTTAGGCTTTAGGGTTTAGGGTTTGGGGATTAGGGTTTAGGGTTTGGGTTGCAAGTTTTAGGGTTTGGGGTTTAAGATTTAGGGTTTACAATTTTGGGTTTTTAGTGTTTTAGGGTTTGGGGTGTAGAGTTTAGGGTTTATGCTTTAGGGTTTAAGATTTTAGGGTTTAGGGTTTAGGATTTAGGGTTGTAGGTTTTGGGTTTAGGCTGTAGGGTTTTGGGTTAGTTTTACGGTCTAGGGTTTAAGGTTAGGTTTTTTTATTTTTATTTTTTTAAAATTAAGTAAAATAGCAGGTTTAGGTTTATTTAGTTTATTTTTAATTATTTTACTTTATTTTATTTTTTTAATTTTTATTTAGGTTAATTTTTATTTTTATTTAAGTTTTTATTTAGTTTTTATTTTGTCTTATTTTAGGTTTATTTTTTATTTTGTTTAGGTTTGTTATTTTTTAGTTTAGTTTAGGTTATTCTTTATTTGTATTTATTTTAGTTTATATTTTAGTTCTTATTTTCATTTTAGGCTTAGGTTTAGGTTCAAGTTTTGGGAGGTTTAAGTTTTAGTTTGTGTTTTTAATTTATTTTATTTTGGTTTAGGTTTTTTTTAGGTTTTATTTCATTTAGGTTTAGGTTTTTAGCTTTTTAGGGGTTGGGGTTTAGGGTTAGTTTAGGGTTTAGGGTTTAGGATTTAGGATTTAGGGTTTAGGGTTTAGGGTTTTTTTAAAATTAAGAAAATTGGTAGGTTTAGGTTTAATTATTATTTATTTATCATTTTTCCTTTATTTTTATTTAGTTTAATATATTTATTTTAAGTTTATTTATTTTAGTTTAGGTTTTTTATTTTAGTTTCTTTTTTAGGTTTAAGTTTAGGTTTTCATTTTATTTTTTTAGGTTTAGGTTTTAGGTTTTAATTTTAGGTTTTTATTTTAGGTTTATTTTTAGGATTTACTTTTTAGTTTAGGTTTAGGTTTATTTTTAGTTTATTTTATTTTATTTAGTTCAAGGTTTAGGTTTAGTTTATTTTAGGCTTAGGTTTAGGTTTTATTTATTTTAGTTTGGCTTATTTTCGTTTAGGTTTAGGCATATTTTATTTTGTTTATTTTAGGTTTTTGTTTTTTTTTAGTTTATGTTTAGGTTTTTATTTATTATTTATTTTTAGGTTTATTTTTTAGGTTTTTATTTTTTTAGTATATATTTAATTTTATTTTAGGTTTATTTTATTTTTATTTTACTATTTATTTTAATTTTATTTAGATTTTTATTTTTAGGTTCATTTTAGTTTTTAGTTTAGTTTAGGTTTTTATTTATTTTATTATAGTTTAGTTTTTATTTTTTATTTTGTTTTTTTTTTAAGTTTAGGTTTAGGTACAGGTTTATGTTTAGGTTTAGGTACAGGTTTATGTTTAGGTTTAGGTTTTATTTTAGTTTTTATTTTATTTTATTTAGGTTTATGGTTTTTTATTTATTTTATTTTTAGGTTTTATTTAGTTTTTGCTTATGTTTTTAGGTTATTAGGGTTTAGGGTTTATGGTTTAGGATTTATGGTTTGAGGTTTAGGGTTTAGTGTTTAGGGTTGTAATGTTTATGGTTTAGGGTTTAGGGTATAGGGTATAGGGTTTAGGGTTTAGGGTTTTAGAGCTTAGGGTTTAGGGTTTAGGAATTTTAGATTTTAGGGTTGCTGGTTTAGGGTTTAGGGCTAGGGTTTTTTATTTATTTATTTTTTATCTATGGATTAAAGTTTAGGGTTAGTTTTTAGGTTTAGGGTTTAGTGTTTGGGGTTTAGGGTTTAGGGTTTAATATTTAGGGTTTATGGTTTAGGGTTTAGGGTTTAAGGTTTAGGGTTAGTTTAGATTTTAGGGTTTTGTAGGGTTAAGGGTTTTTTTTTTAAATTAAGTAAACTAGCAGGTTTAGGTTTAGTTAGTTTATTTTATATTTTTATTTAGGTTTATTTTTTAATTAGCTTAGTTTACTTATTTTATGTTTATTTATTTTATTTTAGGTTTTTTATTTTAGTTTATTTTTTCATTTATGTTTACATTTATGGTTATTTTTTAGTTTATTTTTATTTTATTTTATTTTATAAGTTAAAGTTTTATTTTTTATTTTTAGGTTTAGGTTTAGGTTTTTATTTTATTTTTTTAGGTTTAAGTTTAAAGTTTTTATCTTAGGTTTTATTTTTTTGGTTTAGATTTAGGTTTATTTTTAGTTTACTTTGTTTTATTTAGTTTAGGTTTAGGTTTAGGGTTAGTTTATTTTAGGTTTAGGTTTAGGTTTTATTTATTTTAGTTTAGTTTATTTTACTTTAGGTTTAGGTTTATTTTACTTTTATTTTAGGTTTAGGTTTTTTTTTAGTTTAGTGTTTAGGTTTTATTTTCTATTGATTCTTAGGTTTTATTGTTACGTTTATTATTTAAGTTTAAGTTTTATTTAGTTTATACATTTTTGTAAGTTTATTTTATTTTTATTTTACATTTATGTTTTATTTTATTTAGGTTTTCATTTTTAAGTTCATTTTATTTTTTAGTTTACTTTTGGTTTTTATTTATTTTTTTTTAGTTTAATTTTTATTTATTATTTATTTTATTTTAATTTAGTTTTTATTGTTTATTTTATTTTATTTTTAGGCTTAGGTTTATGTTTATGTTTGTGTTTAGGTTTAGATTTAGGTTTTAGTTTAGGTTTTTATTATATTTTATTTAGGTTTAGGTTTCTTTATTCATTTTATATTTAGGTTTTATTTTGTTTAGGTTTAAGTTTTTAGGTTTTTAGGGTTTAGGGTTTAGGGTTTAGGTTTAGGGTTTGGATTTTAGGGTTTTAGTTTTAGGGTTGTAGGTTTTAGAGTTTGGGTTAAGGGTTTTAGGGTTTAGGGTTTACGGTTTACGGTTTAGGATTTTAGGGTTTAAAGTTTAGGGTTGTAGGGTTTTAGGGCTTAGGGCTTAGGATTTAAGGTTTTGGGTTTAGGCTTTAAGGTTTAGGGTTTGGGATTTAGAGTTTAAGGTTTAGGGTTTATGATTTAGGGTTAGTTATGGGTTTAGGGTTTAGGGTTTAGGGTTTGGTGTTTAAGGTTTAGCATTTAGGATTTAGGTTTTAGGGTTTAGGTTTTTCGGTTTAGGGTTTAGGGTTTACAGTTTTAGGGTTTAGCGTTTAAGGGTTTTAGGGTTTACGGTTTAGGGATTTTAGTGTTTATGATTTAGGGTTTAGGGTTTAGATTTTAGGTTTAGGGTTTAAGGTTTAGGATTTTTTATGGTTTAGGGTTTAGGTTTTTTATTTCAATTAAGTAAATCGATAAGTTTAGGTTTATTTAGGTTTATTTAGTTAATTTTAGATTTTATTTAGGTTTATTTAGTTTATTTTAGATTTTATTTAAGTTTATTTTTTATTTAGTTTAATTTTTTTATTTTTTGTTTATTTATTTTAGTTTAGGTTTTGTATTTTACTTTATTTTTAAGGTTTAAGTTTAGGTTTCTATTTATTTTTTAGTTTAGTATTATTTTTATTTTATTATATATTCTTAGGTTTAGGCTTAGGTTTTTAATTTATTTTCTTAGATTTAGGTTTTGGGTTTTTATTTTAGGTTTTATTCTTTAGTTTAGGTTTAGGTTTAATTTAAATTTGTTTTGTTTTATGTAGTTTAGGATTAGGTTTAGAATTACCTTATTTTAGGTTTAGGTTTACCTTATTTTAGGTTTATGTTTAGGCTTTATTTATTTTAATTTAGGTTTATGTTTTTTTTATTTTTATTTTAGGTTTATGTTTTTTTTAGTTTAGGGTTTAGTTTTTTTTATTTTAGGTTTTATTTTTAGTTTTATCTTTTAGATTTAGGTTTTTATTTAGTTTGTATTTTATTTTTTTAGGTTTATTTTATTTTTATTCTACGTTTAGGTTTTATTTTAATTAGGTTTTTTTCTTTTTAAGTTCATTTTATTTTTTTAGTTTTGTTTTATTTTCCATTTATTTTATTTTAGTTTAGTTTTTATTTTTTATTTTATTTTATTTTTAGGATTTAGGGTTAAGGGTTTTAGGGTTTAGAGTTTACGGTTTAGGGTTTTAGGGTTTAAAGTTTAGGGTTGTAGGGTTTTAAGGCTTAGGGCTTAGGATTTAAGGTTTTGGGTTTAAGCTTTAAGGTTTAGGGTTTGGGATTTAGAGTTTAAGGTTTGGGGTTTATGATTTAGGGTTAGTTATGGGTTTAGGGTTTAGGGTTTAGGGTTTGGTGTTTAAGGTTTAGCATTTAGGAATTAGGTTTTAGGGTTTACAGTTTTAGGGTTTAGGGCTTAGGGTTTAAGGTTTAAGGTTTTTAAGGTTTATGGTTTAGGGATTTTAGGGTTTATGATTTAGGGCTTAGGGTTTAGGTTTTAGGTTTATGGTTTAAGGTTTAAGATTTTTTATGGTTTAGGTTTAGGTTTTTTATTTAAATTAAGTAAATCTATAAGTTTAAGTTTATTTAGTTTATTTTAGTTTATTTAGGTTTATTTAATTTATTTTAGATTTGTTTAGGTTTATTTAGTTTATTTTAGATTTTATTTAGGTTTATTTTTTTATTTAGCTTACTTTTTTTATTTTTTGTTTATTTATTTTAGTTTAGGTTTTGTATTTTGGTTTATTTTTTAGGTTTAAGTTTAGGGTTTTGTATATTTTTTAGTTTAGTATTATTTTTATTTTATTATTTATTCTTAGGTTTAGGCTTAGGTTTTTAATTTATTTTCTTAGGTTTAGGTTTTAGATTTTTATTTTAGGTTTTATTTTTTAGTTTAGGTTTAGGTTTATTTTTAGTTTGTTTTATTTTATTTAGTTTAGGATTAGGTTTAGGTTTACCTTATTTTAGGTTTAGGTTTAGGCTTTATTTATTTTAGTTTAGTTTATTTTAGTTTAGGTTTATGTTTTCTTTTAGTTTAGGGTTTAGTTTTTTTTATTTTTAGGTTTTATTTTTAGTTTTATCTTTTAGATTTAGGGTTTTATTTAGTTCATATTTTATTTTTTTAGGTTTATTTTTTTTTATTCTACGTTTAGATTTTATTTTAATTAAGTTTTTTTTCTTTTTAAATTAATTTTATTTTTTTAGTTTTGTTTTGTTTTTCATTTATTTTATTTTAGTTTAGTTTTTATTTTTTATTTTATTTTATTTTTAGGCTTAGGTTTAGGTTTATATGTAGGTTTTGGTTTAGGTTTTAGTTTAGGTTTTTTTTATATTTTTTAAATTTTATTTATGTTAAGGTTTCTTCATTTATTTTATTTTTAGGTTTTATTTAGTTTAGGTTTAGGTTTTAAGGGTTTAGGGTTTGGATTTAGGGTTTTAGGGTTTAGGGTTTAGGGTTTACGGTTTAGGGTTTTAGGGTTTAGGGTTTAGGGTTTAGGGTTGTAGTGTTTTAGGGTTTATGGCTTAGGGATCAGGGTTTAGGGTTTAGGATTTAGGGTTTAGGGATTAGGGTTACTTTAGGGTTTAGGGTTTAGGATTTAGGGTTTGGGGTTTAGAGTTTAGGGTTTAATGTTTAAGGTTCAGAGTTTAGGGTTTTAGGGTTTAGGGTTTAGGACTTAGGATTTTAGGGTATAGGGTTTAGGGTTTGTGGTTTTTGTTTTTTTGTGTTTTTTAATAGAGAACAAATTCAGAGTCAACATTTCTTGTTTTTGATTTCATCAACCAAGTAAGATGTTTTAAGGACAATTTAGAAAAAATGAGCATGCATAGAGAAAATCAAAAACCAAGGATAACTAGAAACATCAAAGTTGTAAAGACATAATTCCATAAGCAATAGATCAGATCTATTATTCTTCAGTTTCTCTAGTTAATCGAACCACCACCTCTAGTAGGTTCCACCATCATATCCAGTCTCTCCCTCACACCACCTATAACCTTTTTCCTCCCTCCAAAACCATATTTTACCACCACCTCCATACCCACTAGCACCTCCAGATCCCCACCACCACTAGTTTTTAGCATTATTTCCATATCAGTGAGGTTTTGATGTTCTTGTCGTCAAGGTTCTACCCATTCTTTGGGTTTAGGTTTAGGTTTAGGTTTATTAGGTTTTAGGGTTTAGGTTTAATTTTTAATTTATTTAGTTACTTTAGGTTTAAGTTTAGGGTTTGGGGTTTAGGTTTTAGGGTTTATGGTTTAAGGTTTGGGTTTAATGTTTAGGGTTTATAATTTAGGGTTTAGGGTTTATGCTTTTAGGGTTTAGGGTTTAGGGTTAGGGTTTAGGTTTATGGTTTAGGGTTTAGGGTTTTTTAGGGTTTAGGGTTTAGGGTTTAGGGTTAAGGGTATTAGGTTTAGGGTTTAGAGTTTAAGGTTCAAGGTTAAGGATTTAGGGTTTATGGATTTTTTTAAAATTAATTAAACCGATAAATTTATTTTTATTTATTTTATTTAGTTTATTATTAATTTATTTTAATTTATTTTTTTATTTAGGTTTATTATTTATTTTTATTTAGTTTAGTTTATTTATTTTAGATTTATTTATTTTAGTTTAGGTTTTTAGTTTATTTTCTAGGTTTGGTTTAGGTTTAGGTTTATTTTGTAGTTTAGTTTTATTTTATTTTATTTTTTTAGGTTTAGGTTTTATTTTAGGTTTAGGTTTAGGTTTTAATTTTATTTTTTTAGTTTTAGGTTTTAGGTTTTTATTTTAGGTTTATTTTTAGGTTTTATTTTATAGTTTAGATTTCATTTATTTTTAGTTTATTTTATTTTATTTAGTTTTGGCTTAGGTTTAGGTTTAGTTTACTTTGGGTTTAAGTTTTGGTTAATTTATTTTGGTTCAGTTTATTTTAGTTTAGGTTTACATTTATTTTATTTTTATTTTTGGTTTAGGTTTTTTTTTAGTTTAGGGTTTAGGTTTTATTTTTTATTTATTTTTAAGTTTTACTTTTATGTTTATTTTTTAGGTTTAGATTTTTATTTAGTTTTTATTTTATGTTTATTTTATTTTTATTTTAGATTTAGTTTTTTTTAGGTTTTTTATTTTTTAGTTTAGTTTCAGTTTTTATTTATTTATTTTTAGTTTAGTTTTTATTTTTTTATTTTTATTTTCTTCTTAGTTTAGGTTTAGGTTAGGTTCAGGTTTAAGTTTTAGTTTTATTTTATTTTGGTTTAGCCTTTTTTATGTTTTATTTAGTTTAGGTTTAGCTTTTTAGCTTTTTTATTTTAGGGTTTAGGGTTTAGTTAGTTTAGAGTTTAGGGTTTAGTGTTTGGGTTTAGGTTTAGGGTTTAGGGTTTAGGGTTTAGTTTTGGGTTTAGGGTTTAGCATTTTAGGTTTTGGTTTTATAGCTTAGGGTTTAGGTTTAGGTTTTTAGGTTTTAGTTTAGAGTTGAGGATTTTAGTTTTTTTTAGAGAGACAAATTTAGATTCAACATTTCTTCTTTTTGATTTCATCAACCAAGTAACAAGTTTTCTAAGACATAGCGATTAGATAAAATGAGCACACATTGAGCAAATGAAACCTAGATAACTAGCTCTCTTGAAAAACATAAGCACAGTCTAATCATTTGTTCTTCAATTTCTGGTTTCCATTTCCAGACCTCGAGTAGTAGGATCCATAATCATATCCCCCATCTCTCACCACCATGGTTGTAACCTCCTCGCTCCTCCGCTTCCATAACCACCAGATACCACCACTCGATATCCACCATCACCTCAGATCCCACCACCCTTTGTGAAAACCATGCCTCACCTTCCTCGCCAAATCTAGAACTAGTTGATGATGTTCGCCTCAAGGTTGCCCATTAGGGTTTATGTTTAGGATTAGGTTTAGGTTTAGGTTAATTAGGTTTTAGGGTTTAGGTTTATTTTCTAGTTTATTTAGTTACTTTAGGTTAAGGTTTAGGGTTTGGGGTTTAGGGTTTAGGGTTTAGGGTTAGGGTTTAAGTTTTAAGGTTTATGGTTTAGAATTTTATATTTTATGCTTTTAGGGTATAGGGTTTAGGATTAGGGTTTAGGCTTTAGTTTTTAGGGTTTAGTGTTTTGGATTTTTAGGGTTTAGGGTTAGTTTAGGGTTTAGAGTTGAGTGTTTAGGGTTTTGGATTTAGGTTTTCAGAGTTTAGGGTTTATGTTTAATGGTTTAGGGTTTAGGATTTTAGGGTTTAGGGTTTACGGTTTAGGGTTCAGGGTTTTGGGTTTAGGTTTTAAGGTTTAGGGTTTAGGGTTGTAGATTTAGAGTTTAGGATTTAGGGTTTAGGGTTTAGGGTTAGGGTTTTATTTTTATTAGTTTTTATTTTTAAATTAACAAATTGTAGGTTTAGGTTTATTTAGTTTATCTTTTATTTATTTTAATTTATTTATTTTATTTTATGTTTATTTTATTTTTTATTTAGTTTAGTTTATTTATTTTATGTTTATTTATTTTAGTTTAGGTTTTTTATTTTAGTTTATTTTTTAGGTTTAGGTTTATATTTTTTAGTTTAGTTTTAGTTTTATTTTATTTTTTAGGTTTAGGTTTTATTTTAATTTTTAGGTTTAGGTTCAGGTTTTTATTTTATTTTTTTAGGTTTGGACTTTAGGATTTTCTTTTAGGTTTATTTTTAGGTTTTATTTCTTAGTTTAGGATGTCATTTATTTTTAGTTTATTTTATTTTATTTAGTTTAGGTTTAGGTTTAGGTTTAGGTTTAGTTTATTTTAAGTTTAGGTTTAGGTTTTATTTATTTTAGTTTAGTTTATTTTAGTTTAGGTTTATGTTTATTTTATTTTTATTTTCGGTTTAGGTTTTTTTTTTGTTTAGGGTTTAGGTTTTTTTTTTAGTTTTATTTTTAGGTTTATTTTTTTGGTTTAGGTTTTTAATATGTTTATATTTTATTTTATTTTTGGTTTATTTTATTTTTATTTTAGGTTTAGTTTTTAGTTTATTTAAGTTTTTTATTTTTTAGTTTAGTTTAGGTTTTTATTTATTTTATTACAGTTTAGTTTTTATTATTTTATTTTAAATTGTATTTTTAGGTTTAAGTTCAGGTTTTAGTTTTAATTTATTATATTTTTTTATTTTATTTAGGTTTAGTTTTTATTTATTTATTTTATTTTTATGTTTTATTTAGTTTAGGTTTAGCTTTTTAGCTTTTAAGATTTAGGGTTTTTTTAGGGAAATTAAGGGAATTTTATTTCCATAAAAAGTACAAAGTCCTTACAAGGGGCAAATCTCTAAACTAATGCTCAAAGAGCCAATAATATAAGAAAAAATAACAAAAGCAAAAGCAAAACTAAATCAGCAACAATAACTTATCCATGTGCACAACAACAACATTCACTAGGTCCTTTTAATACTAGCAAGATCCAGCTACAAGATTCTCCCAACTTATAAAAGAAATCTACAACATAATAATGAAAGGATGAGTACAATTAAGCAAGCATAAAGAGTATGAGCAAAGTAAAGAAAAGGCTCAAGCTCAGTTACAATCATCTCAAAAGCATCCATGCTTCTGAAGAAGGGTTACAATTACATATAGTGCTACCATCCTAAAGAAGATAGAGGGAATCAACAATCATTACCATACCTTGTAGCCCATCATCCCAAGTCCATCATCACGCAGGCCAAACTCCTCCAAGCAGTAGACATAATAGCCAACCATAAAGCCACCAAAACAAATAAGCCCAATAAGCCAGAAAATCAATGAACCATCAGGGAAAACAATAGTATAGTAGGAACACCACCAAAGGCTCCACCAAAGTGGAATCGTAACATCAAAGGGAGCAAGCATCATGACCTTAACATCACAAACCAGAAAAAACCAAGACCAAAAAGAAAAAGACAAGAGCTCATGTCCTCCACAAGAAAATAGGAAAGGTAGCAAGGTTGTCACCCAAACCAGAAAAGGGGAAGCAGCAGCATCCAAGAGAGTAGAACCATAACAGGAGCAGGCCACAACATGTCACCAATAGAGCAGGAAAGAAAAACCAAAACAGCCACCCATCTAACCAACCCAGCTAGCCAGAACAACCAGTAAACCTAGCCAGCCAACATAGCCTCTCATCCAACCACCACAGTAGCAAAAAATCCAAATCAATGAAAAGATCAATAGAATCCATCATGCCAAAACCACCCAAGACAACCAGGAAAAGGGTAGAAGCAAACAACAGCATCCACCAAACCCAACCAAAGTAGCAAAAATTCTAATCCAAGTGAGCTGAATAGCCAGCCAAAAACAAAATGGAGCAAAGGCGATATCTCTAAAAGCCATCCATCGAGTAACAATGGTACAATAGGAACACCACAGCCTGACAAAAGGGCGAAATATCAATGAGTGCAAGCATCATAAATAGCCAAGTTAAGCACCAATACACTAAACCAAGTCAGATCCCAAAGCAAAATAATAGCCACTAAATATAGCCAACCCAAAATAATAACAAAAATAAAAGAAGCTGTAGCCAAGAGAGGAAGACCATTACATGAAGAGGCCGAAACCACAACAAAAGAAACAAACCCAAACTTGCAAAACTAACCACCAAAACCAAATCCACAAAAATAAAGAAATAACAGTCAACATATAACCTCCACCTTGCCAAATCCAATCCAAAATTAGACCACCAACAGCCCCTCCAATCTGCCACAAACAGAAGTGGATAAACCAGCCAACAAAGCAACCCAACCAACCAACCCAGCCAGCCAACATAGCCAGCCCACCCAGCCAACCAACAAGGCCACCCAGCCAACCCCCACAATAGTAGAAAATCCAACTCAATTAAGGAAACAACTAGCTTAGAGATTTGGAAAATCTCATGTAGAAAATAGTAAGAAAATCCACCACCCAAATGAAGGTCACCAAAAACAACCAATCAACAATAATCATCCAGCCAGGAAAACAACATTCACCCAAAAAACCAAACAACCTAGAGAAAAATTGAACCACCGGTGCAACCACAACCCAAAAGCAAGAGCTCAGAAACAAAACCCAACATAGGCCTAAGAGTGAAAATAAGCAAATGGCCACAACCCAAAGAGGGTTTAACAAAGGGAAACAAAAAGCAATGGCTCATCAAAAACCAACAGAAAAAACCAAGCCAAGAAAATTATATTCTGAGATCCAGTGTTATCCAAGTTGACCAAACCACTTAAAAGTTTAGGCAAATTTTGATTGTCAAATAAAGTGAAATTAGTAAAGTTCGCACCTAAAGTAGTCAAAAAATCAGCACATGCATTACCTTCACAAAGGATATGGAAAATTTTATAACAAAATTGAGAAAGAAGTTTTTTGGTATGATTAAGAAGATAAAATAAATCAGCATTTCTTGTTATATTAGAGTTTAGCATGTCAAAAAGCAAGAATGCATCAACATAAATCCAGATGTTGAAGAAACCTTTATTCAAATAAATCTCAATAGCTTTCTTGACTGCCATAAGCTAAACATAGATAACATAACAAGCTTTGAAAGGATAAGCAAAAGCACAAATGGTAGTACCTTTAGAATTCCTATGAATACCACCACAACCATATTTATTAAAAGCAATAGAACCATCAGTATTCACTTTAATCAAATTTTCTTGGGTTTAATCCAATGGATAATCCTAGCTCTTTATAATAGTCAACATCAGTAATGATACCAATTTTTTAGCCATAAATTTATAACCTGTAAACTGAATGTTACTAATAAGATTGGCAATAAATAGAGCTTGAATTTTTTTTATTTGGTTCTAGCTAGGATCCTTTTATGGCTCATCGGAATACCATGATATTTAGCATCATTTACATCCATCCAGATGAACCAGATAAGGGTAATAGCAACTAGAACTTTGATATGACCTTTCATAATTTTTGGGAAACAGACTTCAAGAAGTTGATATATGGAAAGAGACCCATGAAAGTAGTTGGTATTAAATAAAACATCTTACCATAATCATAATTTAGAAGCAATAACACCATTGACAAAAAAAACATGATTAATATTTTCAATATGAAAGTAACAATAGCACTTTGAAGGCAAATAAAACTCTTTATTCCAAAGCAAAAGGTCCACAAGAATAAAGTTATTCAAAATCCTCCAAGCTAACACCAAATAAGAAATGGGAATGATATTTTTCCAAAGTTTAATGAAAACATTAGAGGAGTTTTGTTTATCTCTAATAAAATTCAAAACCTCTTTAAGAAAAAAATCACCATTGTAAGAAAGCTTAAAGAGAATTTGGTTAGGTTTGTTAAGATATTTCTAAAGTTTTCTAAAAGAGAAATAGGGATATAATTCTCAAATTTATTTTTGTTCCAAGTGTTCTTATGCCAAAAAGAGTTAAGTTTGATAGCTGCAGTAGCATGGGTAAATAAAAGAGAGTCAATAGACCCATTGCCAATCCAATTATCTTACTAAAAGAAAGAAGAACCGGAATGAATACCCCAACATATTAAGGGTTCAGCAACCCATTTAATGGACAATGCCTTTTCCAAACTAGAGAGTCACCAAATTTATAAGCACAGATAGGAGGGTGTTTACCTTGGGAATAGTTTTTCATCATAAAATTAGCCCAAAGGCTATTATTCTTTCTAAAATTCCACCAGAGCTTATGAGAGAAGACATTAATAGCTTCATGAATTGGTTTGCAACTCAGGCAACCTTCACCTAAAGGACCACAACATTTATTCTAGGAAGTCCAATGCATTCTTTTAGAAGAATTATTGGATCCCCAAAAAAATTTATTAAGCAAGCGATCAATTCTGATAAGAGTAGCATTAGTGGGGATAATAGTTTGAATCAAATAAAGTGGCATTGAATTGAGAGTGCTTTTAAGAATAGTGAGCCTACCACCAAAGGAAAGTAAATGAAATTCCTAAATAGAAATTTTATTTAATTTTTTATTGAATTAACTCATCAAAAAGATGGGATCTTTTCGGACATTTAAAAAGAGGAGCACTTAAGTACTTAAGAGGAAGGTGTTGATCTTTAAAGTTAGTGATATGCAAGATTTGATTAATTTTATTATTGGAGATGTTTGAAGATGTAATAAAATAGCTTTTGTTTTCATTGGTAGAAATACCACTTTCTGAAACAAATTTATTTTAAAAAAATCTTGAGATTCTTGATATCATGAATAGAAGCATTGAAGAAAATAAAGAAATCATTTGCAAAGCTTAAATGAGAAATAGGAAGAACACTAAGAGTTTTGTAATGCATACTAGGATTATTTAAGAATAGATCATTGATGCTCCTAGATAAGTACTCAATAATAATAATAAATAAGGTTCCCATTATCTTAGGCCATGGAAAGAAGGAAAGCAGCCCAAGGCTTCCCCATTAAGCAAAATAGAAAACCAGACATTATTAATAAAATTTTTAATAAAAAAGATGAATTCATCAGAAAACCTAAATAAATTTAGAATATAGATAAGGAAATCCCAAGATATAATGTTGAAAGCTTTGGTAATATCTAATTTGAACATAATGTTGCCACCTCTAGTCTTAGCATCTAAATCATGAATTAATTCTTAAGAAAGCTGAATATTTTTAGAAATAGATCTACCTCTAACAAAACTAGTTTGGTTTAGAGTGATAATCTTATGGAGTAAAGGACTGAGCCTGTTGGTTAGAATTTTGAAAATCAGCTTATTGAAGAAGGTGCAAAGACTAATAGGTCTAAAATAACTCCAATAATCTAAATTATCTTTCTTAGGTATGAGAGTAATAGAAGTGCTAGAAAAATATCTAGGAAATAGATTATCATTAAAAAAATCAACCACAGCCTCAACCAAATTATCTTTAATAATAAAATAGAATATTTGAAAAAATTGGGTAGTGAAACCCTCTGGACCAACAACAAAATCTATGTTCATGGTATTAAGAACTTTAAAAATTTCCTCTTCATTAGGTACAGTAGTAAGCAAATCATTATCATTATTATTTATAATATAAGGAATCAAGTGTGATTTATGAATAGCTTTATAAGAACAACTTTATTAAGAATATTTCTAAAGTAATTAATGTTTAAATTCTTAATATCATTATTCTCCATAATCCATTCTCCATTATCATCTTTAATTTTTTGAATATTATTTAAAATCTCTTTTTTAACTAAAGCATGGAAATATAGTATATTCTATCACCATACAATGTGTTTACTAGTAGCTTTTTGGTGCTAATAAGTCTCTTCCATATTTTGAAAATTAAGAAGTTTATCTTTCACCTCAGTCAAGTCCTTAATCTTAGTAGGATCAGACATAATAGAGACTTCAAGATCACAAACCAATTTTTCTATTTCTTTGATATTAGTAAAAAAGTTTTAAAAATAATGCTTGTTCCACAAACCCAAATTTTGTTCAAATTTTTTAAGCTTAAACCAAAATCTATTCATCCCCATAATTGAATTATCAGGATGTAAGGGAGCTTTCCAATTATTAGCCACAACATTAAAGAAATCAATATGTTGAATCCACATGTTTCAAAATCTAAAATGAGAGAAATTTTTAATCTATTAGAGTTATCTTTAATAGAAACCAAAAGATAAGCATGATCTGATAAGGTTCTGGTTAAATGATCGATAGAAGTAATAGGCCGTTGAGTAATCCAATGAGTATTAAAAGAATCTATTCCATCCTTTGCTAAAGTCTAGAGTTTTGCCAAGAAAAATTTAAACCGTTAAAGCCAATATCAATCAAATTTCAATCAAGGATCATATTGGAAAGTTCTTCCATGGAATGAATATTAGAGAGCAACCACTGCCTCTTTCAGAAGAAAATAAAATAGTGTTCAAATGCCCACCAATAAACCAAGGTTTATTGACAAAGGTAGCAAAATTCCTCAAATTTTCCCAAAGAAGAGTTCTATCAGATCTATTACAAGATGCATAGACAAAAGAGCCCAAAACACAATAGTCACCATAAGATATTTGAGCATTGACAACTTGTTTAAAATTGCCAAGAATAGAAGCCTCCACAAAGTTATTCCTAAAACACCAAACTTTATTACTAACATTAGATAAAAATTTATTGAAACTGGTCATTATAGCAAAATAGTTGATTTTGTTTACATGAATAAGAGGCTCAAAATAATAAGTAAAATAATATTATGAATACAACAAAGGTTTCTAATATAGTTACCAATAGAGAGGGTAATCCTCTAACATTCAAATAAAAAATTAAACATAAGTAAAAAATGGGTTAAGAAAAGGTTAATTAAGAGAGAGAGAGGTCAGTAGATCTAGTGTTTTGACAATTTGGGAGGAAGTTTTAACATTTTTTTCTTTTAGCATGATAACTTTTTAAAATTTCCTTTTCCCATAGAATCATCATCAGAAGGATTTAGCAACATTTGTCATAGATTTAGTGGAAGTCTCTGAATAGAAGTGAGTTCTCCTTCTTCCAAGCCATTAGAATTTATTAAAACAAATGAGCATAGGGGTATAATAGAGGAGCAAATAGATTTATTAAGATGGCAAGTGTGAACATCAATCCCTTCTTCTTCAATACCCAAATTATTAGACAAAACTAAATCTTTTGAGAATTTAAATCATCTAAACTAAAGTAAAGTCGTTTTCAAAGCTGAATATCATGAGAAACCAAAGCCATATTTTCCAATGAATTCGAATGATGCATAACATTGATATCCTCATTAATATTTTCAATTAAAGCTTTATTTTCATCAATCAAAATTGGTATAGGGATAAACTTCGGAGGAAAAAAGATCATCATCCAAAATTTTAGAGAAATTATTATTTTCCACATTAGAAACCTTCAATTTCATAGAAATAAGTGGTAAAATAGCCTTATTAGGATATTCAATGAATCCTTTTTTTTTTGACTTTTGATATTGAATAGTGGTATGGTTCATAGTTTTTCTTTTTTAGGTGAGGATGCAAAAATTCATTAATTATCATTGGGAATTTACAGAATATTGAAATCAACTTTCAATATATAACCGTAATTTTAGATCCCAACTAGATTTTGTGGTGTTTCTTAGTAATGTCTAATTGGATTCTAAGGTTGAGATTTCATAGCCATTGCCTAATCAATTTGCAATGACCAAATAAAGTAAAAGGAATTATGATTAACAAAATGAATTCACATATTGGGAAGAGAAATTTGAACCAGAATGATTGGGAATTCTTCCCTAATATCAAAGAGTGGAATCCATTTCAGCAACCCCATTTGGCAATTGAAAATAAAATAAGAATGATGAGCAGGGATCAATTAAACCAATCGTAAAGGAACCCAAAAGTTTTAGACTATGAAAGAAAGAGCGAATGTTTTCCAGCCTACGAAGAGTAAACTTTCCAACCAAAGTAAAATCCAACAGCTTAACAAGCTTTTCCATAATCAGATAAGAGCACATAATCATAAGCATGCCTAAAAAAGAAGTCAAAACAAGTTTGAGGGACTCACCTAAACGGCTATCCTTACCAGCGAGGATGTCTTTGAATGATTTTGAAGTAATGGTAGTTGATGCCTAGTAGGATCCATTGGATCCGTTAGTTTCTCCCACAAAATCATCGGGGGAGATGCCAAGCCATGACATCACTCCAAGTAAAACACAAGAAGTATCAATTCAGAAGAATCTGAGAATCACCAAATAATCAAACATGAAAGCCAAAATGAGAGGGAAAATGGTAATCACTAGAGCATGAGGCTCAGGTGGGTTTCGGTTAAGGTTTTTATTTTTTTAGTTTAGTTCATATTTTTATATTTTAGTTTATTTTAAGTTTAGGTTTAGGGATCAGGGTTTAAGGTTTAGGGTTTAGGGTCTAGGGTTTAGGGTTTAAGTTTTATGGTTTAGATTTTAGGTTTTAGGGGTTAGGGTTTCGAGTTTAGGATTTTAGGGATTAGGGTTTTGGGTTTTAAGGATTAGGGTTTAGGGTTTAGAGTTTATGGTTTTAAGGGTTTAGGGTTTAGGTTTTAGGGTTTAGTTTTTAGGTTTATGGTTCAAGTTTTAGTTTAGGGTTTAGGGATTTTGGTTTTTTTTAACTAAGGAACAAATTTAGATTCAACATTTCTTCTTTTCGATTTCATCAACCAAGTAACAAACTATTGACCTCCCTTTTGGAGTAAGTTCTCAACCTCTTCTTGTTAGACCTAGGAACCTTCTAGACACTAAGGTTTCTTTTGTCATAAGATACTTCTAGAGATTATGTGAACACTTGACCAAATTTTAGAGACTTAGAAGGGTTAATCATAGGATTTGTCCATGTCTTAGGGACATAGAAAAATCACCTACCCTATAGCATAAACCCAATCCATGTACACCTTCTTAAATAAAATTCAAATCAAAATTTCCAACAAAACCTCAAACATAATTTCAAATCCAAATCCAAGTCTAAACTCAATTCCAAATGATTGAAACCCAAGATCAAATCAAAACTTAAAATCCTTTATAAGCCCTTTAATCAACCTTCATGAACATAGCCAATATTCCATCTAAATTTTTGATTTTCTCATAAATCAATTGTACCTTCAATTATCTTCTCAAATATATAAAATATAAATTAAAATAGCCAAAACCAAACCAAAATCAAATCAAAACCTAACCCTTTAAGCCATTATTTGAACTTGGAGAAAACCTATCTAAATCAAGCCAAAATCAATGGATTTTCTCTTGAATCAATCATTCCTTCAATCATCTATATAAATATAAATGAAACCAACAATCATCCAGTCAAACCAAAATTAACCCAAAATCAACATTTAAACTTGACTTGACCTTAAATTGAGCCAAAACCTATCATTGGCCCTCTTGACAATATTAAAATTGACATAAAGGAGTCAAATTAGATTAAACCCAAATTAAATCCAAATTAAATCAAAGCAAACCATACAATCCTCTCCAAATAGTCATATGAACTTGATATAACTATTAGTTTGACCTAATTTGACCAATTGGTTAACCTAACTAATTTTGACCCAACCTAACCAAATGAACTCCAAATGGCCTAAAATTTTGTCTCTTTTTGACTTATTTCAAATATGCCAAAATCCAATTCAATGCCAAATGACCACTCTCTTAGGCTAAGAGAATCACATAAGACAAAATTTGTAAATGGTCATTTCATTTCTTGACCACTTAACACTCATTAATTGTTCCAAAGCTACAATGTCCAACCAATAAGAGGTTGTTGGGTTAGCTATGACTCATGGGGAGATGAAATCACCTCCCATCCCCCATTGGAACACTTGGTAGGAAGTACCTCCACTTCTCTTTGCTAGGACACCCACTTGTCCTTCATAGCAACCACCTCCCATGCCTAGGCCACAAATTAAACCCTGGGAGAATCTAACCACCCCAGCCAAGGACACCCACTTGGAGCAAAAAATCACCATGAATGTGGTGATTTTTTGCCATTAAGACATAGAGCAAAACTCTTCCACACACACTCATTTAACTTTCTTAGAGCATCCAAAAATCAACCATTCCCACTTGGTTTTGGGCAAAAGCCATCAAAATCAAGTGGATTATGTGAGGCGGACCATTAGTGGATACATTATTTTGAAGTGAAGCAGCCCAAACCCATTCCAAACTTCTTTTTTGTACTTACAGCGTAGGATCATCACTTTGCCAAAGTCATTCAGTGAGGTAATTTTAAGAACCTTTATCTTTAGTTTTATTGTTTATGCCATTTTTTGCTTGATTTTAGATATTTCCTTTAGATTACCCATGCATTTTTTATTTTACATCATCCCCAGACATTTTTAGTGATTTTTAGTGAAGATTGCCAAAAATCAAGCCTAAAATGAAGTTTTCATTCAATTTTTTAACAAGAATCATAAAATCTTGCACGGAATAGTGTTTGCCTCTTCCAGATTGCCCATAGCCATCTAATCTTCCATTCGGAAATACAGATCATATGGATCGATCGATTGGATCACAGGATGGATGTGTCATGGCTGTGATCCAATGAGATGATCAGATCTGATTTATGAATCCTTGTCTGCATTCTCGCTCATCTGCTGATATGGCACACTAGCCACTCACGTGGTGCCATGTGGCACCATGTGGTCACCAATCTTTGCGTTTAGTTAAGTTAGATATTAGGGATTTTTTTCCTTTTAAAAATTCATTAAAAACACTTGAAACTTCAAGAATTTATAAAAAATAAAATACTTAACTAAAAATTGTAAATAAGGGCTCATTGGATTTCTCTTTCCGAGAGGAATCAAATGAAGCTAAAAGCTGCAAATTTTATTAAATATTTTGAGATTAATTTAAGTTCTAGGAAAAATCAAATTTCATTAATTAAATAAAAAAGACACAACAAATTGATTTGAAATTGAAAGAGATTAAAAGTGAGCTTAAAATCTACCTACCATACAAATTTCAAGTTAAAATGATTTCTAAATTGGGAGATATTACATTCTGAAGTTCAAATAGTTAAAATAAATTAATAGAATTTATAAAAATCATCGAAAATCATTTAAATCATTGAAACTTTGGAAAATTATAAAAATCATAGAAAATCCTAAAATGTAAGTATATATTTGTTTTGAAGGTATTTGAGGAGATTCAATTAAAATTGATCCCAATTAATTTTAGTTGTAAGGCTTAATTTAGGTTTAATTAAAAAACTTAATTAGCTTAATTACTCTAATTACCTAAGTAATTAATCCAAACTTTTGAGGTTGATTAATGGGATGACCTCACCTCCCATAATTTTCTTGGGATTTATTGCTTGGTTAATTAGGAAATTGGTTATCTTAACCTTAATTACTTTCTAATTAATTAGACAATTAATTAATAATCTAAATAGTAACAAATCATTAATTAAGCTTAATTTGTAAAATGTGAATGGGCATGGGGAATGAGATTGCCTCTTTCAATCTTTTCCTAAGTCCATTGCACTTGAATGGAAATTAATTTGGGATTAATTGATGGTTTAATTCATTAATTAAATTTAATTCAATTTGAAACTATAATCACATGGAACCTTAATTAATCAATTCATGGGTAGATCTTTAGGTGTTCAATAACCTAAAGACATTTAAGGAAATTATGGATAACCCACATGTGTGGGAAAACCATGAAAGTACTTAATTAAGTTTCTTAACTTAATTAATCACTAATTGTGAGCTAATTGCATTAGGCCTCTTTCATTTCTTAGGTTCATTGCTGATTTAATTTCCAATGTATGTACATATCATGTAGGCTCATAATTACTTGGTTAATTAAATTATGGCAACATAGGTAAGGGTTAATTAATGATTTAATGCATAATACAACCTAATTAACCCATAAAATCAACTTACTTACTTTTCATTAAACAAAATTAAATCACAAACATGGGAATAGGTTAGGATCAGAAAACTTTCCCTCATTTATTCAAACCAAATGAAATATGAAATTGAAATTGATAATTAAAAAGCCTTGGTTTTCTTTAAATGCTTTTATTTTATTTGATTGTACTTTAGAATTAATTTAATCAAATGAAATCACATGTTTAAGCTAATTCAATCCTTTCCAATCATGTTAAATGTTGTATGTCATTTGAAATCATACATTCATCTTTTCAAGATTAATTAAATCAAATGGTTTTCCTTATGTGAAGCTTATATGTGTTGATTTAGTTTATAATATGTGTGGCTATTATCACTATTAAATCAAAATGTATTTTCCTAAGCTTATAAATGTATGGTTACATATCTATGAATGCTAGTTATAAATACATAAGAGATGTATGTGATTATAGCTTAAATGTATGAAGAAGATATGCTCCTTTCCTTATTCATGTATTGATTTATGTAAGTGAGGTGTTAATGGGTATATAGTCTGGACATCTTGGGAATACAAGGCTTTAGTTAGCACCAAGGAGGTCATTTGATTACCTCACTTCCTTGGTTTAACAATGGCACATACTCCATTTGATTTCATTCTTATGTATTTCAATACTAGAATTTGGATGAGGCTTTAATTCATATACATAAATGATTCAATCAAATTAAATATCATTTTTTGCATGACTTTCATTCTCTAAATTATGAATACATGTGTATGTATTTAAGAAAAAATGGTATATAGTCGGACATTAGGAGAATATGAGGCTTTAGCTAGCCCCAAGGAGGTCATTTGATTACCTCACTTAGTTTACAAAGGCACATTTGGTTAGGTCTTTTATGCATACATGTGTGTATTTAATTAAGAATGGTAATCCTTCCTTTTTTATTAAAAATACATGCATTTGAAATTATTCAAGTGATTGAATTAATTAATCATGTGATTTGGAGCTCTTTTTCTTATGTTCATGCATGTAAATTTACATATGGTTTGAATTTAATGGTATATAATCTGGACATCCTAAGAATATGAGGCTTTAGCTAGCCCTAAGGAAGACCCATCATGCCTTAGGAGTCCTTATTAAGTGATTAGGTCCATTATATAGTGATAATTTCTATCTTTTGAGATAGTGCATCTTTCCTTAATGTCATACACGATCATTTCAATAAGAACCCCCTAAGATCTACATGGTATCCAACATCTCAAAAATAAACACCACAGATTTTTTTTGGTGACTCCACTGGGGAGGGTTCCACTCTCCATCCATAGTAGCAATTATTGTCTCCGAACATCGATAGTGGACTTGAATTTTATATGGGTCCAAGACTATCTTTATTTCCATTGGCACTTAGCCTATTTCATCCTTAGGTTGAGCTAGCAAACATCCTTTAGGTTTTAAGACCTCACTCCATGTAGGTCTTAAAACCCCTATTATGTCCCCCAATTGTTAAAAAAAAAATTGAATTAACTAAAGAAGATGACTAAATATTTAGAACCTCTTTACCATTCTCTTGGTGAGGCAAGGCTCATCTCATACTTAAGAAAATATACTCTTTGCAAAAAGATATATACTTTCAAAAGTAGTTCTCAAATTAAAATTCACATGATAAAAGATCTGCATTTAAAGATAACCAAACCTCATGCAACAATATCCATGATTGTTGCATGGAAGTTCTTTTCAAAATTTAAAATCAAATAATTTTAAAATCCTTTTTCCAAAAGCACATATTTTAAAATAGTAATCTCCATTCAACACACCTAAGCTTGTTGAATGAAGATTTTATTTTCAAATAAGATCATGACATAAAATTGAAATTTCATTTAGAACATCCTACATGTGCTAAGTTGAAATTTCTCTTTTCAAAAGCAACATCACACACAAATATCCCATCTTTGAAAATCAAAAAGAAAAATATAATTGATTTCCATTTAACATGCCTAAATTTATTAAATGGAAGTCCCCTTTTCAAAATCATTAAAAATTAAAACACATTTGACATACCCAAATTTGTCAAATGAGAATTCCCAAAAAAATCAAATTGGACTCTACTTAACATACCCACATTTGCTAAGTAGAGTTCCCTTTTAAAATCACAAATAAATCAAACACACTTGAACTCCATTTGACATACCCAAATTTATAAAATTAGAGTCCCACCTTTTCAAAATTGAAAACAAATTGAACTTTATTTAACATACCACATTTGTTAAATAGAAGTTCTCCTCTTTCAAAACAACACAAAACAAACTCATCAATCACACTTGATCCTACTTAACATACCAAATTTGTTAAGTAAGGGTCTCATTTTACAAAATCAAATCAAAATACATCAAACACATTTGGCTTCACTTAGCATACCAAAATTTGCTAAGTAAGGATCCCATTTTCAAATTGAATTCAACAAATCAAACACATGAGACACATCATCACAAACAACAAAAAAAAATTGTTTTCAAACATGCACTTGAATCTCATTTAGCATACATAAATTTGCTAAGTGAAGATTCCAAAATCAATCCAAACAAAGTCAATTGACCCTCCATTTAACATACCCAAATTTATTAAATGAGGGTCCCAAACATAAAATCAAATTCAAATGTGAGCCAATGAAATCATCAATTAAGAGCCACTCAAAAACGTTTGAACCCCATTCAACACACCCAAATTGGTTGAATGTGGGTTCTAAATTTAAATCAAATTCAAAGTCTCTCCTCCAAAAAAAAAAATTTTGAAATCTCTCCAATATTTGAATCCTCATTTAGCATAACTAAATTGTTAAAATGAGGGTTCCAATTCAACAATCAAATCAAGTTAACAATTCAAGTCAACAACATTCAAGAGAAGGTGATATGGTTCTCTTTCCCATGAGAGATTCCAACCCTCATGACCATCGATAAAGGAGGTGGCGGGGCAAGAAGCCACTTCTTGGTTTGACCTATTGATTAAGTTTCTCTAACCAAAGGAGAAAGGCCATAAAGTTCTTCAAGAGCCAAGAATAAGATCAATAAGGATTTTGAGTATGTATTATCATTCTAGATAAGGATGACTTAAATGATTTGAATCTAATTCCCAAAGACAACTCTCAAAATGACAATCACAATAATGATCGTAATCCATAAAATATAGATGTAGATGGACTTGATGCCTTTAAGGAATCCAACTCGAGTAGAGGTACCCCCATTCTAAGCTTTCATGGTGTTACTATCGACAAAGATTTAGAATCATCAGATCTAATAGAAGAAATTTTGGGCACCATAAAAGAGTAGGTAGACATCAATTCTACCTCTCTTTCAGAAGATATCACAAAAGCCAATTGTTGTAGTGGCAGGGTCCTACCACTTTGATCAGCACCATAGGAAGAAGCAAACCAGTCATTGTAAATAATCAAATTCTAAATCCTTCTTAAGATACACCTCACAATCCAAAATAAGGGCATCAAACTATTCTGAAGGTTAATCTTAAGGTCCTAAACTATCTTGGAAGGTTTCCCACTAAGCTAAATTAATGAGTGCACTCTCACCTTCTCTAAGGAGATAGAGGAGTGTTTAATTGGAACCTAACCTAATTCTTCCTTGCTCAGTTAGTGGCAACCTCCTCAAGTCTTACTCAACATAGAACATCCTATGGAAAAGAAAGACAAGCTATCCCCTCCAGAGAACATAATTTAAACAAATACTAAAACAACAAAAAAAAGGAGAGAAATAAAAAATGAAACAAAAAGAGAAAAGAAAGAAATGGAAAAAAATGAAAAAAATGAATGAAAAAATAGAGAAGAAGAGAAAGAAAGAAGAAAAAAAGAAAAAGTAAAGCACCAATAATACACATTGATTTGGAATTTAGATAAATCATGTGGATGAGGTGTAAATTCAAAGAAAAGGAGAAAAAAATTCTACTTTTAAAGGGATAATCCATGAAAGATATGACTAGAAACTGTGTGGGTATGCGAGCTCATTGACTCCAATTCTACAATCTCAGGATAATATTATAAGATTGTAAGTTAAGAGTTGTGCCTAACCTCTAACCTAACAATATATATATATATATATATATATATATATATATATATATATATATATATATATGTTGACATATCAAAATCATATTTTTCCTATTCTATGTACTTTGCTTAAATAATTTAGAAGACTTTCAAGTAGAGGATACACTCCCTGAAGTTGAGAAGAAAATTAGATCATCAACCAATGAGTTTTAAGAGATTAACCTTAGTACATAAAGGTAGTCCACCCACAATCCCAACATCTATATATGATAAGTTAGAAAGAAAATTCCAATGACTTAGTTAGGTTACTTTTGTAGTTTAAAGACTCCTTTACCTAAGACCGTAATGAAGGGCCCAATACATCTTTAAAGGTAGCAGTTTACAAACTCAAAATTGAACCTATTGCTATTCCTACTTTGCAAACTTTTGATGCAAACATTTGCACCAAGAAGAAGATCAAAGTTTGAATTCAACCTTATTGAATAAGAAATATGCATCATGATTACCAAACATTATGCCCAGTCAAAATGAAGGGCATTCAAATCCACACATACATCTATTCTGAAGATTTTAGTTAAGCATGTCTTGAAGATGAATCCACATTACCTATTTCAAATTTGATAGCAAACATAGCCTCTTTACACATAATCCTATGAGTATTAAAAGAATCTGTTCCATCCTTTTCTAAAGTCTAGAGTTTTGCTAAGAAAAATTTAAACCGTTAAAGCCAATATCAATAAAATTTCAATCAAGGATCATATTGGAAAATTCTTCCATGGAATGAATATTAGAGAGCAACCACGGCTTCATTCAGAAGAGAATAAAATAGTGTTGAAATGCCCACCAATAAACCAAGGTTTATTTACAAAGGTAGCAAAATTCCTCAAATTTACCCAAAGAAGATTTCTATTACATCTATTACAAGATGCATAGACAAAAGAGCCCAAAACACAATAGTCACCATAAGATATTTAAGCATTGACAACTTTTTTAAAATCATCAGGAATAGAAGCCTCCACAAAGTTATTCCTAAAACACCAAATTTTATTACTAACATTAGAGAAAAATTTATTGAAACTGATCATTATAGCAAAATAGTTAATTTTGTTTACATGAATAAGAGGCTCCAAAACAATAAGTAAAATAATATTATGAATACAACAAAGGTTTCTAATATAGTTATCAATAGAGAGGGTACCGATCCCTCTAACATTCCAAATAAAAAAATTAAACATAAGTAAAAAATGGGTTAAGAAAAGGTTAATTAAGAGAGGAGAGAGAGGTCACAGTAGATCTAGTGTTTTTGTGCAATTTGGGAGGGAAGTTTTTAACATTTTTTTTCTTTTTAGCATGATAACTTTTGGAAACGATTTCCTTTTCCCATAGAAAAATCATCCGAGAAGGATTTAGCAACATTTGTCACGGATTTAGTGGAAGTATCCTGATTAGAAGTGAGTTCTCCTTCTTCCAAGCCATTAGAATTTATTAAAGTCAAATGAGCATAGGGTATAACAAGCAAGGGAGCCGAAATAGATTTATTAAGATGGCAAGTGTGAACATCAATCCCTTCTTCTTCAATACCCAAATTATTAGACAAAACTAGATCTTTTTGAGAATTTAAATCATCCTAAACTAAAGTAAAGTCAGGTTTTTCAAATTGAATATCATGAGAAACCAAAGCCATATTGTCCAATGAATTCGAATGATGCATAACATTGATATCCTCATTAATATTTTCAATTACAGCTTTATTTTCATCAATCAAAATTAGTAAGGATGCGTGGATCAACTCAGAGGAAAAAGAATCGTCATCCAAAATTTTAGAGAAATTATTATTTTCAACATTAGAAACCTTCAATTTTATAAAAGAAATAAGTGGTAAAATAGCCTTATTAGGAATATTCAATGAATCCTTTTTTTAATTGACTTTTTGATATTGAATAGTGGTCGGCCTAGGGATAGGAACAATAGTTTCCTTAACAAGAATTTTCTTTTTAGGTGAGGATGCAAAATGAAACATTCAGAATTATCGTTCTCGTGGAATTTACAATGAGAATAAAAGACAGTGAAATTTTGGAAATCAACTTTCAATATATAACCGTAATTTTCAGATCCCAACTAGATTTTTTTGTGGTGTTTCTTAGTAATGTCTAATTCAATAAAGATTCTAGCCAAAAGGTTGAGATTTCATAGCCATTGCCTAATCAATTTGCAATGGTCGACCAAATAAAGCACACAGTAAAAAGGAATTTATGATTAACAAAATGAATTCACATATTGGGAAGAGAAATCTGAACCAGAATGATTGGGAATCCTTCCCTAATATCAAAGAGTGGAATCCATTTCAGCAACCCCATTTGACAATTGAAAATAAAATAAGAACGATGAGTAAAGACATGTAAGTAATCCAAATCATTCATTAACTGGATCAAAATATGGTAGGGATCAATTAAACCAATCATAAAAGCACCCAAAAGTTTTAGACTATGAAAGAAAGAGCGAATGTTTTCCAGCCTACGAAGAGTAAAATTTCCAACCAAAGTAAATTCCAATAGCTTAACAAGCTTTTCCATAATCAGATAAGAGCACATAATCGTAGGCATGCCTTAAAAAGATGTCAAAACAAGTTTGAGGGACTCACCTAAATGACTATCCTTACCAGCGAGGATGTCTTTGAATGATTTTGAAGCAGCTGAAGCCAAGGTAGTTGATGCCCTAGTAGGATCCATTGGATCCATCAGTTTCTCCCACAAAATCATCGGGGAAGACGCCAAGCCACGACATCACTCCAAGTAAAACACAAAAGTGGCCAGCAGCCATCAATTCCAGAAAGAATCCAGTGAGAATCACACCAAACAGCCATCAAGCAATGACCAAAAAGCCAAAACTGAGAGGGGAAAATGGTAATCACGAGAGCACGAGCTCGAGGGCTCACACGGAGGGTGGGTTTAGGTTAAAGTTTTATCTTTTTTAGTTTAGTTCATATTTTTATTTTTTAGTTTATTTTAAGTATAGGGTTTAGGGTTCAAGGTTTAGGGTTTAGGGTTTAGGGTCTAGGGTTTAGTGTTTAAGTTTTAGGGTTTAGATTTTAGGTTTTAGGGGTGAGGGTTTAGGGTTTGGGATTTTAGGGATTAGGGTTTAGGGTTTTAAGGATTAGGGTTTAGGGTTTAGAGTTTATGGTTTTAAGGGTTTAGGGTTTAGGGTTTAGGGTTTAGTTTTTAGGTTTATGGTTCAAGTTTTAGTTTAGGGTTTAGGGTTCTTGGTTTTTTTTAACTAGGAATAAATTCAGATTCAACATTTCTTCTTTTCGATTTCATCAACCAAGTAACACACTATTGACCTCCCTTTTGGAGTAAGTTCTCAACCTCCTCTTATTAGACCTAGGAACCTTCTATACACTAAGGTTTCTTTAGTCATAAGACACTTTTAGAGATTATGTGAACACTTGACCTAATTTTAGAGACTTAGAAGGTTTAATCATAGGATTTGTCCATGTCTTAGGGACATAGGAAAATCACCTACCTATAGCATAAACCCAATCCATGTACACCTTCTTAAATACAATTCAAATCCAAATTTCCAACAATACCTCAAACACAATTTCAAATCCAAATCCAAGTCCAAACTCAATTCGAAATGATTGAAACCCAAGATCAAATCGAAACTTGAAATCCTTTATAAGCCCTTTAATCAACCTTGATGAACATAGCCAATATTCCATCCAAATCAATCCAAGCTCAATTGATTTTCTCATAAATCAATTGTACCTTCAATTATCTTCTCAAATATAAATAAAATATAAATTAAAATAGCCAAAACCAAAACCAAAATCAAATCAAAACCTAATTTAAACCCTTTAAGCCATATCCTTGAACTTGAAAACCTATCTAAATCAAGCCAAAATCAATGGATTTTCTCTTGAATCAATCATTCCTTCAATCATCTATATAAATATAAATAAAACCAACAATCATCCAGTCAAACCAAAATTAACCCAAAATCAACATTTAAACTTCACTTGACCTTAAATTGAGCCAAACCTAGCACAGTTGGCCCTCTTGACACTAGTTGACCCAAATTAACATAAAGGAGTCAAATTAGACTAAACCCAAATTAAATCCAAATTAAATCAAATCAAACCATACAATCCTCTCTAAATAGTCATATGAACTTGACATAATCATTGGTTTGACCTAATTTGACCAATTGGTTAACCTAACTAATTTTGACCTAATTTGACCCAAATGGGTCAAATTGTGCCAAACCTAACCAAATGAACTCCAAATGGTCTAAAATTTTGTCCAACTCACTTTTGACTTATTTCAAATATGCCAAAATCCAATTCAATGCCAAATGGCCACTCTACCTTAGGCTAAGAGTATCACATAAGACAAAATAACTATGGAAATGGTCATTTTATTTCCTTGGCCACTTAACACTCATTAATTGTTCCACTTAAGCTCCAAGGACACTGTTCAACCAAATCCAAGAGGTTGTTGGGTTAGCTATGACTCATGGGGAGATGAAATCACCTCCCATCCCCCATTAGAACACTTGGTAGGAAGTACCTCCACTTCTCTTTGCGAGGACACCCACTTGTCCTTCATAGCAGCCACCTCCCATGCCTTGGCCAACCAAATTAAGCCACCTAAGGAGAATTCTAACCACCCCAAGCCAAGGACACCCACTTGGAGAAAAAATCACCATGAATGTGGGGATTTTTGTCCATTGCAAGGAGACAAAAAACTATGAGGCAAAAACTCTTCCTCACACACTCATTTAACTTTCTTAGAGCATCCAAACCAACCATCAACCATTCCCACTTGTTTTTTGGGCAAAAGCCATCAAAATCAAGTGGGTTCTGGTGATGAAGCAGCGACCATTGGTGGATACATTATTTTGAAGTGAAGCAAGAGCCCAAACCCTTTCCAAAGCTACTTTTTGTACTTAGGAGTGCGCTAGGATCATCACTGCCACTGAAAGTCATTCACGGTGAGGTAATTTTTAAGAACCTTGGCAGTCTTTAAGTTTTTATTATTTGTGCCATTTTTTTGCTTGATTTTAGATATTTCCTTTAGATTACCCATGCATGTTTTTATTTTACATCATCCCTAGACATTTTTAGTGATTTCTAGTGAAGTTCGCCAAAAAATCAAGCCTAAAATGAAGTTTTTCATTCAATTTTTTCACAAGAATCATAAAAATCTTGCCTGGAATAGTGTTCTGCCTGCCTCTTCCATTGGATTGCCCAGTAGCCATCTAATCTTCCATTCAGGGAAATAGATAGCTTAGATCATATGGATCATCATGATCGCGCGGATCGATCGATCCGAGATGATCCGTAATCGGCGACATTTATGAGAATCCTTCATTCTCGCCATCTGTAATTGCATTACCCACGCCGCTGTAATGTGGTCCACAATGTCGTAAGTGCAGACTAGGTTAAGTAAGATATTAGGGATTTTTTGCTTTTTAAAAATTCATTAAAAACAATTGAAACTTAAAAAATTCATAAAAAAATAAAATACTTAACTAAAAATTAAAAATTAGGGCTCATTGGATTTGCCTTTCCGAGAGGTATCTAATGAAGCTAAAATCCTCAAATCTTATTAAATATTTTGAGATTAATTTAAGATTTAGGAAATATCAAATTTCATTAATTAAATAAAAAATACACAACAGATTAATTTGAAATTTTTAGGGATTAAAAGTGAGCTTTAAATCTACCTACCATACAAATTTCAAGTTAAAAAGATTTCTGAATTGGGAGATATTACATTCTGAAGTTCAAATAGTTAAAATAAATTAATGGAATTTATAAAAATCATGGAAAATCATTTAAATCAGCCGAAACTCTGGAAAATTATAAAAAATCATAGAAAATCCTAAAATGTAAGTATATATTTGTTTTGAAGGTATTTCAAAGGAGATTCAATTTAAATTGATCTTAATTAATTATTAATTGTAATTAAGGCTCAATTTAGGTTTAATTAAAAAATTAATTAGTTTAATTACTCTTGAATTATCTAAGTAATTAATCCTAAACTTTTTGAGGTTGATTAATAAGATGACCTCTACCTCCCATAATTTTCTTGGGATTTATTGCTTGGTTAATTAGGAAAATTAGTTATCTTAACCTTAATTACTTTCTTAATTAATTGGACAATTAATTAATAATCTAAATAGTAAGGAAATCATTAATTAAGCTTATTAATCATTGTGAAATAGTGAATGAGCATGGGGAATGAGATTGCAACCTCTTTCCTCAATCTTTTCCCTAAGTCCATTGCACTTGAATGGAAATTAATTAATTTGGGATTAATTGATGGTTTAATTCATTAATTAAATTTAATTAATCTATTTGAAACTATAATCACATGGAATCTTAATTAATCAATTCATGGGTAGATCTTTAGGTGTTCAATGAACTAAAGACATTTAAGGAAATTATGGTAACCCACATGTGTGGGAAAACCATGAAAGTACTTAATTAAGTTTCCTAACTTAATTAATGACTAATTGTGATCTAATTGCATTAGGCCTCTTTCATTTCTTAGGTTCATTGTTGATTTAATTTCCAATGTATGTACATATCCAGTAGGCTCATAATTACTTGGTTAATTAAATTATGGAAACATAGGTAAGGGTTAATTAATTGAGTTAATGCATAGTACAACCTAATTAACCCATAAAATCAACTTACTTACTTTTAATTAAACAAAATTAAATCACAAACATGGGAATAGGTTAGGATCAAAAAACTTTCCCTCATTAATTCAAACCAAATGAAATATGAAATTGAAATCGATAATTAAAAGCCTTGGTTTTCTTTAAATGCTTTTATTTTATTTGATTGTACTTAGGAATTAATTTAATTGAATGAAATCACATGTTTATGCTTATTCAATCCTTTCCAATCATGTTAAATGTTGTATGTCATTTGAAATCATACATTCATCTTTTCAAAATTAATTAAATCAAATGGTTTTCCTTATGTGAAGCTTGTATGTGTTGATTTAGTTTATAATATGTGTGGCTATTATCACTATTAAATCAAAATGTATTTTCCTAAGCTTATACATGTATGGTTACATATGCTATGAATGCTAGTTATAAATACATAAGTGATGTATGTGATTATAGCTTAAATGTATGAAGATATGCTCCTTTCCTTATATTCATGTATTGATTTATGTAAGTGAGATGTTAATGGGTATATAGTCTGACATCGTGGGAATACAAGGCTTTAGTTAGCACCAAGGAGGTCATTTGATTACCTCACTTCCTTGGTTTAACAATGGAACATACTCCATTTAATTTCATTCTTATATATTTCAATACTAGAATTTGGATGAGGCTTTAATTCATATACATAAATGATTCAATCAAATTAAATATCATTTTTTGCATGACTTTCATTATCTAAATTATGAATACATGTGTATGTATTTAAGAAAAGTGGTATATAGTCTGGACATTCTGTGAATATGAGGCTTTAGCTAGCCCTAAGGAGGTCATTTTATTACCTCACTTCCCTGGTTTACCAAAGGCACGTACGTGGTTAGGTCTTTTATGCATAAGTGTGTGTATTTAATTAAAGAATGGTAATCCTTATTTTTTATTAAAAATACATGCATTTGCAATTGTTCAAGTGATTGAATTAATTGATCATTGATTTGGAGCTCTTTTTCTTAAGTTCATGCATGTAAATTTACATGTGATTTGAATTTAATGGTATATAATCTGGACATCCTAGGAATATGAGGCTTTAGCTAGCCCTAAGGAAGACCAATGATGCTTAGGAGTCCATATTAAGTGATTAGGTATTATATAGTGATAATTTCTATCTTTCGAGATAGTGCATCTTTCCTTAATGTCATACACTATCATTTCAATAAGAACCTCCTAAGATCAACATGGTATCCCACATCTTAAAAATAAACACCACAGATTTTTTTTGGTGACTCCACTGGGGAGGGTTCCACTCTCCATCTAGTAGCAATTATTGTCTCCAAACTTCGATAGTGGACTTGTATTTTATATGGGTCCAAGACTATCTTTATTTCCATTGGCACTTAGCCTATTTCATCCTTAGGTTGAGCTAGCAAACATCCTTTAGGTTTTATGACCTCACTCCATGTAGGTCTTAAAACCCCTATTATGTCCCCCAATTGTTAAAAAATAATTGAATTAACTAAAGAAGATGACTAAATATTTAGAACCTCTTTACCATTCTATTGGTGAGGCAAGGTTCATCTCATACTTAAGAAAATAAACTCTTTTCAAAAAGATATATACTTTCAAAAGCAGTTCTCAAATTAAAATTCACATGAAAAAAGATCTGCATTTAAAGGTAACCATACCTCATGCAATAATATCCATGATTGTTGCATGGAAGTTCTTTTCAAAATTTAAAATCAAATAATTTTAAAATCCTTTTTTCCAAAAGCACATATTTTAAAATAGTAATCTCCATTCAACACACCTAAGCTTGTTGAATGAAGATTTAATTTTCAAATAAGATCATGACATAAAATTGAAATTTCATTTAGAACATCCTACATGTGCTAAATTGAAATTTCTCTTTTCAAAAGCAACATCACACACAAATATCCCATCTTTGAAAATAAAAAAGAAAAATATAATTGATTTCCATTTAACATGCCTAAATTTATTAAATGGAAGTCCCCTTTTCAAAATCATTAAAAATTAAAACACATTTGAATTCCATTTGACATACCCAAATTTGCAAATGAGAATTCCCCTTTTCAAAATCAAAACCAAATTGGACACTACTTAACATACCCACATTTGCTAAGTAGAGTTCCCTTTTTAAAAGCACAAATAAATCAAACACACTTTAACTCCATTTGACATGCCCAAATTTGTCAAATGAGAGTCCTACCTTTTCAAAATTGAAAACAAATTGAACTTTATTTAACATACCACATTTGTTAAATAGAAGTTCTCCTCTTTCAAAACAACACAAAACAAACTCATCAAACACACTTGATCCCTACTTAACATACCAAATTTGTTAAGTAAGGGTCTCATTTTTCAAAATCAAATCAAAATACATCAAACACATTTGGCTTCACTTAGCATACTTAAATTTGCTAAGTAAGGATCCCATTTTCAAATTGAATTCAACAAATCAAACACATGACACACATCATCACAAACAACAAAAATGCTTTCAAAAATTGTTTTCAAACATTAACTTGAATCTCATTTAGCATACATGAATTTGCTAAGTGACAATTCCAAAATCAATCCAAAACAAAGTCAATTGACCCTCCATTTAACACACCCAAATTTATTAAATGAGTGTCCCAAACATAAAATGAAATTCAAATGTGAGCCAATGGAAGCATCAATTAAGAGCCTCTCCAAAACATTTGAACCCCATTCAACATACCCAAATTTGTTGAATGTGGGTTTTAAATTTGAATCAAATTCAAAGTCTCTCCTCCAAAAAAAAATGTCAAAATCTCACCAATATTTGAACCCAATTTAGCATACCTAAATTTGTTAAATTAGGGTTCCAATTCAATAATCAAATCAAGTAAATAATTCAAGTCAACAACATTCAAGGGAAGGTCTTATATGGTTCTCTTTCCAGTAATGTAGAGATTCCAGCCCTCATGACCATCAGTATAAAGGAGGTGGCAGGCAAGAAGCCACTTCTTCAGTTTGACCTATTATATGATTCTGAGTTTCTCTAACCAAAGGAGAAAGGCCATAAAAGTTCTATCAAGAGCCAAGAATAAGATCAATAAGAATTTTTGAGTATGTATTATTCATTCTATATAAGGATGACTTAAATGATTTGAATACTAATTTCTAAAAGAAGACAACTCTCAAAATGACAATCACTAATGATCGTAATCCATAAAATAGTAGTACCGATGGACTTGATGCCTTTAAGGATTCCAACTCGAGTAGAGGTACCCCCCATTCTAAGCTTTTGTGGTATTACTATCGACAAAGATTTAGAATCATAAGATCTAATAGAAGAAATTTTAGGCAGCATAAAAGAGTAGGTAGACATCAATTCTACCTCTCTTTTAGAAGATATCACAGAAGCCAATTATTTTAGTGGTAGGGTCCTACCACTTTGATCAGCACCATAGGAAGAAGCAAACCATTCATTATAAATAATCAAATTCTAAATCCTTTTTAAGATACACCTCACAATCTGAAATAAGGAAATCAAACTATTTTAAAGATTAATATTAAGGTCCTAAACTATCTTGGAAGGTTTCCCACTAAGCTAAAATAATGAGTGCACCCTCACCTTCTCTAAGCAGATAGAGGATGTTTAATTGGAACTTAACCTAATTCTTCCTTGCTCAATTAGTGGCAACCTCCTCAAGTCTTACTCAACATAGAATATCCTATGGAAAAGAAAGACAAGTTATCCCCTCCAGAGAACACAATTTAAACAAAGACTCAAAAAAACAAAAAAAGGAGGGAAAGAAAAAATGAAACAAAAAGAGAAAAGAAAGAAATGGAAAAATGAAAAAAATGAATGAAAAAGTAGAGAAGAAGAGAAAGAAAAGAAGAAAAAGAGAAAAAGTAAAGCACAAATAATACACATTGATTTGGAATCTAAAGGATAAATCATGTGGATGAGGTGTAAATTCAAAGAAAAGGAGAGAAAAAAATATATGAAATAAATTTTGACTCTACTTTTGACAAGTCTTTGGAGTAGATGAAAGTAAAAAAAAGTTCTAAAAGGATAATCCATGAAAGATATGACTAGAAACTGTGTGGGTATGCGAGCACATTGACTCCAATTCTACAATCTCATGATAATATTATAGGATTGTAAGTTAAGAGTTGTGCCTAACCTCTAACCTAATATATATATATATATATATATATATATATATATATATATATATATATATATATATATATATATATATATATGTTGACATATCAAAATCATATTTTTTCCTATTCTATGTATTTTGCTTAAAGAATTTAGAAGACTTTCAAGTAGAGATACACTCAAGTTGAGAAGAAAATTAGATCATCAACCAATGAGTTTTAAGAGATTAACCTTAGTACATAAAGGTAGTCCACCCACAATCCCAACATCCATATATGATAAGTTTGAAATGAAAATTCCAATGACTTAGTTAGGTTACCTTTGTAGTTTAAAGACTGCTTTACCTAAGACCGTAATGAAGGGCCCAATACATCTTGAAAGGTAGCAGTTTACACACTCAAAATTGAACCTTTTGCTATTCCTAGTTTGCAAACTTTTGATGTGAACATTTGCACCAAGGAGAAGATCAAAGTTTGAAGTCAACCTTATTGAAGAAGAAATATGCATCATGATTACCAAACATTATGCCCTGTCAAAATGAAGGGCATTCAAATCAACACATACGTCCATTCTGAAGATTTCAGTTAAGCATGTCTTGAAGATGAATCCACATTACCTATTTCAAATTTGATAGCAGACATAGCCTCTTTACATGTAGTCTCCTCATTCAAGGATGGGTTGAATGATGATAGAGGATGAGAGGTCATTTGCACTTATAATTTCCATTAGAATTTACCACTATAAGGTCATGCCTTTCTCTAGTCACCGGGTTAAAGAAAAAGGAAGACCATCTTTATGATCTGAGTAGTTCTCTTTGATTGGTTATGACACTACAGCTTGAAGTTGAATCCCCTAAAGTATACAATTAGAATGACTTTAGGGGACTTTCTAAGGCTTGTAGTAAAGCATCATGGGATAATATGGATTGATCTAAAAGAGATTAAAGAGACATTAGAGATGTAGTCTCCAAGATTCTACTTAAAAGGAGAAAGATTTCAATTAATGTTAAATATATATGGTTTAAACTCTTTCAAAGTTAGTCTATCTCAAAACTTTTTAAATCAGGATTCTACTTTTGATCGTTGAAAGGCCTACCTTGGTGCTTCAAGGATGAAAAGTAGTTTACACCACTATGATAAGGGAGCCCCGATGCTTCCAATCAACAAGAAATATTTAAAGAAATACTATCCTTAAAATAATGTTTGAAAATAATTATCATCTATAAAATTCCTATCTTTCCATTCATCAAATCCCTTCTTCATTGGAAGCATTATTTGCTTATCTGTGAATCTGCCATGATGTGTTTAGGATAGGTGTAAGATAACCCAAGTGGCATCCTATCCTTCATCAACACCAACACAAACTACACACGATTCTTCTGTGCTATTAGGATAAGTGTAAGATAACCCAAGAGGTATCCTATTTTGACTAGTACAAATAAATTAGGTATAAGACAACCCGAGCAACATCCATTTTTGGTGGAGTCACATTACACCTCTAGCACCATTTCATCCACTCTTTGATGTGTTTAGGGTAAGTGTAAGGAACCCAAGTGGCATCTTATCCCTTATCAACACAACACAAACAAAAACTACACACAATCACATGAAAAAATACACATCTTTTATCTTGGGCAACTTTGATGTGGGATAACGCCCCCCACGGCCCTCACTTATTACCTTTCTAGGTCCGACTGACGTGTTACCCTACTAGTGAATCACCATAGTGGTCCCTTGTTCAGTAAGATGTAAGTTTTCTATGCTTTTCTAGCTGACCTAACTGTTACACACTGATGAGCGCCTTGATAGCATGGTCAGCCTTACTCTGTGGTTGGTAAACTACCCTCATATTGGCTCCGTTTAAGAAGATTTAAGTCTGTTATGCCTTCTTCTTAAACTAGCCATCATGAACTGACTTGGTTGAGTATATCTAACAAACACACATACATATCTTTTATCTTGGGCTACTTTGATCTGGGATAATGCCCCCACGACACTCACTTATTAGTTTCTCTAGGTCGGGCTGACATGCTACCCCGCTAGTGCGTCACCCTAGTGGTCCCTTATTTAGGAGGATGTAAGTCTACTATGCTTTCCTTCCTGACTTGGCTATTACACACCGACGAGTGCCTTATTAGCATGGTAGCCCTTATGGTGTGGTCAGTAAGCTACCTTCATGTTGGCTTCATTCAAGAGGATATAAGTCTACTATACACTTTCTTCTTGGAGTAGCCATCATGAACTGACTTGGTCCAGTAGTGGATTAGGGTAAGGCCCAGTGACACCTTTCATCTTGACTACCTCGAGTTTGGGTGCAGTCCTTCTTTGTGACTCCATACTTAGTAGTCGCCCTTAGGTTGGGTTCGACTTGTTGTTCCAACAATGAGTCACCCCAGTTGTTGTTCCTCACCTCAAAAGATGTAAGTTTGCTACGCTTTCTTTTAAGTACAACCATTGCACATCGATAGGCCCTAGGTCAGATAGCACCTATCGAGCCAATGATAAATTATCCTGACAATTAGTTTCACTTTAGGGAGATATAAGTCTACATGCCTTCTTCCAAAATTGATTATCGCACACCGACGGACACCTTAGGTTTGTTGGTGTTCACTATGCTGATAGCGACCCACCCGGTGGATACACCACTCATGGTAGATATAAGTCTGCTACGCTTTCTCCTTGAGTTGGCCACTGTACACCTACATACTTTCTTATTTATAGGGTCCAGGATAACGACCCTAGTGTCACCTGTGGGCACTTTATTTGGATCACATCCTTTGTGACCTCATTTAGACACTACCCGGGTTACTACTGGATTGGAGAATCACCATTTCCTAGTTACCACCACTGTGGTTGGAGATTTGATTCCGCGGACATGTAAATTCTCCCCTGGTCCAGTAAATCTAAGATAGGTCTAGGCCGACATAGTCCCTTCTCAATGTGTTCCTTCGTACACCAATAGGGTCCAAATTAAAAAATAAACAAACAAATATATATATATATATATATATATATATATATATATATATATATATATATATATATATATATATATATATAGATATATATATATACATATATATATGCTTATGGATTAGAATTAATGCCTACATTCCTAAGCGGCATCCTATCTTTAGGTAGTGTCGAAAACTCTATATGAATCTCTGACTTCTCATGAGTTGAGATAAGTCCTCCATGACACTCTCTCAATAGTCTCCTTAGGTCGTTCAATCTATTATGCCACCAAGTTACCTGAGATCATCTTGGTTTGGAAGATGTAAGTCTGCTACGCATTCTTTCTAGCATGATCGTTGAAAATTGATGGCAGCCCTAGGTTGAATTTGATTTATTGCGCATATAATGGGTCACCCCAGTGATTGTTCTTTGCTTTGGAGATTTAAGTCTGCTATGCTTTGCCCAGCAAAGCCATTGCACATCGAAAGGTATCCCTTAGGTTGGATAGTCCTACCCTTCGGCCAGTGGACTACCCCTTTGGATCGGTAAATCTAAGATATGCCAAGTCTGACATAGCCCCTTCTCAGTGTGGTCCATCGCAGACTGACGAGATTTATCAAATGAAATTAAAATAAATGAAAATAAACCAAATAATAATTAAACAAATCAATGAAATTAATGAAATTAATCTTGACTACTTTTGAGTTGACATAAGTCCCCAATAGATTCACATAATCGCCCCAGTCGGGGTTTATTTTATGGATCCAAAAGATCACCCCAGGGGTTGACCCCAGCTTTAGAAGATGTAAGTATATTATGATTTCTTCCTAAGTACAGTCGTTGCACACTAATAGGCAACCCATTAGGTCAAATAGTCCTACCTTGTTGTTGGTAGACTATCCCTTTGGATTTATAAATTTGAAATAGGTTAAGGCTGACTTAACCCCTTCTAAGTGGGTCCATCGCACATGGACAGGGTCCATAATAAACTAAATTTGAAACCAACCTTCCCAATGGAGTCAAATTAAAACATATTGAACAAACCAAACTTCTCTTAGTGAGGTGCAACTCAAATTAATCTCCGGGAGCCATAAGAAATACCATCAAACTTTTATCCCGCAGATAGCAACGCTTCCCAATGGAACTCAATCCCTAGCAGATTATAGATTCTTATCCCGAAATACACACAAAACAAATCATATTCCTAATGAAACTCAAATTCCTATCTCAGTGGATAGCTTCAACTTGCTTCCCTAGTGGAAGGTTCACATACTCAATCCCCTGTAGATTCCATCAGGCTCTCTTATGCCCTTGGCATAAAGAGATTTGCTTTGCACTAAGATTGTGATTCTATCTACCTTTCATGTTTAGGTATAGATCATTTTTGTTAGTATTTGCAATCTTTTAGATGTTGTTGATTGTCTCGGTCAATGCCAATACGTTCAATGTGCCTTGTTAGTAACAACACACCTATTGGGGGTCCTTTGTTGACCTCACTTTTGGAGTGAGTTCTCAACCTCCTATTCTTAAACCTAGGAACCTTCTAGACACTAAGATTTTCTTAGTCATAAGACACTTCTAGAGAGTTGGTGAACACTTAACCTAAGCCTAGAGACTTAGAAGGGTTAATCATAGGATTAAGCCATGCCTTAGGGACTTAGGAAAATCACCCACCCTATAGCCTAAACCCAATCCATGTACACCTTAAATTCAATTCAAATCCAGATTTCCAACCAAACCTCAAACACAATTTCAAATCCAAATCTAGGTCCAAACTCAATTCCAAATGATTGAAACCTAAGATCAAATCCATATTTGAAATCCTTCCCAAGCCCTTTAATCAACCTTCATGAACTTGACCCAATTTCTATCCAATTCAATTTGAACACAATTGATTTTCTTATAAATCAATTGTACCTTCAATTATCTTCTCAAATATAAATGAAATATAAATTCAAATAGCCAAAACTAAATCTAAAATCAAATCAAAACCTAATTTAAACCCTTTAAGCCATTTCCTTGAACTTGGCCAAAACCCATTTAAATAATGTCAAAATCAATGGATTTTCTCTTGAATAAATCATTCCTTCAATCGTCTATCTACTTATAAATGAAACCTACAATCATCCAGTTAAACAAAAATTAACCCAAGTCAAACCCAACCTTGCCTAATTGACTTGAAATATTCAAATGAACCAAAACTCATTTAAATCCAAACCAATTGCAATTTAATTTATATATCAATCTCAAATCTATATAAAAACTCAACTAAATCAAACTCAACCCAAAGTCAAGCCAACTAAATCTAATTGGTTCACTTGACCCAAAGTGACCAATTTGACCTACATGAACCAAAATCCAATTCAATCCAAATCAAAGTGAATTAAGTCAATCCAAAGTTTATGTCATGATTGTTGATCACCCTATGATGATCAATAGATATAAATTAGGTCATACCAAATCAACCCTTTAGCCTATAGGAACCCAAACTAGCTAAATTGTAACCTAAACAAAATCCATTGAATCCAATGATTCAAATCAACCCAAAATCAATAATTAAACATTAATTGACCTTCAATTAAGTCAAACCTAGCCCAATTGGCCCTCTTGACCCAAGCTGACCCAAATTGACATAAAGGTTCAAATTAGACTAAACTCAAATTAAATCCAAATTAAATCAAACCAAAGCAAACAATCCTCTCCAAATAGTCATATGAACTTGACCTAATCCTTGGTTTGACCCAATTTGACAAATTGGTCAACCTAACCCATTTAGACCCATTTTAACCCTAGGTCAAATTGAGCCAAACCTAACCAAATGAACTCCAAATGACATGAAATTTGGTCCATCTCACTGTTAACTCATTTCAAATCCGCCCAAATAAAAGTCAATATTAAATAACCACTCTACCCTTGGGCTAAGGGTATCACATAAGACAAAACACCCATGTAAATTGTCATTTCTCTTCCTTGGCCACTTGACACTCATCCATTAGTCCACCTAGGCTCCATGGACACTGTCCAACCTAGACATAAGAGGTGGTTGATTTAGCCATGACTTATGGGTAGGTGAAATTCACCTCACCTCCCCCATTGGAACACTTAGCATGAAGGACCTCCATTTCTGTTTGCTTGGACACCCACTTATCCTTCATAGCAGCCACCTCTCATGCCTTGGTCAACCAAACTAAGCCACCTAAGGAGAATCCCAACCACCGCAAGCAAAGGACTCCCACTTGGAGCCAAAAATCACCATGAATGAAGTGATTTTCGGCCATTGCAAGGAGAGAGAAAATAGAGAGGCAAAAACTCTTCCGTACACACTCATTTCACTCTCCCAGAGCTCTAAAACCAACCAACAAACATTCTCACTTAGTTTTTGAGCAAAAACATCAAAATTAAGTGGATTCTTGTGAAGTTGTGGTGGCCATTGGTGGATACATTATTCTGAAGTGAAGCAAGAGCCTGAACCCATTCTAAAGCTTCTTGCACTCAGGAGCACACTCAGATCATCACCACCATCAAAAATCATCCTCGATGATATAATTTTCAAAAACCATAGATGGCCTTAGGTTCTTTTGTTTGTGATGGTTTTTTGATCAATTTTAGGAATTTTCATTAGATTACCCATGCATTTTTTTTTATTTTACATCATCCCCACTCGTTTGGAGTGATTTTCAATGAGATCGCCAAAACATTGAGCCTAAAATGAAGTATTTCATTCAATTTTTTTACAATAATCAAAAAAATTCTATCCATAATAGTGTTTCATTGGCCTCTTCCGCCAGATTATGCTTGTCGATCTCCTATTTAGGGAGATGATGGCTTAGAACGCGTGATCGCGGCTAGATCGAGATCATGTGGCTCAGATCACATGGATCACGCTTATCTATCTGGACCACTCAATCCATGATCAGATGGTCAGATCTGATCAATGCATCCCTATCTGAAATCTCACTCATCTACTAGTAGTCACACAGCGCCACATAGCACCGCATGGTCTAGTCAGCGCTGCGTAGGCGCTGACTAGGTTAAGTAAGAAATTAGGGATTTTCTTCTTTTTAAAAATTAATTAAAAACACATGAAACTTCAAAATTTCATAGAAAATAAAATACTTGACTAAATATTAAAAAAAAGGCTCATTGAATTTTTCTTTCTGAGAGGAATCCAATGAATCCAAAAGCCCCAAATTTTACTGAATATTGTGAGCTTAATTTAAGCTTTAGTGAAAATCAAATTTCATTAATTCAGCTAAAAAGATACATTAGATTGATCTGAAATTCACAGAGATAAGAATTGTGCTTAAAATCTACCTACCATAAAAATTTCAAGATAAATAGATTTCTGGATTAGGAGATATTATATTCGGAAGTTCAAATAGTTAAAATAAATTAATAGACTTTATAAAAATCATGGAAAATCATTTAAATCAACTGAAACTTTGAAAAATTATAACAAATCATAAAAATTCAAGTATATATTTTTTAAAAGGTATTTCAGAGGAGATTCAATTAAAATTGATCCCAATTAATTTTGAGCAGTAATTAAGGCTTAATTTAAGTTTAATTAAAAACTTAATTATCTTAATTACTCTCTAATTACATAAGTAATTAATCCCAAACTTTTGTGGTTGATTAATGGGATGGCCTCTACTTCCCATAATTTTCTTGGGATTTATCACTTTGTTAATTAGGGAAATTAGTTATCTTAACCTTAATTACTTTCCTAATTAATTAGGAAATTAATTAATATTTTAAATGGCAAGAAAATCATTAATTAAGCTTGCTAATCATTGTTAAATAGTGAATGGGCATGTGGAATGAGATTGGGACCTCTTTCCCAATCTTTTCCCTAAGTCCATTTCACTTGAATGGAAATTAATTAATTTGGGATTAATTGATGGTTTATCTCATTAATTAAATTACTTAATTAATCAATTTGAAACTATAATCACATGGAATACTAATTAATCAATTCATCAGTAGATCTTTAGGTGTTAAATATCCTAAAGACATTTAAAGAAAATTATGGTTAACCACATGTGTGGAAAACCATGAAAGTACTTAATTAAGTTTCTTAACTTAATTAATCACACTATGAGCCAATTAGGCCCTCTTTCATTTCTTTGGTTCATTGCTGATTTAATTTCCAATGTATGTACATATCATGTTGGATCATAATTACTTGGTTAATTAAATTAAGGCAACATAGGTATAATTAATTAATGTATTTAATGCATAGCATAACCTAATTAACCCATAAAATCAACTTAATTACTTTTCATTAAACAAAATTAAATCATAAACATGGGAATGGGTTAGGATCAGTAAACTTTCCCTTATTTCTTCGAACCAAATTAAATATCAAATGGAAAGTGATAATTAAAAGCCTTGGTTTTCTTTAAATATTTTTATTTGATTTGATTATCCTTAAGAATTAATTTAATTGAATAAAATCACATGCTTATGCTCATTCATCCTTTCCAATCATGTTAAATGTTGTATGTCATTTGAAATCATACATTCATCTTTTCAAAATTAATTAAGTCAAATGGATTTCCTTTATGTCAAGCTTGTGTGTTGATTTAATTTATAATATGTGTGGTTATTATCACTATTAAATCCAAACATATTTTCCTAAGCTTATAAATGAAAGGTTACATATGCTATGAATGCTAGTTATAAATACACAGGTGATGCATTTGATTATAGCATAAATGCATAAAGTGAAGCTCCTTTCCTTTTATTCATGTATTGCTTTATGTAAGTGAGAATGTTAGTGGGTACATAGTCTGGACATCCCGGAAATGTGATGCTTTAGTTAGCTCCAATGAGGTCATATGATTACCTCACTTCTCTGGTTTAACAACATCATGTACTCCATTTGATTTCATTCTTATGTATCTCAATTCTAGAATTGGATGACTCTTTAATTCATATACTTAAATGATTCAATCAAATTAAATATCATTTTTCATGATTTTCATTCTCTAAATTATGAATACATGTGTATGTATCTAAGAAAAGTGGTATATAGTCTACATCAGGAATATGAGGCTTTAGCTAGCCTTAAGGAGGCCATTTGATTATCTCACTTCCCAAGTTTAACAAAGGCACATACTTTCTTATGCCTTTTATACATACATGTGTGTATTTAATTAGAGAATGGTAATCCTTCCTTTTTATTAAAAATACATGCATTTGCAATTGTTCAAGTGATTGAATTAATTGATCATGTCATTTGGAGCTCTCTTTATTATGTTCATGCATGTAAATTTACATATGGTTTGAATGTAATGGCATATATTCTAGACATCCCGAAATATGAGGTTTTAGCTTGACCCAAGGTCATTTGATTACCTCACTTCCTTGGTTAACAATGACATGTACCTATTTAATTTCATCCCTATGTATTTTAGCATAAGAATTTAGATAGAGCCTTAAATTAATATGATAAAATAATTCAATCATAGGGGAAATATAAAGCTTCAAATGTACATACTCACATCCATCATTCAAGTGTGCTAAAACATATTGTATTTGTAGGTATACTTAAGACTTAATCATATGCATGTTACATGTGATGGAAAGGAATGATTTAGCATGTGTCATGTGATAGTATTTCAATTAGATTAATCTTAAGAAGCCTTTCACATTGAATAGAATTCTTTAAAGAGAACCTAAACTTAGGATTAATCTAAAATGTGTAATAAGCCATTCACTAAAGAGAACTAAATAAAATTAATATTCTTTAGAAAGTAGTTTAAGGTAGGGATGAAATAGGCCAACATCTTTTCTTCTCTTTACAACACTTAGTTGCTAAGTGTAGGTCATATGAAACAAAAGAAAACACAAATTAAAACTTGTAAATCAATTAAATCACTTGAAGTGAGACCACCATTTAAGTTGAATCTTTCTACAATTAGAATATTTTAACTCTAAAGCCTAGTTAGGACATACCACACAAGCCTTAATACACACACATTAGACTAAGTCACCACTTCTAACCTTATGTTTAGACAATGCATGGTGTGATGTATGTTTTGTTTTTGTGACATTATTTTAGACTGCATGTTAGAGTGTATGTTTCATAGACTGGATGGTAGGCTATGATTAGCCTAATCATATTTTATGTAAGGGATTATTTTTAAGGGGTTGCTTAATAATAAATATAAATGCTCTCTTTGCAGGTTGCTTAAGCCCTCAAGCATAGTCCAAGTTAGGACAGTTGGGCTTGGTTACCCATGTGTAGGGTGCTAAGTCCAAATTATAAATATAACTGCTTGGGTTGTATGTGTGTTTAGCTAACACTTGTCTTGTAGGTGTAGTTAGATTTACTTTTCCTATTTTTAATGTACTTTTGCATTAGAAATTAGGATTAGTGCTACGGGGGATAAGGATAAGCATTGTCTAGACGGCCTTGTCCTTGGAGGACATGTGATGCCTTAGAAGTGGAGCAAACCAAATCAAAGAAGGAGGAAGATTAATGAATACATGAAGACTTGAAGACCCCCCATAGCATTTATCATTTGTAAATTGCAAATTATTCTTCTATGTACCAGTTATATAAGGGTAGAGCTCGGCTACCCATTTTTCTTTTTAGGTTATACGGTGGCACCAGATCGTACTGGCCTATTATTCTTTTGCATTAGCAAAAAAAATTATTTGATGTTTTGTTTAACATACACAATTAGGATGGCATGCTTTTCTTTGTTTCTTTATATGTTTGATTTTTGAATGTGTGGCCTTGAATGCGATTAGGCTCTTAGAAAAAAATTAACCTTTATACCCAACTACAACTCATAACTAAAGTTTTAAACAATTCATAACCTTACATAAAGCCTAGGACATAATTCAAGATAATTAAAAGATTTATCAACCCCTGACCTGGATATTGAATGGCCAACAACATGCAATCATATTATTCTTCTCTTGAAATTAAGGGATTTCCATCCATGCACAATAGAGGAATGTTTGACCAGTGAGGGCATCTTCCATGCTGAAAGAAACCACTTTCTTGCTAATTTAGCGAACAACCTTGTTTCATCATGCATGTAGGCATCAAAAACCCAAAGCCCTTATCAAAATGAAGTGTCAAAATAAATAAAAATTGAAAAGATTTTGCACTAAACTAAGTCATATGCCCATACCACTCATGGTCAAGTCTCTTAGGGAGTGGGTTTGAGGACTTTAGTTTCTTTCTAATTAAACAACACCCTAACTAATATTGCAAATCATATAATCAAACTTCATGGATTTAAAGCGTAGGAGGTGTTAGGCTACCACTCCAGACAGTCATAAGTCCAATAGTCAGGCGATTTATTCTCTCTTACGTAGTTAAACCATATGCCCATTTTTGCTTAGACTTAGGACTTACATTTAGGCCACGCTTTGGCTTAAGCTAAAGCTCCCTAGATTTAGGATCTGAGGTGGCTATTTCTTTTGTCTACAAGTATAAATCCTCACATCTTAGGCATCTCCATAATCTTGTCTTATTGGATTACAAGTCCTAGATTTTTAATGAAATGTCTACTTTAACAAAATTAATATTCTCTTCAATTTCAAATTATAAAGCCCAATTATATAATAGGTTGAAATGCTCACTAGGTTTCCTAGTATCAAGAACATTCCCTACTTGTTTTCTTTAGCTGTGATAATAAGTCTTCTCCTTGAGTTTTCCAACTTGATTTTTCAATATAACTAATCCTCTGATAGTCTAGCCTTGAAATCTTTGGAGACTTTAATTTCTACTTTAATTGAGAGTATTCTTAAGGGATTCACATCCCTTAGGATGTAATTAATGATGGAGGCTTGCCTCCATAGGGAACTTAATGAACCCTACTTAATATAAACACTACTTTACTTTTTTAAGTAAAGTATGGGAGAGGTCTATGGTACATTCAAAGACCCAGCATGCCTTAGAAGTCCTAATTAGGTGATTAGGTCCATTATAGGGTGATAATTTCTATCTTTTGAGATAATGCATCTTTCCTTAATGTCATACCCGATCATTTCAATAAGTATCTCCTAAGATCTATGTGGTGTCCCCCATCTCAAAAATAAACACCACACACACCAAGTTTTCTAAGACACAAGCGATGACATTGATAAAAAATGAGCAGGCAAAGAGAAAATCAAAAATCTTAGATAACTAGAATCATCTCTACTGTAAAGACACAATTCCATATGCAATAGATCAGATTGGCTATTCTTCAGTTTCTCTGATTCCCAACAAAACCACCCAGCCTCTCGAGTGGTGGGATCCACCATTATATCCATGATCTCTCCCTCTGCCACCATCATGGATATAACCTCCATCCCTCCTCTTGCTTCCATAACCACCACTACTCTGACCACCACCTCCATATCCACTAGTACCTCTAGATCCTCCACCACCACTGTGATAATTGCCACCTCCGCCTTCTCCTCCATTAGATCTAGGCACAGTGATGGTGATGTTCACCCATCAAGGTTCTACCCTTTCTTAGGGTTTAGGTTTGGTTTTATTAGGTTTTAGGGTTTAGGGTAATTTTTTATATTATTTAGTTAGTTTAGGTTTTGGTTTAGGGCTTGGGGTTTACGGTTTAGGGTTTAGGGTTAGGATTTAGGGTTTAGGGTTTAGGGTTTAGGGTTTTAGGTTTATGCTTTTAGGGTTTAGGGTTTAGCATTAGGGTTTAAGGTTTAGGTTTTAGGGTTTTTTATTGTTTATGATTTAGGGTTTCGTAGGTTTAGGGTTTAGGGTTTAGGGTTTAGGATTAATGGTTTATGGTATATGGTATTTTTTTCTTTTTTAAACATTAAGTAAACTAGGTTTAGGTTTATTTAGTTTATATTTTTATTTATTTTAGTTTATTTTATATTTTTATTTTTATTTAGGTTTATTTTTATTTTTATTTAGTTTAGTTTATTTATTTCATTTTAGGTTTTTATTTCAGTTTATTTTTTAGGTTTTTTTTTAGGTTTAGGTTCATGTTTATTTTTTTAGTTGAGTTTTATTTTATTTTATTTTTTAGGTTCAGGTCTTATTTTTTATTTCTAGGTGTAGGTTTAGGTTTTTATATTATAATTTTAGGTTTAGGTTTTAGGTTTATTTTTAGGTTTTATTTTTTAGTTTAGGTTTAGGTTTATTTTTAGTTTATTTTATTTAATTTGGTTTGGGTTTATGTTTAGGTTTAGTTTATTTTAGGTTTAGGTTTTATTTCTTTTAGTTTAGTTTATTCTAGTTTAGGTTTAGGTTGATTTTACTTGGTTTATTTTATTTTTATTTAATGTTTAGGTTATTTTTTGTTTTTTTTTAATTTAGGGTTTAGGTTTTATTTTGTATTTATTTTTAGGTCCAATTTTTAGGTTTATTTTTTAGGTTTAGGTTTTTATTTAGTTTTTATTTTATTTTATTTTATTTTATTTTATTTTATATTTATTTTATTTTTATTTTACATTTAGGTTTTATTTTGTTTAGATTTTTTATTTTTAGATTTACTTTATTTTCTTTATTTAGTTTAGGTTTTTATTTATTTATTTTCATTTAGTTTTTATTTTTTATTTTTTATTTTATTTTATTTTTAAGTTTAGGTTTAGGTTTAGTTTAGGTTTTTACTTTATTTTATTTTACTTATCTTATTTAGGTTTTATCTTTTTTATTTATTTTATTTTTAGGTTTTATTTAGTTTATGGTTAGGTTTTTAGGTTTTTAGGGTTTAGGGTTTTTTTCCCAAAAAAGGGAAAATTTTATTGCCTCAAGAAATGGTTCAGAAAGTCCTTAAAAGGGGATAAATCTACAAAACTAATGCTCAAAGAGCTACATTAAAGTCTAAAGAGATAAATCTCCTAATACAAGAGAAAAAGAAATGCAGATGGAAAAGACAGAAAACTCAGCAACAACACTGAAACCCTCTATGTTGATCATAAACCACCTGTAAGAACCCAAGATCTAAAAAACAAAACTTATAAGAAACTTAAGCAAAGATAATCTAAGAGAAAAGATGAAAAGAATGTAAGAACATAAAGAGAGAAAAGAAATAAAATCCATGGACAAGGCTCAGGCTTAGTCACAATCAACTAAATAACAACAAAATTTATGAGCATCCAAACTCTAAAAGAAGGTTTATAGTCACAAATAATGCTACCAACAAAAAGAAAATGAAGAAAATATTCCTGCCATCACAGCCAAACTTACCTCGACTAAGGAGCTAACCCATAACCAATAACCAACAAAGTTCTAATACATGCCATCAAACCGCCAACACAAAGAAATAGTAGGAGCAGCAACAACCCAAAAGAAAAAATAGCCACCAACAACTAGCCAAAGCAAGGGTGAAACAACAACAACAATTAGCAGCCCACAAATGCAGCCACCAGCCAAAAGGACCACAACATCCACCATCTAAACCAAGCAGCAACAAAGCCACCAAAATTGGAAGGGAAAGGAAAGCCACAAAGGACCAACCAAAGCAAACTTTCACATAGCCACCAAAACCATAGGGAAGAAAAAGTTAGAGCCAAAACCTTAATAGCCTAAACAACTAAATGAAACTAGAGGGAAGCAACATAACATAAAAATAAATAGCAAAAGCCATAAGCACCAAAAGCCAACAAAGCCAAAGAAAGCCAACAACCTGAAAGAAAATCCAAACAAGCTAAAGCAATACACAAAAGTAGGAGACAATGCACCAGTCACCCAAGTTCTAGGACAAAGGCTAACAAAATAACCAAGCCAAACTAGCCAAAAGAAAATCAAACAGCTAAAGAAAAATAAACAAAATCTAAAAGAATCTAACATATTGAAAACCAAATTTATCTAAATTATACATACCTCTTAAATGCTTAAGAATATTATCATTGGTAAACAAAGTAAAGTTTGAGAGATTGCACCCCAAACTAGCTAAAAAATCGACAGAACAGTTACCTTCTCTTAAAATATGTGTAATTTTAAAAGAAAGTTTTGGGATAATAGCTTTAATATTTTTAATTAAATAGAAAAGCCTAGCATTACGCTTATGGTTAGAATTGATTCTAGTAAAAAACATCTTATCATCAGATTCCAACCAAATAGCTTGAAAATTTCTCTCCAAACAAAGCTTAAGAGCATAAAAAATAGCCATCAATTCAACAAAATTAACTAATTTAGTAGAATGAGGAGTGGAAAATGCGAAGATAATATTCCCATGATTTTTTTGAAAATACCACCACAACCCGACTTGTTATGTGCAACAGATCCATCAGTATTAGTTTTGGTGTGGGTTTGTTTTATTTGGTTTTTTTGTTTAAGTTTTTATTTTAGCATCTAGGGTTTAGTGTTAAGGCTATATGGCTTAGGGTTTAGGGTTAAGGTTAAGGCTATATATATTATTTTTATTTATTTATGTTTATTTTACCTTTTATTTTTATTTATGTTTATTTTTTATTTAGTTTAGTTTATTTATTTTAGCTAAGGTTTTTTATTTTAGTTTATTTTTTAGGTTTAGGTTTAGGTTTAGGTTTATTTTTTAGTTGAGTTTTATTTTTATTTTATTTTTAAGTTTAGGTTTTATTCTATATTTTTTGGTTTAGGTTTAGGTTTTAGTTTTTATTTTAGGTTTATTATTAGGTTTATTATTTTATTTTAGGTTTTGGTTTATTTTTAGTTTATTTTATTTTATTTAGTTTAGGTTTAGGTTTAGGTTTAGTTTATTTTAAGTTTAAGTTTATGTTTTTTTTAATTTTAGTTTAGTTTATTTTAGTTTAGGTTTAGGTTTATTTTATTTTGTTAATTTTATTTTTAACTTAGGTTTAGGTTTTTTCTTATTTATGGTTTAGGTTTTATTTTTTATTTATTTTTAAGTTTTATTTTTACATATTCTTTTTAAGTTTAGGTTTATATTTAGTTTTTATTATATTTTAATTTAGGTTTATTTTATTTTTATTTTATGTTGAGTTTTATTTTATTTAGGTTTTTTATTCTTAGGTTTTTTAGTTTAGTTTAAATTTTATTATTTTATTTTAGTTTATTTGATTTAGTTTATTTTATTATATTTTTGGGTTTAGGTTTAGGTTTTAGTTTAGGTTTTTATTTTATTTTATTTTTAATTTTATTTAGGTTTAGGTTTATTTATTTATTTTATTTTAAGGTTTTATTTAGTTTAGGATTTAGGTTTAGGTTTAGGTTTAGGTTTTGGTTTCTGTTTTTATTTTATTATATTTTGGTTTAGATTTTTTTTATTTTACTTTTAGATTTTATTTAGTTTAAGTTTAGGTTTTTATGTTTTTAGGGTTTAGGGATTAGGGTTTAGAGTTTTAGCATTTAGGGTTTTTGGGTTTAGGGTTTAGGGTTAGTGTTTAAAGTTTAGTGTTTTAGCTTTAAGGTTTAGTCTTTTTAGGGTTTAGGGTTTAAGGTTTAGGGTTTAGGATTAGCTTAGGGTTTAGGGTTAGTTTAGGGTTTAAGGTTTATGCTTTAGGCTTTAGGGTTTTGGGATATTAAGGTTTAGGGTTTAAGGTTTAGTTAGTTTAGTTTAGGATTTAGGTTTAAAGTTTAGGGTTTATGTTTAGTTTAGGTTTAGGGTTTAGGATAGGTTTAGGGTTTAGTTTAGTTTATGGTTTAGGGTTTAAGTTTAGGGTTTAGTTTAGGTTTTATTTTAGGGTTGTAGTTTAGGTTTATGGTTTAGGTTAGTTTAGTTAGTTTGGGTTTAGTATTTAGTTTGATTTAGGTTTAGGGTTTAGGGTTTTTTATTTTAAATTTATTAAACTAATAGGTTTAGCTTTATTTAGTTTATTTTTTATTTATTATGTTTATTTTATTTTTTATTTTTATTTAGGTTTATTTTTTTTTATTTTTTTTGTTAATTTATTTGAGGTTTATTTATTTAAGTTTAGGTTTTTTACTTTAGTTTATTTTTTAGGTTCAGGTTAAGGTTTATATTTATTTTTTAGTTTAGTTTTACTTTTATTTTATTTTTTTAGTTTTAGGTTCTATTTTTTATTTTTAGGTTTAGGTTAGGTTTTTATTTTATTTTTTGGCGTTTAGGTTTTAGGTTTTTTAGGTTTATTTATAAGTTTTATTTTTTAGTTTTAAATTTAGGTTTATTTTTAGTTATTTTGTTTGGTGTTTATGTTTTATTTATTTTTTATTTAGGTTTAGGTTTTATTTGTTATCATTTAGGTTTGGGTGTATTTTATTTTGTTTATTTAAGCATTAGGTTTTTTTTAGTTTAGGGTTTAGGTTTAATTTTTATTTATTTCTAGGTTAAGGTATATATTTAATTTTATTTTATTTTATTTTAGGTTCATTTTATTTTTATATTTCTTTTAGTTTTTATTTTATTTAATTTTTTTATTTTTTAGGTTTATTTTCTTTTTTAGTTTAGTTTGGGATTTTATTTATTTTATTTGAGTTTATTTTTATTTTTATTTTATTTTATTTTTAGGTTTAGGTTTAGGATTAGGTTTTACTTTAGGTTTTTATTATGTTTTATTTAGTTTAGGTTTAGGTTTTTATGTTTTTAGGTTTAAAGGGTTTAGCATTTAAGGTTTAGGGCATAGGATTTAGGGTTTGGGGTATATGGTTTAGGGTTTAGGGTATATGGTATTATGGTTCAGGGTTTAGGGTTGTAGGTTTAGGGTTTAGGAGGGTTTAGGGTTGTAGGTTTAGGGTTTAAAGTTTAGGGTATAGGGTTAGTTTTAGGGTTTACGATTAGGGTTTATTTTTTTATTTTATTTTAAATTAAGTAAATTAGTAGGTTTAAGTTTGTTTAGTTTATTAATTATTTATTTTAGTTTAGTTTTTTTTATTTAGGTTTATTTTTCTTTTTATTTAGTTCAGTTTATTTCTTTTAAGTTTATTCACTTTAGTTTAGGTTTTTTATTTTAGTTTAATTTAAAGGTTTACTTTTAGGTTTAGGTTTATTTTTTAGTTTAGTTTGCTTTTATTTTATTTTTTAGGTTTAGGCTTTATTTTTTATTTTTAAGTTTAGGTTTAGTTTTTTAATTTATTTTTGATTTATTTTTAGGTTTTATTTTTTAGTTAAGGTTAAGGTTTATTTTTAGTTTATTTTATTTTATCTAGTTTTGGTTTAGCTTTATGGTTTAGGGTTTAGGGTTTAGGGTTTGGGGTTTAGGGTTTAGGGTTTAAGGTTTAGGGTTTAGGGTTTAGGGTTTAGGGTTTAGGGTTTTAGTGTTTAGGGTTTTAGGGTTTAGGGTTTAGGGTTTAGGATTTAGGGTTTTAGGGTTTAGGGTTTAGGGTTTAAGTTTTAGGTTTAGGGTTCAAGTTTTAGTTTACGATTTAGGGTTTTTGGAATTTTTTTTAGCCGAAAATAAATTCAGATTCAATATTTCTTCTTTTCGGTTTCATTAAGCAACACACCAAGTTTTCTAAGACACAAGCGATGACATAGATAAAAAATGAGCATGCATAACCCTCAAACTAGAAATGTCACTACTTTAAAGACAAAATTCCATAAGCGTGGTCGTAGGTCATTCTTCTTTCTATTCTATCGGTTCCTCATGGCTTTTGTCAAGTTCAACAATCAATTTGGAATGAACTTGAGCCATTGGTTTCAATCAATTTGGTTTATATTTTGATTTGACCCAATTTGGTCTTTTAGGTCAATTTAGGTAAACTTGGGTCAAACCAATTGATTTGGTTTGACTCAAGAAGGTCAAGTCATATTCAAATATTGATTTTGATTTGGTATGAATCGTTGGTTTCATGGATTTGGCTTGAATTTAAGTTTGTTTGATTCATATGGGTTAAGTGGTTGACTTGGTCAAATGACCAAGTTGACTTGGTTTGACCCAATTTGTGATAATTAATCAACCTAGGGTGATCAACAGTAATGATGGGATGTTTTGATCGGCTTGGTTCAATCCATTTTGGGTAGGATTAGAACTTATTTCAAATAGATCAAATTGGCCACTTTGAGTCAAGTGGACTAATTGGGTTTAGTTGGATTAATTTTGGATTGAGTTTGATTTAGTTGAGTTTATATATGGATTTAGTGATATATATAAATTCACAATTAGTTCAAATGGGTTTTGGTTCATTTAAACCTTTCAAGTTAAAAGGGTTAAGTTGGGTTTGAGTTGGGTTAATTTTGGTTTGGCTTGATGATTGTATATTTCTTTTATATTTGTGAATATTATTGAAGGTATGATTTATTCATGAGAACATCAATTGAATTTGAGTTTTGGAATGAAGGAATTTGGCTAAGTCCATAGAGTTGGGTCATGTGGCTTAGGTTTGGATTTTTATTTTGTTTGATTTTGTTTTGATGATTTAAATCTATATTTCATTTAAATTTGTGAAGATGATTGAAAATATAATTGATTTGTGAGAAAATCAATTGAGTTTGACTTGATTTGGATTAAGATTTAGCTAAGTTCATGGGATAGGTCATATGGCTTAGGAAGTTTGATTTAATTTGATTTAGTTTTGATCATTTGAATGTAGATTTGATTTATATTTAGGAAGATGATTGAAGAAATAAATTGATTATGAGGAAATCAATTGATTTTTGATCGATTTGGATTAAGATTTGGCTAAGTCCATTGGATAGGTCATATGGCTTAGGAAGGGTTTTAAATTTTGATTTGATCATGGGATTCAATCATTTGGTTTTTGAATTTGAGTTTTGTTTTGGAGTTTATTTTGATGTTTGAATTGAACTTGAGGTTTGGTTTGAGAAGGTGAACATGGATTGGATTTGGGTTGTAGGGTAGGTGGATTATCCTAATCCCTAAGGAGTAACGTAATCCTATGGTTAACCCTTCTAAATCTTTAGGCTTAGGTTAAGTGTTTACCTAATTGTTAGAAGTGTCTTATGACTTTGGAAGTCTTAGTATCTAAAAGACTCATACGTCTAAGATGGGAAGATTGAATCCGCACTCCAAAAGTGAGGTCAATGGGCCTTAGGCTCCATAGTGGCCCTTGAAAATAGATGATTGGAAAACTGAAGCCAAGTTTCACATTATAAACTTTTTATACATCTTTCAATGCTTTGCTTGGACATGGATACATTAGAACAACATAGTTTCATCATATCTACATCAGTGTATGAGGTTTGTGAGAGGTGGGATCATTTATTGTGACAAAGGAGATCTCAAGCCATTTACAGTTCATGAGGTTAGCATATATGAGGATGCGGTTTACTACCTCCCTTAAAATCAACAAATCTATTCTAGCTAACTTTGGTAAAGTTTTAAAATAATAGAAAAAAAGGAAAAAAAGAAAAATAAAGAGAAAAAGAAGAAGAAAAGAAAAGAGAAAATGAAAAATAAAATTAAAGGGGGAAAAATAGACTTGGAGGAGGAAGTGGAGCAAACATTAGATTCCACATTGCTCCATTCAACATATGGGTAGACGACCTCCACCTCCACAGAGGAAGTAGGAAGAGGCCTCTGGGTGGAAAACATCCTTATTGGCCACCTAATAAAATATATGTCCCAGCTACCAGGAGTACACCTACTATCCATATTAACTTAGAATCTAGTTGATAGGATGAATATTATATGGGTATTAGATCAGCCAGCTCTTCCCAATAGTTTATTTCCTTAGAAGTGACACTTGAACCAGATAGTAATGAAGACTGGGCTCCAAAGCAAAGTATAAGTGCATCCAAGTCTATATATGGAATAGTTAGGCATCAGTTGGGAACCATAGCTCTAACCCCACTTTCCTCTCAAAAAGTTAAGGGTTAGGTAGTTGAGGAAGCCCCTAAGTCATCCACAGGTGTGAAGACTCAAAGGTTCTTTCTGGGAGCATCATCCTCAAGTCAAGAAGTTGATGTAGAACTTGAGGATTACCCATATAAAGATTTAATAGAATTACCTTTTGATTAGTACTTGCCTTGTGTTCATAATTTAGCAAAGAAAGGGTTAATCCCACATACTTTGTTAAAGCACAAGTCAGACTACTTTGAAAGAATATGGAAGAAAAAATTCAAAAGCTCTCAATCAAGACCAAGACTAGGATTCACCATAATGGGTCTAGTTTATGATGATGATTACTGCTTTGTCATTAACAATCATTTATAATTTGATAGGGTCTTTTCAAATCACATTAACTAGTATGAGGAGCTGTGCTTAGAAACTTTAGATGATCTAGATGATTTTGAAGTAAAAGATGCACCACCAGAGTTCAAAGAAGAAATCAACTTAAGGAAATTAACTTAGGAACTGAAGAAGATCCAAGCACGATATACATCAGTTCTTTGTTGAATGAAATTGAAAGCAATGACTTTGTTAGACTATTAACTAAGTTTATGGACTGCATTCCATGGAGTTATGAAGAGATGCCTAGATTTACTCTTGACGTAGCAGTACATAAACTAGTTATAGAGCCTACTGCTAACCTTATCAAGCAAGCTCCTAGACACATACGATTAAATATAGAACAACAGGTCATTTATGAAGTCAAGAAATTGATCGATGATGGCTTCATCTGAGAAAAAAAATACCCTACCTAGTTAGCCAGCATCATCTCAGTTAAGAAAAATAATGGCTAGATTCACATATGCGTCGATTTTAGAGATTTAAATAAGGAATGTCCAAAAGATCAATCTCAGAGCTGATGGTAAACATTGCCACATCTAATGCAGTATCTCTTTCATGGATGGCTCATCTAGATATAACCAAATAAAGATGACCATTAAAGATGAATGAAATATTGCTTTTAGAACCCTGATCAAAATCTATTAATATAAGGTCATGACATTCAACCTTGAAAATGAAGGTGCTTCATACCAGTAGGCTTTGAATTGAATCTTCAATGAACTCATTCATCATCAAGTTAAGTGTTATGTCAATGATCTCATGGTCAAAAGTAGAGAAAAGAAAAACCATCTCTTTGACTAGAGAGTAGTTTTTGAATAGTCAAGATAATTTAACCTCAAAATGAACCCCTGAAGTGTGCATTCGGAGTAGCTTCAAGGAAATTCCTTGGGTTTATTGTCCGACACCAGGGAATCAAAATTGATCCGAAGAAGATCAAAGAGATATTAGAAATGCCACCCCTAAAATTTTAACTCAACTCAGATCATTCCAAGGGTGGTTGGCATATCTAAGATGCTTTATATCCAACTTATCAAAAAGATGTCAGCCATTCTCAGCACTTGTCAAAAAGGATGCCAAGTCCAAGTGGGATGACAAGTGTGAGCATGCCTTCAAAGACATCAAGCATTACTTGATGATGCCACTGATTCTAACAGCCCCTATCCTCGGCAATCCACTCATACTTTACACTGGCATGTTAGACAACTCCCTTAGTGGCCAAAGTCAATGAAGAAGGGAAGGAAAATGCACTCTACTACATCAACTTTTGTCTAATTGCTGTTGGGATAATTATCCACCCATTGAGAAGCATAGCCTAACTTTAATCTTTGCATCCCAAAAGCTACCGCACTACATGTTTTCTCATAAGGTGAACTTAATCTCTAAGATCAGTCCAATACATTATCTAATGACACAGCTGACATTATCTAAATGGTTGGCACGATGGTCCATGATCCTCTCATAATTTGACATTACCTTCATACCCCTTTGTGCCATGAAAGGACAAGTGCTAGTAGATTTCTTGGTAACACACCCACTTTCTGCTGACGCTCCACTTAGTTATGATCTCCCAGATGAACAAATCATAAAATTAGGGGATACTAGAATTCACCATTGGGAGATGTACTTTCATGGTGCAGCTTCCTCTCAAAGATGAGAAGAACCATAATCTATTATTCCAAGAAAGGCAACGGTAGGAATAGTTCTCTTAACTCCGGACCGTGATGTGATGAGATTCTCATATCATCTATCTAATCCTTGCTCCAATGAAGCCCAATATGCTCGATTGGTGAGTTAGACATTACTCTAAGCATCAGAACATCAACATCTTTGGGGATTCTCGACTAGTTATCAACCAATTCCACGGATCCTATAAGGTTATAAAGCCCATCACCATCTACAGCATGGACTTGTTGGCCCAAATACTAGAGTTTATCATTTATAAGATTCCTCGAGGAGAGAATGCCATAGCGTATGCTTTAGCCAAGCTTGCCAAGGAGTTTAAATTTCTAGAGGATGAGTCCATATCAATAAAGTCTAAAATAGACAAGACTTATCTCTTATTAATATTGAACTCATCAAAAAGTACTCTCTTGAAGGGGAGGTTGCCATTGCCAAGAAGGACACAGAGTTAGATTGGAGGAAACCATTCATGGATTACCTAAATAAAGGTGAACTACCTCAGAGTCAAGCTCAGATGATGAAGAGCACTTTCCAATGCTCTTGTGGATGGTGTCTTGAACTAGCAGTCTTTCGATCATATGTGGTTACGTTATTTGCACAAGCATGAAGCCCGTAAGATCTTGATCGAGGTGCACTCAGGATTATGTGGAGCCAACCAATCCGATCCAAAGATGAAAGCCAAGATCAAGAGACTATGATACTAGTAGTCATCGATGATTAAAGATTGCATGGATATGGCTAGGTGATGTCAATGTGTCAACAGTGTGGTCTACCAACCACATTGTACATCCTACATTGGCCTCATGGCCATTCAGTGTTGGGGACATAGTGTGCGATTGATCCTCATTTTTCTAAGTGTCCTCAATACATCTTAGTTCTCTTTACTTTTCCAAATGGTGGCAATTACAAAGGTCACCTCTACATGTGCTCTATTTTTTTAGGAACCATATCATATATAGGTTCGGAGTGCCTCAACGAATTATATTTGATAATGGTACTGCATTCAAGTGCACTGAGATCAAAAACTTTGTTCAGATACACATCATAGATTGGAGATATTCTACCATCAACTACCTGATGGAAAGCGGCTTAGTAGAAGCCTTCAACAAAACTTTCATCCAAATATTGAAGAAGACACTCAACAACAACAATCAATAGTGGGATGAGTAGTTAGTTGAAGGCCTTGTGGGCCTATTGCATAGAACTCCAACTCAGTCTACTCCTCTCTCCATAGTGTATGCGTCTGAAGTCATTCTACCATTGCAAGTTCAACTCTCATCACTAAGGATAGCTATGGATAGCAAGATCTATGAAGCGAGAACACCAAGTTGTGATTAAGAAGAGCTCAAAGGTTTGGAGAAGCATTTGGGGCATGCCAAAAGCGGAGTTGTACAAGCTTAAAATGATTCAAATCTTAGAGCTTTCAAGGAGAGCTTATTTTTTTTAAGGAGACCGATTATTGCTTATCATAAGATGGGAGGCAAGTTTGAACCCATGGGAGGCCCATAGATAAAGCCTACCAAGAGGATCTTATCATTATTAATCATAAGATAACACCCAATGCTTCTAATCAATTGGCTCTACTTAAGAAATATTATAAATCATGTTTGAAAATAATTATCATTAATAAAAATTCCATTTTGAATTCAATCTCTTCCATGTTGAAAGTATTCTTGTTTATGAATCTTCCATGATGTGTTAGGGTAGGTGTAAGGAACGGTGGCATCCTATCCTTAATTGACACAACATAAACACAAACTACACATGAACATATAAAATAAACACGTATCTTTTATCTCGGGCTAATCTAAGTTGATATAACGCCCCTAGTGACACTCACTTAGTAGCTGCTCTAAGTCGGGCTGGCTTGCTACCCTACTAATGTGTCTCCCTAGTGGTATTCTTGCTTTGTAGGATGTAAGTGTGTTATGATTTCCTTCCTTACTTGGCCCTTTGTGCACATGGCCTTGTTAGTTTGGTAGGCCTTATTGCGTGTAGATAAGCTACCTCATGTTAGCTTCATTTAAGAGGATGTGAGTCTACTATGCTTTCTTCTTGGATTAGCCTTTGTGCACTAGGTTTGAGTATATTTGATTTAGGATAAGTCCCTAGCTCCTTCCCTCTTAGCTACTTCAAGTCTATGTCTAGTCCTTCCTCAGGGCTCCCTGCTTAATAGTCGCTCTAGGTCAGATAGCATCTTTCCCGTTGATGATAGACTATCCCGATGATCAATTCAACTTGGAAAGTTGTTAAGCTACATGCTTTCTTTATAGATTGATCATTTGCGGGCACCTTAGGTTGGTTGGTTCTCACTATCTTTGATATATACTCATGTTGGATACACCTTAGTTTGGTTGGTTCTCGCACCTTAGGATACACCACTCAAGGCAGTTGTAAGTCTGCTACACTTTCTCCTTTAGTTGGCCACCATACACCTATATAATTTCTTTTTTAGGGCTTAAGATAACGCCCCTAGTAGCACCACCGCTATGGGCACTATTTTGGATCACATCCTTGAAATCCAATTTAGACACTACTTGGGTTACTATCAGATTGGACAGTTCCCCTTTCTCAGCATCCACCCCTGTGGTTGGAGAATCCATCTTGTGGATGTGTATATTTGCCCTTAGTCTAGCAAATTTGAGAGAGGTTAAGGCCTACATACCCCATTCTCAGTGTGGTCCCTCGCAGACCAATAGAGACCATGCAAACATATAAACAAAATATACATTCACTTGTGGATTAGGAGGACACCCTTAGCGATACCTTTTCCCAAGTATCTATCTTTAGGCGGTGTAGCAAAACTCCCAATAGAATTGAACTACTCTTGAGTTGATATAAGTCCCCAACAACATTCACCCGTAGTCCCCTAAGTCAAGTTCTATTTTTTGTACTTCCAATAGGTTACTCTAGCGATTATTCCTTACTTTAGAAGATGAAAGTCTGCTATGCCTTCTTCCTAGCATAGTTGTTGCACACTGAATGGAAACCCCTTAGGTTGGCTAGCTCTACCCCACAACCAATGTACTATCCCTTTGGATTTATAAATCTGAGATAGGGCAAGTCCGATATAGCCCCTTCTTAGTGGGTCCATCACACACTGACATGGTCCAGAAATTAAATCTATCAAATTTGATTGAGCTCATATCCTGAACAGATATGCCCTCAATTTGAAATCAAACTAAACCAAACAAACTATATCAAATCACATGTAATTAAGATAAAATTAATCCAGACTACTTTTTAATTGACATAAGTCCCATTCACTCAGTCACCATAGGTCAATTTGATTGTTGTGCATCCAACGGTCACCCTTGTGGTTGTTCCTTCCTTTAGAAGATGTAAGTCTGCTATGCCTTCTTCCTAGCATATTGCACAGAAAGGAAACCCTTAGTTGGATAGCTACCGTAGTAGACTATCCCTTTTATTTGTAAACGAGATATGTCAAGGCTGATATAACCCCTTCTTAGTGGGTTCATCGCACATCGACAGGGTCCATACATTAACTCAGATTAAATTAAACTAAATTTAATTTTCCCCAGTGGAGTTAAATCACATCCTTCTCCCCAGTGGAGCCCCAAATCATATGTAAACAAGTCAAGCAAAATAATCAAATTCAAAACCAATCGCCCTAGTGGTGCCAAATTAAACCAACTCCCCTAGTAGAGTCTAAATCAAAGAAATCTAACCAAACTTTTATTCCTAGTGGATACATCCCCAAACAAATCCATGAAATTAAACTCAAATCCTAATCCCGAGTGGAAGGTTCATATACCTGATCCCCAGAGGACTCAAGCCCATATCTTTAACAGATATGCCTCCACATCAATTAAAACAAAACAAATTAAAGTAAATTCGATCTTAATCCTCAGTGGATTATAGATTCTTATCCCAACGAAATTCTTTCCACAAATCATATAATCAAATCAAATTCAAAACTTATCCCCAGTAGATTTTCTTCTTCTATGCCCTCAATATAAACCCCTCACATGTCATGTCCAATGCATGTGTGATCCCCTAACAGATCTCCCTCCATGTCCTTGACATGGAATTCTCATCAAATCTTATTTCTTCTCTTATGCACACCTTTAATACTTCAACCAAAAGCCAAATAATGTATTCATTCAAATTACATCATCTTAACATTGTAATCAACATTTTATGATTTTTGATGGTGCAAGCTCAAACTAACTATACAATATCATGCTAAAACTATTATAGTGTGAATTAACACTATATTATATTATAATATATGATGTTATATTATAATTTTCTATAATATCATATATTGTCTAACATTACACCTCATTAGAATCACTTAAAAGGAATAAATAACAAAATTTTCTCAAAATATGAATAATGCTCATTTTGGATGTAAAATTATTATTTTTATATAGAAATGGTACAAAATAGCATAATTTTGGTTGCTTCTTGGTGTTGCCATGAATTTGGCCAAATTCTTCCATCTCAACCTTCAAATTAACATTTTTGTGAGTTTTGATCCAATGTATTATAAAAAAAGTAAAACATACTAAAATGTACAATAATATTTAGTAACACACCTCCACATTCATATATATGTGAATTATATTGTTATGTACATTGTATTTTAATATGATTTCATATAATATATTATTTTACATCACATCATAAAATGAATCACTTTAAACAAAAAATTTATAAATTTTGGTTGAAAATTGATCATTTATTTTGGATGCAAAATTCCATTCTTTTGATTAAATGACACACCATAGCACACCGCCAATGATGTTCCCTAAAGCTTACATTACATTTGGCCAAATCCCATCATCTCAGCTTATAAATCAGTATTTTTATGAATTACACTAATACAAACTCTACTACATCATACTATCATAAACTAAAATATGCTAAACAATAAATAGTAATACACAATAGTATGATATAAGGCATGATGGTACACTATGTTATGGAATCATATATTATAATACACTATAATATATTATATTATATTACATTGCATATCACATCACAAGGAATTGCTTAAGATATAAAAATCATAAACCCAATCGAAAAAATAAAAATAATATATTTTAATCATATCACTTACATATTTTAAATTAAAATAATTATGATGCCATACTCTACCTATTATGAATTTGGCCAAATTCCACCATTTTAAAGTCTAAATCAACATTTTTATAAATAATGCTAGTGTAGGTTCGACTGCATGATTGTAAAATACTAAAAGAATTTAAAATGTGCAGAATAATATATTATGATATATGATGCTATACTATGCTACAACATATAATATTTATTTTGAACATAAAATCTTACTTTTAGACTACAAGTGTAGTACATCTTTTAGTACAACCTAATTCCACTTCAAATTTAACAAATTTCATCATCTAATTTATTAAATTAATATTTTTATGATTTATATTAATATAGACTATAGGGAACAATATCATAATATACTAAAACATTTTAAAACATCTTATAACATCCAAAAACACATCACTACATGCTCAACTATATGATGCTACATTATACTATAACATATGGTATTATAATATGATTTAGGGTTAGGGTTTAGGGTATTCAAATCTCTAATAATCAAGGGAAAGTCTTTTGAAGACATTTTCTTTAGCTACCATAACTATGTTAGGATTAGGTCATTCTTTAGATCTACTCCTAATAACATCTTTATTCAAGGATTATGGATTAGGGTTTAGGGTTAAGGTTTAGGGCTAGTTTAGGGTTTAGCTTTTAGAGTTTAGGGTTTTAGGGTTAGTTTTAGGTTTTAGGTCTAGAGTTTTTTATTTTTTTAAATTACATAAACCAATAAGTTTACATTTATTCAGTTTATTTAGTTTAATTTTTTATTTTTTTTGAGTTTATTTTATTTTTTTATTTAGGTTTATTTTTTATTTTTATTTAATTTAGTTTAATTATTTTAGGTTTATTTATTTTAATTTAGGTTTTTATTTTAGTTTATTTTTTTAGGTTTAAGTTTATTTTTTAGTTGAGTTTTTATTTTATTTTTTAGGTTTAATTTTTATTTTTTATTTTTAGGTTTAGGTTATGTTTTTTTTTATTTTTTTAGGTTTAGGTTTTTTATTTTTATTTTAGGTTTATTTTTAGGTTTTATTTTTTAGTTTAGGGTTAGGTTTATTTTAGTTTATTTTATTTTATTCAGTTAAGGTTTATGTTTAGGTTTAGGTTTTATTTATATTAGTTTAACTTTAGGTATATTTTATTTTGTTTATTGTATTTTTATTTTTAGTTTTTATTTATTTTTAGGTTTATTTTATAGGTTTTTTGTTTTTATTTAGTTTTTATTTTATTTTATTTTATTTTAGGTTTATTTTATTTTTAGTTTTTATTTTGTTTAGGTTTTTTATTCTTAGGCTTATTTTATTTTTTGGTTTAGTTTAGGTTTTTATTTATTTTAATTTGGTTTTTTTATTTTTTTTAATTTTATTTTTATGTCTAGGCTTAGGTTTAGGTTTTACTTTAGGTTTTTATTTTATTTTATTTTTAATTTTATTTTTGGTTTAAGCTTTATTTATTTAATTTTAGGTTTTAGTTTAAGTGTAGGTTTTATTTTGTTTTAGGGTTTAGGTTTCTGTTTAGGTTTAGGGTTTATGATTTAGGATTTAGGGTTTTAGGTTTAGGGTAGGTTAGGGTTTTGTGTTTAGGGTTTATAGTTAAGTTAGAATAAGGGTTTAGGGTTTGGGTTTAGGTTAGGGAGTTAGGGTTAGGTTAGGTTTGGGTTTAGGGTTTAGGGTTAGGGTTTAGAGCTTAGGTTAGAGTTTGATTTAGGGTTTTTAGGGTTTAGGTTTAGGTTTAGGGTTAGGCATATTTAGGTTTTTTTAGGTTTAGTTTAGGCTTTAGGATTTAGGGTTTAGGGTTATTTTTTAAATTAAGTAAACCAGTTTTTTTAGCTTAATTTAGTTTATTTAGTTTATTTTTTATTTATTTTAGTTTATTTTATTTTTTAATTTTGTTTAGGTTTATTTTTTATTTTTATTTAGTTTAGTTTATTTATTTTAGTTTAGGTTTTCTATTTTAGTTTAGGTTTTTTATTTTAGTTTAATTGTATGTTTAGGTTTAGGTTTATGTATATTTTTTATTTAAGTTTTTTTTAGGTTTATGTTTTATTTTTTATTTTTAGGTTTAGGTTTAGGTTTTTATTTTATTTTTTTAGGTTTAGGTTTAGGTTTTTATTTAGGTTTATTTTTTGGGTTTTATTTTTTTAGTTTTAGTTTAGGTTTATTTATTTATTTATTTTTATTTAGTTTAGGGTTTAGGTTTAGTTTATTTTAGGTTTAGGTTTTTCTTTAGTTTAGAGTTTAGGTTTTATTTTTTTATTAATTATTAGGTTCTATTTTTAGGTTTATGTTTTTATTTAGTTTTTATTTTAGGTTTATTTTATTTTTATTTTACATTTAGTTTTTTTTTGTTTAGGTTTTTAATTTTTAGGTTTATTTTATTTTTTAGTTTAGTTTAGGTTTATATTTATTTTATTTTAGTTTAATTTTTATTTTTTCTTATATTCTATTTTTACGATTAGGTTTAGGTTTAGGTTTAGGTTTTAGTTTAGGTTTTTATTTTATTTTATTTTTTATTTTATATAGGTTTAAGTTTTTTATTTATTTTATTTTTTTGGTTTTATTTAGCTTAGGTTTAAGTTTTTAGGTTTTTAGGGTTTAGGGTTTAGTGTTTAGGGTTTGAGGTTTAGGGTTTAGGTTTTATGATTTTAGGTTTTAGGGTTTAAGGTTTAGGGTTTAGGATTTAGGGTTTTAGAGAGTTTCTTAGGGTTTAGGGTTTTAAGGTTTAGGGTTTAAGGTTTAGGGTTGTAGGTTTAGGGTTTAAGGTTATCATTTTTTTATTAAATTAAGTAAACTACTAGGTTTAGGTTTATTTTGTTTATTTTTTATTTGTTTGAGTTTATTTTATTTTTTTATTTTTATTTAGGTTTATTTTTATTTTTATTTAGTTTAGTTTATTTATGGAGTGTAATTTTAGTTGTAGAAGATATAGTGGTGTTGTTGTCACATTAGGTGAACAAGTCATTAAGAGTGGTTTTATTTAGGCTCTATTGTTCAAAATGATGGTGAAATAGATGGAGATGTTATTAGTAGAATTCAAGTTGGATGGTTGAAGGGGAGGAATGCATCTGTGTTTGATAGAAAAGTATCGCTTAAACTTAAGGGAAAATTTTATATGATGGTGGTAAGACGAGCAATGACTTATGGTGTAGAATGTTGGCCAATAAAAGAGAAGCATGAGACTAGGTTAAGTGTTGTAGAGATGAGGATGCTTAGGTGGATGAGTGGCTTTACTCTTAGAGATAAAATGTGAAATGTGTATGTTCGAGAAAAAGTTGGAGTAGCTCTAGTGGCAGATAAAATTAGAGAGAGTGGCCTTAAATGGTTTGGCCACATAAAGGGTTGGTCGTCTAATGACCCGATTAAGAGTGTAGATACATAAGATTTGCCTTATGTTAAGAAAAGTAGTGGTAAACCTAAAAATACATGGTTAAGATGTATAAAAAATGAACTTAGTATACTTGAATTAAATGAGAATTTGACACATAATAGGACACAATGGAGATGAAGGTTTCATGTAGCCGACCCCACTTAGTGGGATAATGGTTTGTTGTTGTTGTTGTTGTCAATGTTTACTTTATTTATTTTAGGTTTATTTTTTTTAGTTTAGGTTTCTTATTTTATTTTATTTTTTAGGTTTAGGTTTAGGTTTAGGTTTATTTTTTAGTTTAGTTTTATTTATTTATTCTTTTTAGGTTTAGGTTTTATTTTTTATTTTAAGGTTTAGGTTTAGGTTTTTATTTTATTTTTTGAGGCTTAGGTTTTAGGTTTTAATTTTAGGTTTATTTTTAGGTTTTATTTTTATGTTTAAGTTTAGGTTTATTTTTAACTTCTTTTATTTTAATTAGGGTTTAGGTTTAGTTTATTTTAGGTTTAGGTATAGGTTTTATTTATTTTGTTTAGTTTATTTTCATTTAGGTTTTGGTTTATTTTATTTTTATTTTAGGTATAAGTTTTTCTTTTTAGTTTAGGGTTTAGGTTTTAATGTTTATTTATTTTTAAGTTTACTTTTTAGGTTTAAGTTTTTATTTAAATTTTATTTTATTTTATTTTTGTTTAATTTTAGGTTTTATTTATATTTTAGTTTGGTTTCTTATTTTTTAATTTAGTTTAGGTTTTTATTTATTTTATTTTGGTTTAGTTTTTAATTTTTATTTTACTTTATTTGTTATGTTTATTTTATTCTTATTTTACATTTAGTTTTTATTTTCTAAGGTTTTTATTCTTAGGTTTAATTTTATTTTTAGTTTAATTTATGTTTTTCTTTATTTTATTTTAGTTTATTATTATATTATATTTTATTTTATTTTTTGGTTTAGGTTTAAGTGTTAGTTTAGGTATTTATTTTATTTAATATTTTATTAAATTTAGGTTTTGGATTTTTTATTAATTTTATTTTTAGGTTATATTTAGTTTAGATTTTTAAGGGTTTAGGGTTTAGGGTTTAAGATTTAGGGTTTAAGGTTTTAGGGTTTAGGATTTTAGGGTTTAGGGTTTATGGTTAGGGTTTAGGGTTTAGGGTATAGGGTTTAGGGTTTAGCATTTAGGGTTAAGGGTTTTTAGGGTTTACGATTTAGGATTTCAGGTTTAGGGTTAGTTTAGGGTTTAGGTTTAGGGTTAGTTTAGGATTTTTTAGCGCTTAAGGTTTAGGGTTAGTTTTAGCATTTAGGGTTTAGGGTTTAGGATTTAGGGTTTTGGGTTTAAGGTTTAGGGTTTATGATTTTTTTAAAAAAAGAATTAAGTGAACCCATAGATTTAATTTTATTTAGTTTATTTAGATTGTTTTTTATTTATTTTAATTTATTTTATTTTTTATTTTTATTTATTTTTATTTTTTATTTTTATTTAGTTTTATTTATTTAATTTAGGTTTATTTATTTTAGTTTAAATTTTTTATTTTAGTTTAATTTTTAGGTTTAGGTTTAGGTTTATGTTTATTTTTAGGTTGGTTTTATTTTTATTTTATTTTAGGTTTAGGTTTTATTTTTATTCTTATATTTTGGTTAAGGTTTTTATTTTTTATTTTTTATGTTTAGGTTTTAGGTTTTTATTTTAGGTTTATTTTTAGGTTTTTATTTCTACTTTAGGTTTAGGTTTATTTTTAGTTTATTTTATTTTATTTAGTTTAGGTTTAGGTTTAGGTTTAAGTTTAGGTTTTACTTATTTTAGTTTAGGTTTATATTTATTTTATTTTGTTTATTTTAGGTTTAGGGTTTAGGTTTTATTTTTTAATTATTTTTATGTTTACATTTTTATTTAGTTTTTATTTTATTTTATTTTTGTTTACTTTATTTTTATTTTATTTTTAGTTTTGATTTTATTTAGGTTTATTATTTTTATGTTTATTTTATTTTTAATTTAGTCAAGGTTTTTATTTATTTTATTTTATTTTGGTTATTATTTTTTATTTTTTTAGGTTTAGGTTTAGGTTCTAGTTTTGGTTTTTATTTTACTTAGGTTTAGGTTTTTTATTTATTTTATTTTTAGGTTTTTTTTGGTTTAGGTTTAGGTTTTAGGGTTACAATTTAGGGTTTAGGGTTGTAGGTTTTAGGGTTTAGGGTTTAGGGTTTAGGGTTTTGTATTTTTAGGATTTAGGGTTTAGGGTTTATTGTTTAGGGTTTAGGTTTTAGGTTTAGGGTTCAAGTTTTAGTTTAGGGTTTAGGGTTTTCAATTTTATTTTTTTTTAACAGAGAACTAATTTAGATTCAACAATTCTTCCTTTTGATTTCATCAACCAAGTAACAAACGAGGGAAGTGCGATAATCAAATTACCACTTTGGGGCTAGCTAAAGCCATGTGTTCTCGAAATGTCCAGACTATATGTACCTATTGCAATTCAATCTTGTATAAATCAACACTTGAATAGAGGAAAGAGAACTCAACATTCATACACATAAGATATAAGCACATGCATTTCTTATGTATTTATAAATAGCATCATAACACATAATATTACTCATTTATAAGCTTTTGAAAAATACATTTGGATTTAATAGTGATAATAGCCCTGCATATATTAAATTAAATCAACACATGCATGCTTACATAAAGAAAATCAATTTTATTTTAATTTATTTTGAAAAGATGGATGCATGAATTTAATTGACATACCAAATTTAACTTATTGAAAAGAGGACAATCAAATATAAGCATGTGTTTAACTCAACCAAACTAGTTCTTAAGGATAATCAAATCAAATAAGATTATTTAAAGCAAACCAAAGCTTCTTTATTAATTAAGTTTTGGATTTGATCTGATTTGAAGAGGATAAGAGAAATCATCATTTGTTGTTTTAAACCCATTCTCAAATTAGTGATTTGATTTAATTTAAGGAAAAATAATTAAGTTGATTTTATGGGTTAATTAAATTGAACCCTTAGTTAGATGAATTAATTACCCTTACCTATGTAACCTTAAAGTAATTAACTAAATAATTATGAGCCAACATGATATGAATGGAAAATTAACTTCCAATGTTCTTAGGAAATAAAAGGGGCCTAATGCAATTGGCTCATGATTAATACTTAATTAGATTAAGGCACTTAATTAATTACTCTTTTGGTTTTCCCACACATGTGGACTAACCATAATTTCATTAAACTCCTTTAGGTTATTAAACACCTAAAGATTTACTCCATGATTTATTTAATTAAAATATGATTTCAATATGATTTCAATTTGATTAAGTGATTTAAATAAATAGTTTAATTTTAACTAATTTCATTATAAAAAAGGGTGAAATGAACTTAGGGAAAGGGGTCCCAACCCTTTTCCTTAGTACAGTTTTTGTTGAACAATTATTAACAAATTTAATTGACCAATTTATTTCTGTTCATGGGATTAATTAATCATTAATTAACTTAAAAGAGTAGTTAAGGTTTAATTAATTAATTTTCCTAATTAAGTGAGCAATAAATCCTAAGAAAATCATGGTAGGCAGAGGTCATCCCACCCATAAATTTTGGAATTAATTGCTCAAGAAATTAAAAAGAAATTAAGATAATTAATTTTACAATTAAACCTTAATTACTATTCAAAATTAGTTAATATCATTTTTAATTAATTCTCCTCTAAAAGGCCTTTAAAATGACTATTTATTTGCATTTTTTATTTTTCTATGATGTTTTATGATTTTTAAAAGTTTTAGTCATTAAAAATGATTAATTAAACCTAATTAAAGCCTAATCTTGTTGGTGCCATGTGGCACATACGCTTTCCATGCATTGTGGATTGGCTACTTAAAACATATCCTACTCAACACCTACGTGGCGAGAACGGATGCATTTTCTCATCCACCGTTCGATCTATGATCGAACAGCTATGATTAATCTCACATCTTAATAGGATTAAATCAGATCAATCAAGCAGATCTAATCACAACCATCCATTCCAATCATGTAAAATGGATGGTGTGTGATCTAACATCACTCGAGTGAGGAGAATGTAGTTTGTTTGCCATTCCTCACTTGATCTGAGCTTACTCGAGCTTGGGTCAACTCCAAAAAGATTCCACATATTCACGACATCGATCGGAGGGGATCTAATAGTCAAGATCACATGAGATGCAAGTATTCTTCAAAAAGCTCCAACCCATTTTTTCCTAAGGATTCATTTTGGAAGCATACCTCGTTGGAGCTCAAGATATGTGGCTCAGACGATTAAGGAAGCTTCATCTAGTAGAGATGAAGCCCTATTGAGCAACAATTGGATCAATTTTTGACGTTCACTAGGAAGTCCACAAATTGATGATTTGGAGCTTGACTTTGATTGAAGTCCCACCTGTGATGCTCGAGAAGCTTGGGAGATGATTCATTCTTACTCGACGAGGCCTAAGGAAGGTGCATGCAAAATTAATTTTAGTTTTATGGAGAAAAGGGGAAGTTAGGTCAAAAATGGGAGTGTCCTATTTCGGGATAGACTGGAATGGCATTTTTTGGTCAAGGAATGAGTTTGGGAGCTTAGGGAATGGCTCTAGCAGCTCATCTTGGGTAGCTAGGATCTAAGGAATGATTTGTGTGTGTGTTTGACAGGAAACAAGGGGTGTATACATCTTGATCAGACGATGGGATTAGGTTTTGCTTCTAGTGGCCGTCCGACCATCTCAGGGAGTCGTGGGTGGTAGGGAGGAGGTGAGTTGGCTCAGTTTGGTTGGTTGAAGATGTGGAGGTGGCTGCCAAGGAGTAGTTATAGGTGTGCTATTAGTTACAAATGCTCCAATGGGGAGGGTGAGATGATTTTCCCTCCCATGGGTCATGGCCGACCCAACCACCCCTTGAGTCAAGTTGGCTTGTGTCCTAGGTGCCTAGATGGACCATTGGGAGAGTACCAAGTAGCTAATGAATGAAAATGACCACTTACAAGGGTGATTTGCCTCATGTGATGCCCTTGCCCAAGGGTAGAATGAACTTTTGGCATTTGATTTCATTTGGGCGGATTTGAAATGAGCCAAAAGTGGCACAAATTTCAAGTCAAATGGAGTTGATTTTGTTAGTTTTGGCTCAATTTGACTCATTTAGGCCAAATTGGGTTAGGTTGGGTCAAGTTGACCAATTGGACAAATTGGGTCAAACTAAGGGTTGGGTCAAGTTCATATGATCATTTGGGATATTTTGGTTCAATTGGTTTGGTTTAGTTTGGCTTAGATTTGATTCTGGCTCATTTGAATTCATTTGGGTCAAATGGGTTAAGTTGACCAAATTGGCCAAATTAGATTGGGTTGGGTGCTAGTTTGGATTTAGTTGACCAATTGAAGTTGATTGTTGGCTTTAGTTTAAATTGATTTGGATTTGGTTTTGATTTTGGCCAACTTGAACCTTTAGATCAATTTAGGCTAACTAGGCCAATTGGGTTTAATTTGGTCCAATCATTGCTTTGGTCAAGTTCAACAATCAATTTGGAATGAACTTGAGCCATTGCTTGCAAACAATTTGGTTATATTTTTATTTGACCTAATTGGTCTTTTAGGTCAATTTGGGTCAACTTGGGTCAAGTGGGCCAATTGGGTTTGGTTTGACTCAATTGAAGGTCAAGTCATATTCAAATATTGATTTGGTATGAATCATTAGTTTCAAGGATTTGGCATAGGTTGTAATTTGGCTAGTTTGGGTTCATATGGGTTAAAGGGTTGACTTGGTCAAATGTCCAAGTTGACTTAGTTTGACCCAATTTGTGACAATTGATCAACTTAGGGTGATCAACCATCATGATGGAAGGTTTTGATGGGCTTGGTTCAATCTAATTTAGGTAGGATTATAACTTAGATCAAATAGGTGAATTGGACACTTTGGGTCAAGTTTACTAATTGGGTTTAGTTGGCTTGATTTTGGGTTGAGTTTGATTTAGTTGAGTTTATATATGGATTTGGGATTGATATATAAATTCAATTGCAACTAGCTTGGTTCAAATGGGTTTTGGTTCATTTGAAAATTTCAAGTCAAAAGGGTTAAGTTGGCTTTGACTTGGGTTGATTTTGGTTTGGCTTGATGATTATAAATTTCATTTATATTTGTGAATATGATTGAAGGTATGATTGATTCATGAAAAAATCAATTGAATTTGGGTTTTAGAATGAAGGAATTTGGCTAAATCCATGGAGTTGGGTAGTGTGGCTTAGGTTTGGATTTTTGATTTGGTTTTATTTAAATGTATATTTCATTTAAATTTATGAATATGATTGAAAATTTGATTGATTTGTGAGAAAATCAATTATGTTTGACTTGATTTGGATTAATATTTGGCTAAGTCCATCGGATAGGTCATACGACTTAGGAAGGGTTTTGATTTAATTTTATTTAGTTTGATTTAGTTTTGATCATTTGAATGTAGATTTGATTTTTATTTAGGAAGAGGATTGAAGATATAAATTGATTATAAGAAAATCAATTAATTTGGAATGATTTGGAATAAGATTTGGCTAAGTCCATAGGATAGGTCATATGGCTTAGGAATGGTTTCAAGTTTGGATTTTATCATGTGCTTCAATCATTTGGTTTTGGAATTTGGGTTTGGATTTGGATTTAAATTTGATGCTTGAATTGAACTTGATGTTTAATTTGAGAAGATGAACATGGATTGGATTTAGGTTGTTGGGTAGGTGGATTATCTTAATCTCTAAGGCATAACCTAATCATATGGTTAACCCTTCTAACTCCTTGGGCTTAGGTTAAGTGTTTACTGAATTGTTAGAAGTGTCTTATGACTAGAGTCTTGGTGTCTAGAAAACTTGTAAGTCTAAGATGGGAAGATTGAATCCTCACTCCAAAAGTGAGGTCAATAGGCTTTAGGCTCCATAGTATTGCTCTTGGAGATAGATGATTGGAAAATTTAAGCTTAGTTTCACATTATAGACTCAGATACATCTTTGAATGCTATGCTTGGGAAACCATGGATACATGAGTATAACATAGTTCCATCCTCTCTACATCAGTGTATGAAGTTCATGAGATGTGGAATCATTTACTGTGTCAAAAGAGATCTCAAGCCCTTTACAGTTCATGAGGTCTATTCTCGTGGACTTGGCCAAAGCTTAAAAATAAAAGAAAAAGAAAAAGAAAAAAAAAATGAAAGAGAAAGAGAAAAAAGAAAACAAAATAGAAAATGGAAAAGAAAATAAAAGGAGTGGAAATAGACTTGGAGGAGGAAGTGGAGTCTGACATTAGATTCCACCCACATTTCATTACTTCATTCGAATATATGGGTAGGATGACCTGACCTCCACCAGGTAGAGGAAGAGGCCAGTTCAGAGGTAGTCCTAGGGGTGAAAAACCTCCTTATTGGCCACCCAATGGAAGATATGTCCCAACTACCAAGAGTACATATGCTATTCATATAGACTTAGAATCTAGTTCATAGGATGAGTCTTATATGGTTAGCACACCAGCCAGCTATTCTCAACAGTAGATTCCATTGGAGGAGATACTTAAGTCAGATAGCGATGAAGACTGGACTCCAAAGCAAAGCATAAGTGTATCCAAGTCTATAGGTAAAATGGTTAGACATCAGTTGGGAACCTTAGCTCTAACCCCACTTTCCTCTCAAAAAGCTAAGGGTTTGGTAGTTAAGGAAGCACCTAAGTCATCCACAAGTTTGAAGACTCAGAGGTTCTTTCTGAGAAGTCAAGAAGTTGATGTAGAACTTGAGAATGACTCATATAAAGATTTAATTGAATTACCTTTTGATTGGTACTTTCCTTGTGTTCATAATTTAGAAAAGATTGGGTTAATCCCAAATAAATGGTTAAAGCATAAGTCAGACTACTTCAAAATAATATGGAAGAATAAATGCAAAAGCTTTCAATCAAGATCGGAACTAGGATTCGGTATAGTGGGTCCAGTCAATGATGATGATTGCTGCTAAGTGATCACCAATTATTTGAAATCTGATAGGTTCTTTTCAAATCATATTAACTCATATGAGGAGCTATGCTTAGAAATTTTAGATGATCCAAATGATTTTCAAGTCAATGATGCACCGCTAGAGTTTGATGAAGAGATCAAGTCAACCATCGACGAGCTCAAAGAAATCAACTTAGGAACTAAAGACGATCCACGCCTGACATACATCAGATCTATATTGAATGAAATTGAAACCAATGACTTAGTTAGGCTATTGACTAAGTTTAAGGACTACTTTGCATGGAGTTATGAAGAGATGCCTGGATTGGCTCCTAACATAGGGTCCATAAACTAGCAATAGAGCCTACTACTAACCTTATCAAGCAAGCTCATCGACGCATGTGATTAGACATAGAATAACATTTCATTTATGAAGTCAAGAAATTGATCGATGGTGGCTTCATCCAGGAAGAAAAATACCCTACTTGGTTAGCCAGTGTCATCCCAGTTAAGAAAAAGAATTTCCAAACTCACATATGCATCGATTTTAGGAATTTAAATAAGGCATGTCTAAAAGTTGAATTTCCACTACCAATCCTATAGCTGATGGTGCACATTGCCTCATCTCATGCAATCTTCTCTTTCATGGATGGCTCATCTGGATATAACCAAATAAAGATGGCCCTTGAAGATGAAAAAAACATTGCTTTTAGAACCCCGATCAGAATCTGTTGCTATAAGGTCATGCCATTCAGCCTTAAAAATGCTGGTGTTACATACCAGTGAGCTATGACTCGAATCTTCGATGAACTCATTCATCATCAAGTTGAGTGCTATGTCGATGATATCATGGTCAAAAGTAGAGAAAAGGAAGACCATCTCTTTGACTTGAAAGTACTTTTCAAACAATTAAGACAATTTAACCTCAAAATGAACCCCCTGAAGTGTGCATTTGGAGTATCTTTAGGGAAATCCCATAAGTTTCTTGTCTGACACCACAGAATCAAAATTGATCCAAAGAAGATAAATGCGATATTAGAAATCACACCCCTAATAGTTTAACTCAACTTAGATCATTCCAAGGGCAGTTGGAATATCTATGATGCTTTATATCCAACCTATCTGGAAGTTGTGAGCCATTCTCAATGGTTTTGAAAAAGGATGCCAAGTTCAAGAGGGATGAAAAGTGTGAGCATGCCTTCAAAGACATCAAGCATTACTTGATGACATCGCCAGTTCAAGCAGCCCCTATTTTTGGCAAGCCGCTCATACTTTACATTGCTTTATTAGATGACTCCCTTGGTGCTTTGTTGCCCCAAACCAATGATGAAGGAAAGGAAAATGCACTCTATTACCTCAGCCATCATCTAATACCTACTAAGGCTAATTATCCACCTATTGAAAAGTACTGCATAGCTTTAATCTTTACATCCCAAAAGCTACAACACTACATGCTTCCTCATTGGTGAACTTAATCTCTAGAATCAATCCACTATACTATCTCATAACACAACTGATTTTATTCGAACAGTTGGCACGATGATCCAAGATTCTCTCATAGTTTGACATTACGTTCATACTCCTCTGTGCGGTGAAAGGACAAGCGCTAGTGGATTTCTTAACAAATCATGAACTTAGGAGATACTAGCATTCACTGGTGGAAGATGTGCTCTGATGGTGTAGTTTCCTCTCAAAGAGGAGAAAAATTACAATCTGCTACTCTAGGTTGGCGGTATAGAATTCTCTTAACTTTAGATTACAATGTGATGAGATTCTCATATCATCTATCCAATCCTTGCACCAATAATGTAGCTGAATATGAGGCTGTTGATCTAGAGTTAATCATTACTCTAAGCATCCAAAACATCAACATCTTTAGGTACTCTCAGTTAATTATCAACCAAATCACTTGATCCTATAAGGTTATAAAGCCCAAGCTCCATCACTACCATAAGTACAAAATGGAGTTGTTGGCCCAAATCATAGAGGTTTTCATTCATAAGATTCATTGAGGAGAGAACGCTGAAGCATATGCTTTAGCAAACCATGCCAAGGAGTTGGCATGTCCGGAGGATGAGTCCATATTTATAAAGGTCTAAAATAAATAATTCTTATTTCGTATTGATATTGAAATCATCAAAAAGTACTCTCTTAAAGGGGAGGTTATCATTTCTAAGAAGGATGAAGAGTTAGATTAGAGGCAACCATTCATGGATTAAATAAATAAAGGTGAACTACCTCAAGAGAAGTCTGAAGCCCATCAGATGAAGCAGAAAGCACTTTCCAATGCTCTTGTGTATGGTGTCTTGGACCAGTGATCTTTCGATCATATGTGGTTATGTTGTTTACACAAACATGAAGCCCATAAGATCTTGATCGAGGTGCACTTAGGATTATGTGGAGCCAACCAATCTGATCCAAAGATGAAATCCAAGATCAAGAGACTAGGATACTACTGGTCATTGATGATCAAAGATTGCATGCATATAGCTAGGAGATGCCACCAATGTTAAATATACAATCTGGCTCTACACCAACCACCCAACAATCAACATCCTATATTGGCCTCATGGCCATTCAAGTGTTTGGGTACTGACATAGTGGGTGTGATTGATCCTCCTTCCAGGGTCATCGGTTCATCTTAGTTGCAACTAACTACTTTTCCAAATGGGCGAAGGTGATTTTGCTCAGAGAGGTCACAGCTCAGTATGTGTTCCAATTTTTTAGAAACCATATCATATATAGGTTCAGAGTGCCTCAATGAATTATATTTGATAATGGTACATTCAAGAGCATCGAGATCAATAACTTTGCCCAAAAATAACATAGATAAGAGATATTACACCATCAACTACTTGAGGACAAATGGCTTACCAGATGCCTTCAATAAATCTCTCATCCAAATACTAAAAAAGACACTCGACAATAATAAGTGACAGTGGCATGAGCAGTTAGTTGAAGCTTTGTGGGCCTACCGCACCACATATAGAACTCCAACTAAGTCTACTCCTTTCTCCTCAGTGTATGGGTCTGAAGCCATTCTACCATTAGAAGTCTAACTCCCATCACTAAGGATAGATGTCATTAGCAAGATCACAACATAGCAGAATGCCATGTTGTGCTTAGAAGAGCTAAAAGATTTGGTGGACAAATGCCTGCAGGCATGCTAAAACCTTGAGTTGTATAAAGTTAAAATGATTCAAGCTCACAACAAGTTGGTTCTTCTAAGATCTTTTCAAGTAAGAGAGCTTATTTCAGTTCTAAGGAGACTGTTTGTTTCCCATTGTAATATGGGATGCAAGTTTTTACCCGCTTAAGAAGGCCCCTTTGTCATAGAGATGGCCTACCAAGGAGGATCTTATCAGCTTATTAATCATAAGAAAAAGTCCCTAATTCTTCCAATCAATGGGCTCTACTTATAAAAATATTATAAATCTTGTTTGAAAATAATTATCATCAATGAAAATTCCATTTTAAATTGAATCTCTTCCATGTTGAAAGTATTCTTGTTTATAAATCTACCACGATGTGTTTAGGGTAGGTGCAATAACCTGAGTGGCATCCTATCTTTCATCTACACAACACAAACACAAACTACACACAAACATATAAAATAAACACATGTATTTTTTTCAGGCTACTATGAGTTGAGATAACACCCCCAGCGGCACACACTTAGTAGTTGCTCTAGGTTGAGCTGACGGGCTACCCTACTAGTGTGTCACCCCAATGGTCTTCTTGCTTTGGAGGATGCAAGTTCACTACACTTTCCTTCCTTACTTGGCCATTGCACATTAATGAGAGGATTCAATGAATAAGGAGAGAAGGCCTTGTGGTGTTTATTTTTAGATGTAAGGGGGAACACCACGCAGATCATAAAGGGGTACTTTTTGAGGTGATCATCTACAACGTTGAGATAAAATATACTATCTTGAAAGATAGAGGCATCGCCCTATGATGGACCTAATCACATAATAAGGACTCCTAAGGCATGATGGGTCTTCAAATATATCAGAGATTTTTCCCCTACTTTACATGGATAAATAAAGCAAGGTTTATATTTAACCAGGTTCTTAAATTCCTGGAGGTAAGCTTCTATAGTAAACTACATCTTAGGAAATGAAATTTCCTTAGAATACTCTCAATTAAAGTGGACAATTATCATCTCCAAAGATTTCAAGGTTAGACTATCAAAAGATTGATTGTATTTGGAAAATCAATTGGGAAAGTTTAAGGAGATGACTTATTTTTGGAATTCAAATGAAATAAGTAGAAAATGCTCATGATACTAGGAAGCCTAGTGAGCATTTCAATCTATCCTATGGTTGGGCTTTATAATTTTGAAGCTAAGAAGATTTATATGTTTTGAGTTGAAGTTTAATTAGATTATTAAGGCTTATAATTCACAAACATAAGGTTGTGGGAATGCCCAAGAGGTGAGGATTTATGCTCATAGCTCAAAGTAAATAGATACCTCAAATCTTAAATCTAGGAAGCTTTACTACAACCTAAAGCATGACCTAAATCTAAGCGACAGGTGGACATAAGGGTTTACCTCCATAAGAGAGAATAAATTGTCCGACTTCTAGACTTATAACTACTTGGAGTGGTCACCAACTAAGTCCACCTATGATTTTAAAACCATGTAGTCCAGTATTATGAATTGCAATAGATAGGTAGTTATTTAATTAGAAAGAGACTAAAGTCCTAAACACACTCCCTAAGAGATTAGAACATGAGTGGTATGAGCATATGACTTAATCTAAATATGCAAAATCTTTTTAAATTTTATTTCATTTTAGACAGATCATTTTGATAGAGGCTTTAGGATTTATTATGCTTAAATGCATGATGAACTAGGTTATGGGTCAAATCAGATAGGAGAAGGTGTTTTACACCACAAGGGATGCCCTCACAGGTCAAGCATTCCTTTATCGTGCAAGGATGGAGATCCTTCATGTTCAAGAGGAAAGAATATACATGCATGATGTGAAACAAACAATGATACAACTAAGTGGTTGCTAAATCTTTTAATTATCTTATTTATGTCTTAGGCTTTATGATGAGGTTATGAGTTGTTTAAAATTTAGTTATGAGTGATTAGTTGGGTAAAAAAGTTATTTTTATCCTATGAGCCTAATTGTATCCAATCCACACATTAATGTATCAATCATTTAAGAAACTATGAAAATCATGTCATCCTAATGCTCAATGTAAACATAACATCAAACAATTATATAAATTATCATAAAAGAATAAAAGACCATGTGGTGGACCCTAAAGAAAAGAAAATATGGGTAGCGGAGTTCTACCCTTATACAACCTAGAATATGAAAGAATAATTATAATTGTATTAAATGTTGTGGGGGGTCTTCTTTCCTGATATCTCCATTTATGATTTTGTTCCTTCTTCGATTTAAATGGTGCTTGCTTCAAAGGAATCACAGGGCACCCCAGGACAAAGCCTTTTGGCCACTACTCATCCTAATCCCCCATAGCTCTAATCCTAATTCCTATTGCAAAAATAACATTTATGTGGGAAATGTAAATATAACTACACCTGTAAAATAGATGTTAACTAAATATACATATAATCCCAAGCAGTTGTATTTGGACTTAGCACCTTACACATTTTAGCCCACCTATTCCAACTTGGATTATGCTTAAGGATTTAAGCAACCTTGCAAAAGACTATTCACATTTATTTTTAAGAATCCTTTAGGCATAATCCTTGCAAAAAACATGATTAGGCTAATATTGGCCTATCATTAGTCTATGAAGTATACACCCTAACATCCAATCTGAAATAACTCATCATAAAATAAAACATACATCAAATCATACACCGTCCTAACTTAGAGCTAGAAGTGATGACTTATTGTGTGTATTATTGTTTGTGGTAAGTCTTGTTAGGCATTAGTGTTGTATTTTCTAAGTGTAGAAGGATTCAATTTAACATTAGAGGTTGATTTCACTTGAAGTAGTTTAATTGATTTGAGAATTTTAATTTGTGTTTTCTTTTGTTTCATTTGATTACACTTAGCAAGTAAGTGATATAAAGAGAGGAAAATAGGATTGCCCTCTTTCATCCCTACCTTAAGTCACTTTCTAAAGTTCATTAATTTGATTTAGTTTCATTTAGTGAATGGCTTATTAAATGATTTAATTAATCCTAAGTTTAGATTCACTTTAAATAATCTTATTTAAAATGAAAGGCATCTTAAGAATAATTTAATTGAATTACTACCACATAACATATATTAAATCATTTCTTTCCATCAGACGTAACATGCATATGATTTAATCCTACATGTATCTATACATGCTACATATTTTAGAACACTTAAATGATGAATGTATGTGTATGTTTAGAATTTAAATTTTATTTGATTGAATTATTTAAACATATTAATTTAAAACTTTATCCAAATTCTAATACAAAAAGGACATAAGAATGAAATTAAATAGGCATGTGCCATTGTTAAACTAGGGAAGTGAGGTAATCAAATTACATCCTTGTAGCTAGCTAAAGCCTCATATTCTCGACATGTTTAGACTATATACCCATTTGCATTCATAAATATGTAAATTCATACACATGAACATAGGAAGTAAGCTCCAAATCATATGGATAATTAATTCAACCACTTAGTCAATTATGAATGCTCACAATGTTAATGTAAAATGGGATTTTCATTCACTAATTGGATATACATATACATGTACAAAGATATAGGCAAGTACATTTCATTGTTAAACTAAGGAAGTGAGATAATCAAATGACCTCCTTGGGGCTAACTAAAGCCTCATATTCCTAGGATGCCCAGACTATATACTTGCTTTTCTTGGACACAGATTGATGTATGTATAAATGAGGGAAAGAAAATCATGCAAATATTGTATATTTTGTTTGATTGAATCATTTATATATATGAATTAAAGTTCTATTCAAATTCTAATTTTGAAATACATAAGAATAAAATCAAATGGGTATGTGTTGTTGTTAAACTAGAGAAGTGAGGTAATCAAATGACCTCCTTGGGGCTAGCTAAAGCCTCATGTTCTCAGGATGTCCAGACTATATACCATTACCATTCAATCTTATATAAATTAACACATGAATAGAGGAAAGAGACCTCAACATTCATACATTTAAGCCATAAGTACATGAATTTCTTATGTATTTATAACTAGCATCATAACACATTATTATTGATTTATAAGCTTTTGAAAAATACATTTGGATTTAATAGTGATAATAGCCACATATATATTAAATTAAATCAATGCATGCAAGCATAGATAAAGGAAATTCATTTTATTTTACTTAATTTTGAAAATATCGATGCATGAATTCAAATGACATACCAAATTTAACATGATTGAAAAGATGACAATCAAATATAAGCATGTGATTCATTCAACCAAACTAGTTCTTAAGGAAAATCAAATCAAATAAGATTATTTAAAGTAAACCAAAGCTTCTTTATTAATTAAGTTTTGGATTTGATTTGATTTAAAGAGGAGAAGAGTAATCATTACTTGTTGTTTTAAACTCAATCCCACATTTGTGATTTGATTTAGTTTAAGGAAATGTAATTAAATTGATTTTATGAATTAATTAAGTTGAACCCTTAATTAGATGAATTAATTTTCCTTACCTATGTCAGCTTAAAGTAATTAACTAAGTAATTATGAGCCAACATAATATGCATGAAAAATAATCTTACAATGATCATCAAAAATAAAAGGGGTTTAATGAAATTGGCTCATGATTAATATTTCTTTAGATTAAGGGACTTAATTAGTTACTCTTATGGTTTTTCCACACATGTGGACTAACCATAATTTCATTAAACTCCTTTAGGTTATTAAACACCTAAAGATCTACCCCATGATTTAATTAATTAAGGTCTGATGTGATTATGATTTCAATTTGATTAAGTGATTTAATTAATTAGTTAAATCTTAATTAATTTCATTTTAAAAAGGGTGAAATGAACTTAGGGAAAGGGGTCCCAACCCTATTCCTTAGTTCACTTACAGTTGAACAATGATTAATAAACTTAATTAACCAATTTATTACTTTTCATGGGATTAATTAATCATTAATTAACTTAAAAGAGTAGTTAAGGTTTAATTTAGTCTTTTTTCCTAATTAAGTGGGCAATAAATACCAAGAAAATCATTGGAGGTAGAGGTCATCCAATTGAATTAACTCACAAAATTTGGGATTAATTGCTCAAGTAATTTAGAGTAATTAAGCTAATTACTTTTGTAATTAAACTTTAATTACTATTCAAAATTAGTTAAGATGTTTTTAAATTAATTCTCCTTTGAAATACCTTTAAAATGAGTATTTGTTTGCATTTTTTTATTTCTCTATGATTTTTATGATTTTTAGAAGTTTCAGCCATTAAAATTGATTAATTAAGCCTAATTAAAGCTAATCTATTGGGACCATGTGGCTGATGCGTCCACATACCATGGGATTGCCAACTTAAAACTTATCCAACTCAGCATCTACATGGCAGTGGCAGATGTGCTTTCTCCTCCACCGTCTGATCTAAGATCGGATGACTATGATTAATTCCATAGCTTAATAGGATTAATTAGATCTATCTAGTGGATTTAATCACGACTGTCCATTCCAATCTTGTGGTATGGATGGTACGTGATCTAACATCACTAGAGTGTGGGAGAATGGAGTCCATCCACCATTTCTCACTTGATATGAGCTTACTCAAACTTGGATCAACTCCAAAGGGTTTCACACCTTCACGACATCAGTTGGAGGGTATTCAATGATCAAGATCAGATGAAATGCAAGTTTTCTTCAAAAAGCTCCAACCCATTTATGCCTAAGGATCAATTTCAGAAGCATACCTTGATGGAGCTCAAGATCGGTGGCTCAAATGATTGAGGAAGCTTCATCTAGTGGAGACAAAGCTCTGTTGAGCAGCAATTGGATCAATTCCTCGATGTTCTCTCAGAAGGCCACAAACTGACAATTTGGAGCTCAACTTTGATTGAAGTCCCACCTCAAGTGCTCGGGAAGCTTGGGAGATGATTCATTCTTGCTTGACGTGGCCTAGGGAAGGTGCATGCAAAGTTAATTTGAGTTTGATGGAGAAATGGGGAAGTTAGGTCAAAAAAGGGACTGTCATATTTCAGGATGGACGAGAATGGCATTTTTGGATTGAGGAATGAGCTTAGGAACTTAGGGAATGGCTCTAGTAGCTCATCTTGGGAAGCTAGGGCTCTAAAAAAATGATTTTTGTGTATGTTTGAGTGGAAACGAGTGATAGTATACCCCCATCATCTTGATCGGATGGTGGGATTGGGTTTGGCTTCTAGTGGCCATACGACCATCTCAGAGAGTCATGGGTGGCAGGGAGGAGGTGAGTTTGCTCGGCTTGGTTGGTTGAAGGTGTGGAGGTGGCTACTAAGCAAGAATCAATGGTGTCCTATGGGTTTCAAATGCTCCAATGGGGAGGGTGAGGGGACTTCACCTCCCATGGGTCATGGTCAACCCAACCACCCCTTGGGTCAGGTTGGGTAGTGTCCTAGGTGCCTAGGTGGACCTTTGGGAGAGTACCAAGTGGCCATGTAATGGAAATGACCACTTACTTGGGCGATTTGTCTCATGGGATGCCCTTGACCTAAGGGTAAAATGATCATTTTCCATTAGCTTTGATTTGGATAGATTTGAAATTAGTCAAAAGTGGGTTAGCCCAAGTTTCAAGTCAATTAAAGTTGATTTGGTTAGGTTTGGCTCAATTTGACTCATTTAGGTCAAATTGGGTTAGGTTGGGTCAAGTTGACCAATTGGTCAAATTGGGTCAAAAGGTTGGCTAAGTTTATATGTTCATTTGGCATTTTTTGGTTCAATTGGTTGTGTTAAGTTTTGCTTAGATTTGGAATTAGAACATTTGAATGCATTTGGGTCAAATGAATTAAATTGACCAATTTGACCAAATTGGCCAAATTGGCTTGGGTTGGGTGTTGGTTTGGGTTAAGTTGACCAATTGAAGATAATTTTAGGCTTTGGTTTCAATTAATTTGGATTTAATTTAGGCCAACTTGAACCTTTAGGTCAATTTTGGCTAAGTAGGTCAATTGGGTTCAATTGGGTCCAATCATGGCTTTCGTCAAGTTCAATAATCAATTTGGAATGAACTTGAGCCATTGGATGCAATCAATTTGGTTTATATTTTGATTTGACCTAATTTGGTCTTTATTGTCAATTTGGGTCAACTTGGGTCAAGAGGACCAATTGGGTTTTTTTTGACTCAATTGAAGGTCAAGTTATATTCAAATATTGATTTTGATCTGTATGAATCATGGGTTTATAGGGATTTGGCTTAGGTTGCAATTTGGCTAGTTTGGATTCATATGGGTTAAGGGGTTGACTTGGTTTGACCCAATTTATAACAATTCATCAACCTAGGGTGATCAACAATCATGATTGGAGGTTTTGATGGACTTCGTTTAATCCAATTTGGGTAGGATTAAAACTTGGCTCAAATAGGTTAAATTGGCCACTTTGGGTCAAGTGGACCAATCGGGTTTAGTTGGCTTGATTTTGGGTTGAGTTTAATTTAGTTGAGTTTATATATGGATTTGGGCTTGATATAAAATTCAACAATTGGCGTTAAAATGGGTTTTGGTTCATTTGAACATTTCAAGTCAAAAGAGTTAAGTTGGGTTTGACTTGGGTTTATTTTAGTTTGGCTTGATGATTATAGATTTTATTTTTATTTGTTATTATGATTGAAGGTATGATTGATTCATGAGAAAATCAATTGAATTCGGGTTTTTGAATGAAGAATTTGGCAAGTCCATGGAGTTGAGCGATGTGGCTTAGGTTTGGATTTTGATTTGGTTTGATTTAGTTTTGATGATTTAATGTATATTTCATTTAAATTTGTGAAGATGATTGAAAATATGATTGAATTGTGAGAAAATCAATTGAGCTTGACTTGATTTGGATTAAGATTTGGCTAAGTCCATGGGATAGGTCATATGTCTTAGGAAGGGTTTTGATGTAATCTAATTTAGTTTGATTTAAGTTTGATCATTTGAATGTAGATTTGATTTATATTTAAGAAGATGAGTGAAGAAACAAATTTATTATGAGAAAATCAATTGATTTTTGATTGATTTGGATTAAGATTTGGCTAAGTCCATGGGATAGGTCATATGGCTTAGGAAGGGTTTCAAGTTTGGATTTGATCATGGGCTTCAATCATTTGGTTTTGGAATTTAGGTTTGGATTTGGATTTGAATTTGATGTTTGAACTAAACTTGAAGTTTAGTTTGAAAAGTTGAACATGTATTGGATTTGGGTTATAGGGTAGGTGGATTATCCTAATCCCTAAGACATAGCCTATTCATATGGCTAACCCTTCTAAGTCCTTAAGCTTAGGTTAAGTGTTTACCAAATTATTAGAAGTGTCTTATGACTAGGGAAGTCTTAGTGTCTAGAAAACTCATAAGTCAAAGATGGGAAGATTGAATCCACACTCCAAAAGTGAGGTTAATAGGCTTTAGGCTCCATAGTATTGCTCTTGGAGATAGATGATTGGAGAATTGAAGCCAAGTTTCATATTATAAACTCAGATACATCTTTGAATGCTTTTCTTGGGAGACCATGGATATATAAGAGAATAACATAGTTCCATCCTCTCTACATTAGTGCATGAAGTTCGTGAGAGGTGGAATCATTTACTGTCAAAAGAGATCTTAAGCCATTTATAGTTCACGAGGTCTTTTCTTGTGAACTTGGCCAAAGCTTAAAATAAAAGAAAAAAAAAGAAAATGAAAATGAAAGACAAACAAAAAAAAGAAAAGAAAATAGAAAATGAAAAAGAAAATAAAAGGGACTGAAAATAGACTTGGAGGAGGAAGTGGAGTCTGACATTAGATTCCACCCATAGTTCATTACTCCATTCGAATATATGGGTAGGATGACCTGACCTCCACCAGGTAGAAGAAGAGGCCAATTCAGAGGTAGTCCTAGGGGTGGAAAACCTCCATATTGGACACCCAATTGAAGATATGTCCTAGCTACCAAGAGTACACATGCTATCCATATAGACTTCGAATCTAGTTTGTAGGATGAGTCTTATATGTTTAGCACACCAGCCAGCTATTCTTAGCAGTAGATTCCTTTGGAGGTGACACTTAAGCTAGATAGTGATGAAGACTGACTCCAAAGCAAAGAATAAGTTTATCCAAGTCTATAGGTGAAATAGTTAGGCATCAGTTGGGAACCTTTAGCTCTAACCTCACATTCCTCTCAAAAAGTTGAGGGTTTTGTAGTTAAGGAAGCCCCTAAGTAATCCATAAGTGTGAAGACTAAGAGGTTCTTTTTGAGAGCATCATCCTCAAGTCAAGAAGTTGATGTAGAACTTGAGAATGATTTATATAAAGATTTAATAGAATTATGTTTTGATTGGTACTTTCCTTGTGTTCATAATTTAGCAAAGAAAGAGTTAATCCGATATACATGGTCAAAGCATAGTCAGACTACTTCGAAAGAATATGGAAAAATAAATGCAAAAGCCCTCAATCATGATTGGGACTAGGATTCGATATAGTGGGTCAGGTCAATGATGACGATTGCTGCTAAGTGATCACCAATCATTTTAAATCTGATAGGTTCTTTTAAAATCATATTAACTCATATGAGGAGTTGTGCTTAAAAATTTCAGATGATCCAAATGATTTTGAAGTGAATGATGCACCACCAGAGTTCAAAGAAGAGATCAAGTCAACCATCAACGAGCTCAAGTAAATTAACTTAAGAACTAAAGAAGATCCATGACCGACATACATCAGATATTTATTGAATGAAATTGAAACAAATGACTTAGTTAGGCTATTGCCTGAGTTTAAGGACTACTTTGCATGGAGTTATGAAGAGATGCACTTGGTTCCTAATGGGGTCCATAAACCAATGAGCCTACTACCTTATCAAGCAAGCTCTAGATGCATGCGATTAGACATAGAACAACATGTCATTTATGAAGTCAAGAAATTGATGGTGGCTTCATCTAGGAAGAAAAATACCCTACTTGGTTAGCCAGTGTCATCCCAGTTAACAAAAAGAATGTCCAAATTCACATATGCATCGATTTTAGGGATTTAAATAAGGCAGGTCCAAAAGGCAAATTTCCACTACTAATCCTAGAGCTGATGGTGCACATTGCCTCATCGCATGCAATCTTCTCTTTTGTGGATGGCTCAACTAGATATTACTAAATAAAGATGGCCCCTGAAGATGAAAGAAATACTACTTTTAGATCCCTGATCAGAATCTTTTTCCATAAGGTCATGTCATTCAGCCTTAATAATTTTGGTGCTACATACCAGCGAGCTATGACTTGAATCTTTGATGAACTCATTCATCATCAAGTTGAGTGCTATGTCAATGATCTCATGGTCAAAAGTAAAGAAAAGGAAGACCATCTCTTTGAATTGAAAGTTGTTTTCAAATAGTTAAGATGATTTAACCTCAAAATGAACCCCCTGAAGTGTGCATTTGGAGTAGCTTCAAGGAAATCCCTTGGGTTTATTGTCCAACACCACGAAATTGATATTGATCCAAAGAAGATCAAGGCAATATTAGAAATCACACTCCCTAAAATTTTAACTCAACTTAAATCATTCCAAGGCGGTTGACATATTTAAGATGCTTTATATCCAACCTATCAAAAATATATCAACCATTCTCAATGGTTGTGAAAAAGGATGCCAAGTTCAAGTGGGACGAGTGTGAGCATGCCTTCAAAGACATCAAGCATTACTTGATGATATCACCAATTCTAGCAGCCCCTTTTCCGGGCAAGCCGCTCATGCTTTACATTACTTTATTAGATGACTCCCTTGGTGCTTTGCTGTCCCAAGCCAATGATGATGGAAAGGAAAATGCACTCTATTACATAAGTCATTATCTAATGCCTGCAAAAGCTAATTATCCACCAATTAAGAAGCATTGCATAGCTTTAATCTTTGCATCCTAGAAGCTAAGCACTATATGCTTCCTCATAAGGTGAACTTAATATCTAGGATCAATCTACTATACTATCTCATGACACGATCGATGCTATCCATACAGTTGGCACAATGATCCAAGATTCTCTCACAGTTTGACATTACCTTCATACCCCTTTGTGCAGAGAAAGGATAAGACGTAGTGGATTTCTTTAACACACTCACTTCTTATTGACTCTCCATTTATTGATGATCTCCCTGATGAACAAATCATGAACTTAGGGGATACTCGCATTCACTTGTGGGAGATGTACTTTGATGGTGTAGTTTCCTCTCAAAGTGGAGAAGAACCATAATCTGCTATTCCAGGTTAGGCATGGGTACTAATAGTTCTCTTAACTCTAGACAATAATGTGATGAGATTCACATATCATCTATCCAATCCTTGCACCAATAACAGAAGCTAAATATGAGGCTCTGATTGTCGATCTAGAGTTAGTCATTACTCTAAGAATCCAGAACATTAACATCTTCAGGGACTCTTAATTATCAACCAAATTGTTGGATCCTATAAGGTTATAAAGCCCAAGATCCATCACTACCATAAGTACACCATGGAGTTGTTGGCCCAAATCTTATAGGATACCATTCATTAGATTCCTTGAGGAGAGAACGCCAAGCATATGCTTTAGCCAAGCATGCCAAGGAGTTGGCATGACGAAGGATGAGTCCATAAGACTAAAGGTCCAAAATAAACAAGTCTTATTTTTTATTAATATTGAAATCATCAAAAAGTACTCTCTTAAAGAGGAGGTTGCCATTGCCAAGAAGGATGAAGAGTTAAATTGGAGGCAACCATTCATGGATTACCTAAATAAAGGTGAACTACCTTAAGAGAAGTCTAAATCCCATCAGATGAAGCAGAGAGCACTTTCCAATGCTCTTGTGGATGGTGTCTTGAACCAGTGGTCTTTCGATCATATGTGGTTACGTTGTTTACACAAGCATAAAGACAATAAGATCTTGATCGAGGTGCACTAAGGATTATGTGGAGCCAACCAATCTGATCCAAAGATGAAATCCAAGATCAAGATACTAGGATACTTCTGGTCATTGATGATTAAAGATTGCATGCATATGGCTAGGAGATGCCACCAATGTCAAATAGACAATGTGGTCCTACACTAACTACCCAACATTCAACATCCTATATTGGCCTCATGGCCATTCGAGTGTTGAGGTACTAACATAGTGGGTGTGATGGATCCTCCTTCTTCCAAGGGTCATCGATTCATCAAAGCTGCAACTAACTACTTTTCCAAATGGGTGAAGGTGATTTCACTCAAGAGGTCACAGCTCAGCATGTGCTCCAGTTTTTTAGAAAGCATATCATATATAGGTTTATAGTGCCTCAATGAATTATATCTGATAATGGTATTGCATTCAAGACCACCGAGATCAATAACTTTGCCTAGAAATAACATAGATAAGAGATATTATACCATCAACTACCTGAGGGAAAATGGCTTACCAGATGCCTTCAACAAATTTATCATCCAAATACTAAAAAAGACACTCGACAATAATAAGTGATAGTTGCATGAGCAGTTAGTTGAAGCTTTGTAGTCCTACTACACCACATATAGAACTGCAACTCTGTCTACTCCTTTCTCCTTAATGTATGGGTCTGAAGCTATTCTACCATTAGAAGTCTAACTCCCATCACTAAGGATAGCTGTGGGTAGCAAGGTCACAACATAGTAGAATGCCAAGTTATGGTTAGAAGAGCGAGAAGGTTTGGAGGAGAGATGCTGCAGGCATGCTAAAACATTGAGTTGTACAAAGCTAAAATAATTCAAGGTCATAACAAGTTGGTTCGTCCTAGAGCTTTTCAATTAAAAGAGCTTATTTTAGTTCAAAGGAGACTGATTGTTGCCCATCATAAGATGGGATGCAAGTTTTAACCCACTTAGGAAGTCCCTTTTACCGTAGAGAAGGCCTACCAAGGAGGATCTTATTAGCTTATTAATCATAAGGGAAAGTGCCCAATGCTTCCAATCAATGGGCTCTACTTATAGAAATATTATAAATCATTTTTGAAAATAATTATCATCAATGAAAATTCCATTTTGAATATAATCTCTTCCATGTTGAAGTATTCTTGTTTATGAATCTACCATGATGTCTTTAAGGTAAGTATAAGAACGGTGGCATCCTATCCTTCATCGACACAACATAAACACAAACTACACACAAACATATAAAATAAACACATGCATTTTTTGTCGAGCTACTATGAGTTGAGATAACACCCCCTGCGACACTCTCTCAATAGCTATTCTACGTTGGGCTGATGAGCAACCCTGCTAGTGTGTCACCACAGTGGTCTTCTTGCTTTGGAGGATGTAAGTTCGCTACACTTTCCTTCCTTACTTGTCCATTGCACATTGATGAGGGCCTTGTTAGTCTGATAGGCCTTAGTGCATGGCTGGTAAGCTACCTTATGTTGGCTTAAGAGGATTGAGTCTACTACGATTTCTTTTGGGACTATCTTTCATGCACTAACTGGGTCATGTATATTTTAGGTTTATGATAAGTACTCTAGTGGCTCCTTCCCTCCAAACTACTTTAAGTCTAGGTCAAGTCCTTCCTTGGGGCTCCCACTTAGTAGTCTCTAGGTTAGATAGCATCTATCCTATCGATGATAGACTATCTTGATGATCTATTCCTCTTGGAAAGTTGTAAGCCTACATGCTTTCTTTCTAGATTGATTGTTGCACACCGACGGGCACCATAAGTTGGTTGGTTCTCACTATACTGATAGATACACCACTCATGCTAACGGATACACCTTAGGTTGGTTGGTTCTCACACCTTAAGATACTCCACTCATGGAAGATGTAAGTCTGTTATGGTTTCTCTTTGAGTTGTCCACTGTACACCTATAGGATTTCTTTTCTAGGGCTCACGATAATGCCCCTAGCATCACCTCCCTTATGGGCACTATATTTGGACCATGTCCTTTGCAACCCCATTTAGACACTACCTAGGTTACTATCAGATTGAAAAGTTCCCCTTTTTGAATAACCACCCTGGTTGGAGAATCATCTTGTGGATGTTATTCTCCCTTGGTCGATAAATCTAATATAGGTCAAGGCTGACATAGCCCCTTCTCATTGTGGTCCCTCACACACCAATAGGGTCCACACAAACATATAAAAATATATATATTCATTTGTTGATTAGGAGGACACCCCTAATAATACCTTTTCCCAAGCAGTCATTTTATCTATAGACCAATATTTGCAAAACTCCTTGTAGGAATTGTCTGGCTACTCTTGAGTTCATATAAGTCCCAGTATTCACTCAGTAGTCTCCCATAAGTCGAGTTCAATTTGTTGTGTTACCAACAGGTCACCCCAGCGGTTGTTCCCTACTTTAGAAGATATAAGTCTACTATGCCATCTTCCTAGCATAGCCATTACACACCGAAAGGCAACCCCTTAGGTTGGCTAGTTCTACCCCATGGCCAGCAGACTATCCCTTTGTATTTGTAAATCTAAGATAGGAAAGAAGTCTAATATATCCCCTTCTCAATGGGTCCATCACACACTAATATGGTCCAAAAATTAAATCTATCAAATTTGATCAAGCTCACATCCCTAGTGGATATGCCCTCAATTCAAAACCAAACTAAACCAAACAAACCATATCAAATCACATAAAATTAAGATAAAATTAATCCTGACTACTTTTGAGTTGACATAAGTCCTAAGTGGAATTCACTCAGTAGTCCCCCTAGGTTATGTTTGACTTATTGTGCATCCAATAGGTCACCCCAGTAGTTGTTCCTCACTTTGGAAGATGTAAGTCTGTGATGCCTTCTTCCTAGCATAGTCAGTACACACTAAAAGGCAACCCCTTAGGTTGGCTAGCTCTACCTTATAGCTGATAGACTATGCCTTTGAATTTGTAAACCTGAGGTAGGTCAAGAATGATATAGCCCCTTCTCAGTGGGTTCATTACACACCGACAGGGTCCATACATTAACTCAAACTAAATTAAATCTAACATGATTTTCCCCAGTGGAGTTAAATCAAACCCTTATCCCTAATGGAGCCCCAAATAATATATAAATAAGTCAAGCAAACAAATCAAATCCAAAACCAACCTCCCTAGTGGAGCCAAATTAAACCAACTCCCTAGTAGAGTCTAAATCAAAGAAATCCAACCAAACTCTTATTCCCAGTGGATACATTCCAAAAAAAAATTTATGAAATCAAACTCAAATCTCAATCCCTAGTGGATAGCTTGAACCTGGTTACCTAGTAGAAGGTTCATCTTCTCGATCCCATATCTCTTATAGATATGCCTCCATATCAATTAAAATAAAATAAATTAAAGTCAATTCGATCTTAATCTTTAATGGATTATATATTCTTATCCCCATTGGATCTTCTTTCCCCAAATCATATAATCAAATCAAATTCAAACCTTATCCACAGCTGATATTCTTCTTTTATGCCCTCGATATAGACCCCTCACATATCATGTCCAATGCATGTGTGATCCCCTAGCAGATCTCTCTCCATGTCTTTGACATGGAATTCTCAACAAATCTTATTTCTCCTCTTACGCACACCTTTAATACTTCAACCAAAATCCTAACAATGTATTCATTCAAATTACATAATCTTAACATTGTAATCAACATTTTATGATTTGTGATGGTGTGCTCAAATTTATGATACAATATCATGCTAAACATATTATAATGTGAATTAACACACTATATTATATTATAAATTATGATGTTTTATTATAATTTGCTATAATATAATATATTGTGTAACATTACACCTCATTAAAATCACTTAAAATGAACAAATAACATAATTTTCTCAAAATATGAATAATGTTTTTTTTTGATGTAAAATTGTTATTTTTCTATTAGAAATGGTACAAAATAGCATAAATTTGGTGTTGCTTCTTGGTGTGTCATGAATTTGACCAAATTCTTCCAACTCAACCTTCAAATTAACATTTTTGTGAGTTTTGACCAATGTATTATAATAAAAGTAAAATATACTAAAATGTACAATAACATTTAGTATCACACCACCACATTCATATATATGTGAAGTTATATTATTTTGTACATATTGTATTTTAATATGCTTTCATATAATATATTATGTTACAATACACCTTAAAATGAATCACTTTAAGCAAAAAAAATTATAAAATTTGGTTAAAAAATGAACATTTATTTTGGATGCAATATCCCATTCTTTTGATTAAATGACACACCATATCACACCCCAAAAGATGTTCCCTTAAGCTTGCCTTAAATTTGGTCACATCCCATCATCTCAACCTATAAATCAGTATTTTTATGAATAATGCCAGTACAAACTCTACTTCATCATACTATAACAAACTAAAATATGCTAAACAACAAGTAGTAATACACAATAGTTTGCTATAATGCATGATGCTACACTACATTAAGGCATCTTGTATTATAATACACTATAACATATTATATTATATTATATTGCATATAAAATCACAAGGGATTATTTAAGATAAAAAATTATAAAATTAGTCTAAATAATATAAAAATTATATATTTTAGTCTTATCACTTACATATTTTAAATTGAAATAATATATTATGATGGCATGCTCTACCTAGTATGAATTTGGAAAAATTCCACCATTTTAAAGTCTAAATGAACATTATTATAAATAATGCTAGTGTAGGCTCGACTACATGATTGTAAAATACTAAAAGAATTTAAAATGCAAAATAATATATTATGATATATGATGTTATACTATGCTACAAATAATATTTATTTTAAACATAAAATCTTACTTTTTTACTACAAGTGGTAGCACACCTTTGGTACTACAACCTAATTCCCACTTCAAATTTAATAAATTTCATCATCTGATTTATTAAATCAATATTTTTATGATTTATGTTAATATAAACTATAGGGCACAATACCATAATATACTAAAACTTTTCAAAAAAATCTTATAACATCCAAAAACACATCACTATATGCTCAAATATATGATGCTACATTATACTATAATATATCATAATATAATATGATTTAAGGTTAGTGTTTAGGGTATTCAAAACTCTAACAGTCAAGAGAAAGTCACTTGAAGACATTTTCTTTAGCTACCATAACTATGTTAGGAATAGGTCATTCTTTAGATCTACTCAAAATGACATATTTATTCAAGGTTTAGGGTTTAGGGTTTAGGGTTAGGGTTTAGGGTTTAGAGTTTAAAGTTTAGGGTTTAGGGTTTAAGGTTTAAGATTTGGGGTTTCGGTTTAGGGTTTAGGGTTGTAGGTTTTATGCTTTAAGGTTTATGGTTTTAGCGATTAGGGTTTATGTTTAGGGTTTAGGGTTTTAGGTTTTAAGGTTTAGGGTTTAGGGTTTAGGGTTTAGGGTTGGAATTAGGGTTTTTTAGGGTTTAGGGTTTAGGGTTTAGGGTTTAGGGTTTAGGGTTTAGTGTTTAGGGTTTATGGTTTATAGGGTTTAAGGTTTTTTTTAATTAAGAAAAAATTCATATTCAACATTTATTCTTTTGATTTCATCAACCAAGTTACACCCCAAGTTTTCTAAGACACAAGCAATGGCATAGATAAAAAATGAGCACCCATAGAGCAAATCAAAAACCCCATGATAAGTTGAACCGTCTCTACTGTGAAGACATAGTTCTATAAGTAGCAAATCGGATCGATCGTTCTTCAGTTTCTCTTCTTCCCATCATAACCACGCCTCTCGAGTAGCGAGATTCATAATTCCTCGATCTCTCTCCACCACCACCATGGATGTAACCTTCATCGCTCCTCCCACCTCCATAACCACCACTACTCCGACCGCCACCTCCATATCCACCAGCACTTTCAGATCCCCCACCACCATTGTGATAACCGCCACCTCCACCTTCGCTTACACAACAAGATCTTGACTGAGCTTAGTTGATGATGATGTTCTACCATCAAGGTTCTACCCATTCTTAGGGTTTAGGATTACTTTAAGGTTAGTTTAGGGTTTAGGGTTTATGATTTAAGGTTTTGGGTTTGGGAATATTTAAGGTTATAGGTTTTAGGGTAGAGGGTTTAAGGTTTAGGGTTTAGAGTTTTAAGTTTTAGGGTTTAGGGTTTAGGGTTTAGGGTTTTAAGATTTAGAGTTTAGGGTTTAGGGTTTAGTGTTATAGGTTAATGGTTGTAGGTTTAGGGATTTAGGTTTAGGGTTTAGTTCAGTGGGTTTAGGGTTTAGGGTTTAAATCTATATTTTTATGAATTATACCAATACAAACTCTACTACATCATACTAAAACAAACTAAAATATGTTAAATAATAAGTAATAATACATAATAGTAGCTATAGTGCATGATGCTACACTATGATATGGCATCCTATATTATAATACACTATAACATATTATATTATATTATATTGCATCACATCAGGGATTGCTTAAGATATCATAAAATTAGTCTAAATAATAAAAAAACTAGGTATTTTAGTCATATCACTTAAATATTTTAAATTGAAAAAATATATTATGATGACATGCTCAACTTATTATGAATTTGGCCAAATTCCACCATTTTAAAGTCTATATCAATATTTTATAAATAATGCTAGTGTAGGCTCAACTACATGATTATAAAATATTATAAGAATTTAAAATGTACAGAACAATATATTATGATATATGATGATACTATGCTATAAACATATAATATTTTATTTAGAACATAAAATCTTACTTTGACTACAAGTGTAGACTTGGTACTACAACCTAATTCCCACTTCAAATCTAACAAATTTCATAATATGATTTATTAAATCAATATTTTTATGATTTATATTAATATAAACTATAGTGCATAATACCATAATATACTAAACATTTCAAAACATCTTATATCATCCAAAAACACATCACTACATGCTCAAATATATGATGCTACATTATACTCTAATATATGGTAATATGATATGATTTAGGGTAAGTTTAGAGTTTAGACTTTAGAGTTTAGGTTTATCCATTTAGTAGTTTTGGAGGTTTTTGGTTTATGATTTTATTTAGTTTAGTTTAGGGTCTAGGGTTTAGGGTTTTAGGGTTTAAGGTTTAGGGTTTTAGGGTTTAGGGTTTAAAGTTTTTAGGGTTTAGGGTTTTGGTTTTAGGTTTAGGGTTTAAGGTTTAGGATTTAGTGTTTAAGGTTTTTTTAACGGAGAATAAATTCAGATTTAACATTTCTTCTTTTCTATTTCATCAACCAAGTAGTACCCAAAGTTTTCTAAGACACAAGTGATGGCATAGTTAAAAAATGAGCACTCATAGAGCAAATCAATAACCCTAGATTAGTAGAACCATCTTTACTATAAAAACATTATTCCATAATCACCAGATCATATCAGTCATTCTTCAATTTCTCCAGATCCCATCAGAACCACCCTCGCCTCTCAAGTTCTGGGATCCTCCATCATATCCCAAATCTCTCCTTCTGCCACCACCATAGCTGTAACCTCCGTTGGTCCTTCAGCCATCAAAGCCACCATTGCTCCCACCACCTCTATATCCATCAACGCCTCTAAATCCCCCACCACCACTATGATAACTGTGACTTTCACCTTCACTTCCATCACCAGATCTAGACTGGGCCTAGTTGATGGTGATGTTTTTGCTGTCAAGGTTCTGTCCATTCTTAGGGTTTAAGGTTTAGGGTTAGTTTAGGGTTTAGGGTTTAGGATTTAAGGTTTTATGGTTTAGTGTTTAGGGTTTGGGTTTTTTTAGGGTTTTAGGTTTAGCTTGGGTTTTAGGGTTTAGTTTTGGGTTTAGGGTTTGGTTAGTTTTAGTGTTTAGGGATTAGGGTTTAGGATTTATGGTTTGTGGTATTTTTAAAATTAAGTGAACTAGGTTTAGGTTTATTTTATTTTATATTTATTTAAGTTTATTTTCCTTTTTATTTTTATTTAGGTTTATTTTATTTTATTTGTTTAGTTTATTTTATTTTAGGTTTATTTTATTTTAGTTTTACATTTTATTTTAGTTTATTTTTAGGTTTAGGTTTATTTTTGCTTGAGTTTTATTTTATTTTATTTATTTTAGTTTTTTATTTTATTTATTTAGTTTTGGTTTTATTTTATTTTATTTTATTAGTTTTAATATTTAAGCTTTGTGATTTTAAGGTCTCTGGCCTAGGTTTTAGGGTTTTGGGTTTAGATTATTTAGTGTGGTTGTGTAGGCTCAGTGGTTTAGGATTTAAAGATCAGCCTGGGGCTCAGGTTTTAAGCTCAGTGGCTCAGTTTAGGATCAGGGTTGTGGTTGTGGATCTAGTTTAGGTCAGGCCTAGGCCTGGGTTTAGGGTCAGTGGTTTAGAGGTAAGTTTGATTTTTTCAGTGGTTGGGGTTAGGTTTAGGATTTTTTTTAAAAAAATCAAGCCAATAGGTTTAGTTTATTTTAGTTTATTTTTTTATTTATTTTTATTTTTTTATTTAGGTTTACATTTTTATTTTTTATTTAGTTTTATTTATTATTTTTTATTAGTACATTTTAGTTTAGTTTAGTTTAGATTTAGTTTTAATTTAGTTTTTTTTATTTTTTAGGTTTATTTTTTATTTTTATTATAGGTTTTATTTTTATTTTTTAGGTTTAGGTTTTATTTTGGGATATTTTAGTATTTTTTGTTTAGGTTTAATTTATATTTATTTAATAAGGTAGTTTATATTTTTTAGGTTTTATGTTTATTTTAGTTTTAGGTTTATATTTTTTATTTTATTTAGGTTTGAGTTTAGGTTTTATTTTTACATTTAGGTTTATTTTAGTTTAGGTTTATTTAGTTTTATTTTAGTATTTTATATTTTAACATAGTTTTATGTTATTTTTATTCTTATTTATTTAGTTTTATTTTATCTTATTTATTATTTTATTTTATTTATTTTGTTTAGGTTTTTAGTTTTATTATTTATTTTATCTATATTTATAGGTTTATATTATGTCACTAGGTCTTATTTTATATATTCATTTGGTAGTAGCCCAGTCAGCCTGTGGCCCAGTGGCCTTGGGATAGTATTAGGGCTCAGTGTAGTGGTTAGAGTAGGGTAGGGTCATGGTCTAGCTGGTCAGTGTTAGGTCTTATGCTCAGGGCCAGGTTGTGGTAGGTCAGTGGGTCTCAGGGTGTGGTTAGGTAGTTTATTTGGGTTGTAGTTTTAGGGTTAGGTTTAGGTTTTAGAGTAGGGTCTGTGGCCTAGGTTTATATTTTTTTTTTTTTTATTTAATTTTTTTAGTTTTATTTTTTATTTTTAGGTTATTTTATCTTTAAGATTTTAGTTTTATTTTTTGATCATTTTAAGTTATTTTTTTTAGGTTTAGATTTATTTAGTTTTTTATCTTTATTTGGATTTTTAGGTTTTTATTTAGATTTATGTTTTAGGTTTTTTTTATTTTAATTATTTTATTTATTTTAGTAGGTTTAAGTTTTTTAGTTTAAGATATTTTATTTATTTTTTATTTTAGGTTTATTTTTAAGTTTAGTTTATTAATTTTATTTTTTTTATTTTTTTATTTATTTGGTTTATTTTTATTTTATATTTTTTTCTTTAAGTTTAGTTTTGTTTTATTTTATTTTTATTTTTTAGTATTTATTTTATCTTTTAGGTTTAGGTTTAAGTTTTGTTTTAGTTTAGTTTATATATTTTATTTTTATTTATTTTGGTTTTGGTTTTTATTATTTTATTTGTGGTTTTTTATAGTTTATTTTATTTAGGTTTATTTTTTTTTATTAGGGTTATTTTGGGTTTTATTTTTTAGGTTTTTAGTTTTAGGCTCATTTTGTGGTTTTGGTTTTAGGTTTTATTTATTTTAGGCCTATTTTTCTAGTTTTTATTTTTAGTTTATCTTATATTTAGTTTTATTTCAGTTTATTTTATTTCTTTTTATTTTTAGCTCATTTGCTTATTTTATATTTATTTTATCTTTAGCTCTTTAAGTTTTGGGTTTTTTTATAGTTTTTTATTTTTAAGTTTTTTAGTCATTTTAGTTTAGGTTTTTTTTTGGGCTCATTAGGAGTATTTTTTTAGTTTTAGGGTCAGGGCTTTATAGGGTTTTATTCAGGTAGTGGTAGTCAGGTTTTAGTTTAGGGTTTGGTTTAAGTTTAGGGTTTTAGTCAGTTTTATTTGGTTAGTTTTTTTAGGGTTTAGGTTATTTTGGTTATAGGGTTATTAGTTTTTTTTTATTTGAGGATTTATTTTATTTTATTTATTTTAGTTTTATTTTATTTTTATTTATTTTGGGTTTTATTTTTTATCTTTTAGTTTAGTTTTATTTATTTTAGGTAACTTATTTTAGTTTTATTTAGTTTATTTTTTTGCTTTTAGTTTAGTTTTATTTTTTATTTATTTTTGGTTTTTTTTTTTTAGGCTTTATTTAAGGTTTATGGTTTTATTTTTAGTAGTATTTAGGCCTATTTTTTTTAGTGTTTATTTCTCATTTTAGGTTTAGGGTCATCAGCATTTATTTAGTTATTTAGGGTTTAGGGTTTTTTGTAGGTTTAGTTTTTGGTATTGATTATTTATATTTAGAGTTTATTTTATTTATTTTTTTAGGTTTGGAATTATTATTATAGGTTTAGGTTTTTATTTTATTTTATTTTAGGTTTTATTTTTATTTATTTTAGGTTTTTTTTAGTTTTAGGTTTAGGTTTATTTTAATTTATTATGTTATTTAGTTTGTGGTTTATTTTATTTTAGTTTATTTATTTTAGTTTAGTTTATTTTAGTTTAGTTTAGGTTTATTTTATTTATTCATTTTATTTTTTTATTTTTAAGTTTTGTTTTATTTTTTTTATTTAGATTTTATTTATTTTATTTTGGTTTATGTTTTATTTAGATTTTATTTTATTTTATTTTAGTTTATTTATTTTATTTTATTTTAAATTTATTTTTTATTTTATTTTAGGCTTTTATTAGGTTTATTTTATTTTATTTATTTTATTTATTTATTTTATTTTAGTTTATTTTTATTATTTATTTTATTTTATTTCTAGGTTTATTTTATTTTATTTTTATTTAGGTTTAAGTTTTTTTTTTTATTTTATTTTGTTTTGGTTTATTTAACATAGGTTTAGTTTTTTAAGTTTCATTTTGTTTTAGGGTGGGATGGTTCATTTTAAGATTTAGTTAACAGATTTGTTTTTAGTTTTTTCATTTATTTTAGATAGAGTATATACCATTTAGTGGCCTATTTCAAGACATTTATTCTTCTAAAGCCCAGGCTCAGTCCCATATTTGGGCTCAGAATATAAATAATATAGTAGGTTTAGAGTTAGTTGGTTGGTTTCAGTTTATTAGGGAGTATCAGTTCAGGATTAGTGGTTTTAGTCAGTTTAGGTTTTTAGGAGTAGTGCAGTGGTCAGAGCCTAGAGGTTATTATGGTCAGTTATTTAGTTTGGTTTTAGAGGTTTAGGTTTAGGTTTAGGTTTTGTTTATTTATTTAGTTTAGGTTTGGGGTTTAGGGTTTTAGTTTATAGTTTGGGGGTTTAGTTTAGGGTTTAGGTTTTAGTTTAGTTTTAGGGTTTAGTTTTATGATTTTATTTTTAAATTGTCAAGGAGTTTAGTTTTATTTTATTTTATTTATTTTTATCTTTATTTTGATTTAGGTTTATTTTATTTTTATTTGGTTTTGTTTATTTATTTTAGGTTTATTTATTTTAGTTTATTTTTTTAGTTTATTTTTTTTATTTTGTTATGTTTTTATTTTTAGTTTAGTTTATTTTATTTTATTTTTTTTTTAGGTTTTATTTTTATTTTTATTTAGGTTTAGGTTTTATTTTATTTATTTTAGGTTTAGTTTTAGGTTTATTTTAGATTTTATTTTATATTTTATTTCTAGTTTAGTTTATCTTATTTTATTTATTTTTATTTTATTTAGTTTAGATTTATTTTGGTTATGGTATGGTTAATTTAGGGTTTGTGGCTCAGGTTTTAGGGCCTATGGTTAGTTTGTGGAGGCTCAGGGTTTAGGTTTAGAGGGTAGTTTTGGTAAGATTTTTTGAGGTTTAGGTTTTTAGTTGGGTGGTTTAGTTTAGGTTTAAGATTTAGATAGTTTGGGGTTGGTAGGGTAGGTTTTTAAAGCAAACCTGGGTTTAGGCCCATTTAGTTTATCTTATTTTATTTTAGTTTATTTTATTTTTTTTATTTATTTTTATTTAGTTTATTTTATTTTATGTTTTTATTTTAGATTTTTATTAGGTTTATGTTTATGTTTATTTTTAGTTTAGTTTTATTTTATTTTTTTTTTAGGTTTAGTTTTATTTATTTATTAGGTTTTTTATTATTTTAGTTTAGGTTTTTTTATAGATTTTTTTACATTTTTTAAGGTTTAAGTTTATTTTAATTTATTATATTATTTATTTAGGGTTTAGGTTTAGGTTTTATTTATTTTACTTTAGTTTATTTTAGTTTAGGTTTATGTTTATTTTATTTTGTTTATTTTAGGTTTAGGGTTTTTTTTTTTAGTTTAGGGTTTAGGTTTTTTTTAAAGTTTTATTTTTATGTTTATTTTTTAGGTTTAGGTTTTAATTTAGCTTTTATTTTATTTATGGTTTTGTGGTACCATCCTTCAAGATCTTTGATGGTAGTGGGAACCTACGATAACACATTGCACACTTTAAAGTGGTGTTGTAACACCTTCAAAGAACGCACTCTTCTACCTTTCATTAGATCGTGTGTTGCAATTGATTGGTATGCCAAACTGCCTAGTGATTTGGTGAAGACTTTTGTTGAGTTGGAGCACTTCTTCATCAAGAGGTTTGCTAGAGCTCAGTTGAGGGTGATTATAGGCGACCTCATTGTAGAGAAACAGAAACTCAACGAGTCCCTTGTTGATTACATTCTCAGGTCGCACAACCTGAGCATGAAATGGGAACCACAGCTATCCGAACAGCATGCCATTGAGATTATTCTAAAGGATATATGTGGCTCGATCTCCTTCATGCTTAAGGGTTCTACCATCAAAATATTCGAGAAACTAATCAACAAGGCGACTAGCCTACAAGAGGAAGCAAAATAGTTGCCCTTTCCGATAAATCATCTAAGCCTAAGCCATAGAAGGTATTTGAGAAGAATCCAGGGATAGTTGTGTAAGTGGACAGAGGGAAACAACCAGAGTTTAGTATAAGAGACTATGAGCTCAGCAACCTCCTTTCCCACCTCCTCTTCCACCACCTCGGCCATCATACTAGCCACCATAGCCACCATAACGACCATTTCCACCACCTCAGTAGCCTACCCAGCCTGGTATTCATATTCATCGCTAGGTAGCTACTTTCCACCTACTCTTGCTGATAGATTGAATAAGTCATAATCATTCAAGAGGGAGGTAGTTAGAAAAATATTTAAGAATATCTTAAAAAACCTGACTTTCAGTTACTAGAGCCTAAGAGGCCGGAGGAAGTGGAAAAAATGATGATCCTAGTTATTTCCCCTACCACCGCAAGTTAGGTCATGTCTTAGAGGATTGTATCATTTTTAGGGACTAGCTTGAGCACAGCTACAAGTTAAAAGCCATAGTTATCCCTAAGGAATAATTATTAGAACAACCATCCAATTCTGTTATAGTAATCCTTAGGGATACTTACGATCCTCTTAAAACCAAAGATGGTTAGGATATCTCCCTATCCTGAACCTCAAAGAAGATCATTTCTAAGATAAATAGGCTTTCCTTGTAGGTGCCTAAAGTAGCTCAAACCTCTAACACCAAGGAAGGTTTGCTAGTTTCAAAGGACAACTCGGGGAGGCTTATAGCCAGTAGTAGCAGTAGCTCACCATACTTGCCCGTGAATGTCCAATAGCACCACCATCAAGTCCAGTACTCAATCCACTGTTGCATATACCACCTCTTCTGCTAGCTCCTCTTCTAGCAGAAAGAGCATTATATATGTGGATAAGGGCACTAAATCCCTTACTCTACTTACTTTACTTGATTTTTATCATGTACCTTTACCCAAAAAGAAATTAATGAAGAAAGCTGATTCTACTTATATATTGTCTACTGATGCTCTTATTTTATTGAAAGCTCTCTGAGTCTAAATAAAATAATAGCTATAGTAGTTTTGATCCTTTCCTTTTTGATTCAGAGTTGGACTATCCTTCTATGAATCAATCAGATAACCTCTTGAGATTGACTTAGAGTCAGCTGACTCTGAGGATCTCATAGAAGGTAGGTCCATGAGAAGGTAGAACTTTCCACAAGCTCATCATTCCAAGAAGTCACTGAAATCAACCTATGTAGTAGCAAAGTTTTACCTCCTAGGGTAACACCTCAGGATAATGGTAAGCAAGTCATTAGTTCTAGTGAGTAGATAGCCGCTCCGTAAGATGCTCCACCCATGGATATGCTTGTGGAGGACCAAGGTAGAGTTGATTATAATGTCCTAGCTCACCTTAGAATGTTTCTAGTTAAGTTAAGCATATACGATGCCCTTGTCTTATCCAAAGAGATGAGGGAATCTCTAATCAAGGTTTTACTTAATCTAGAGATATGCTTAGCTCAGCTGACTACTACTAAAGAGGTGGCATGCCAAGCGAAGGACATCTTAGGAGTTACATTCAATGAAGAAGACTTACTTTTATGGATGACCGAGCATAACCGCCTCTTTACATTATAGTGGATGTTGGCAAATACAGGCTATCTAGAGTTCTGGTTGACCTAGGAGGATCAATCAACATTATGAGTCTAAGAACCCTACTTGAGGATTTAGATCTCCAAACTCCAAATAGAATGGATGATGTTGAGTAGATTCAATGAACAAGGTGAGAAGGCCTTGGTGTTTATATTTAGATGTATGGGTGGGGGCTCACCACGCAGATCATAGAGGGCTACTTTTTGAGGTGATCGATTACAACATTGAGGTAAAATATACTATCTTGAAAGAAAGAGGCATTACCTTACAATGGACCTAATCACGTAATAAGTACTCCTAAGGCATAATGAGTGTTCAAATATACCAAAGATTTTTCCCCTACTTTACATTGATGAATAAAGCAGAGTTTATATTAAACTAGGTTCTTAAATTCGCTATGAAGGTAAGCCTCCATAGTTAATTACATCTTAAGAAATGAAATTTCCTAAGAATACTCTTGATTAAAGTAGACAATTATCCTCTCCAAATATTTCAAGATTAGACTATCAAAAGATTGGTTGTATTTGGAAAATCAATTGGGAAAGTTCAAGGAGAATACTTATTTTTGGAATCCAAATGAAATAAGTAGGAAATCCTCATGATACTAGGAAGCCTAGTGAGCATTTCAATATATCCTATGGTTGGTCTTTATAATTTTGATGAGAAGATTTATATGTTTTGAATTGAAGTTTAATTAGATTACTAAGGCCTATAATCCACCAACATAACGTTGTGGGAATGCCCAAGAGGTGAGGATTTATGCTATAGCCCAAAGTAAATAGCTACCTCAGATCTTAAATCTAGGAAGCTTTAGTACAACCTAAAGCACAACCTAAATCTAAGAGATAGGTGGACATAAGGGTTTACCTCCATAAGTGATAATAAATTGTCCGACTTCTAGACTTATAACTGCTTGGAGTGGCCGCTAACTAAGTCCACCTATGATTTTAAAACCATGTAGTCCAGTTTTATCAATTGCAAGATAGCTAGGCTAGTTATTTAATTAGAAAGAGACTAAAGTCCTAAACACATTCCCTAAGAGGCAAGAACATGAGTGGTATGAGCATATGACTTAATCTAAAGATGCAAAATCTTTTCAAATTTTATTTCATTTTAGACAGATCATTTTGATAGAGGATTTAGGATTTCTTTTGCCTAAATGCATGATAAACTAGGTTATGGGTCAAATCAGATAGGAGAAGTTGTTTTATACCACAAGGGATGCCCTCACAGGTCAAGCATTTATTTATCATGCAAGGATGGGGATCCTTCATGTTCAAGAGGGAAAGAATATGCATGCATGATGTGAAATAAGCAACAATACAACTAAGGGGTTGCTAAATCTATTAATTATCTTATTTATGTCTTAGGCTTTATGATGAGGTTATGAGTTGTTTAAAATTAAGTTATGAGTGATTAGTTTGGTAGAAAAGTTATTTTTTTCCTAGGAGCCTAATTGTATCCAATCCACACATTAAAGCATCAATCATTTAAGAAACTATGAAAAGCATGTCATCTGAATGCTCAATGTAGACATAACATCAAACAATTATATAAATTATTGTAAAAGAATAAAAGGTTGTATCTGCACAGATAACCCAAAGAGAGAAAAGATGGGTAACCGAGTTCTACCCTTATACAACCTAGAATATGAAAGAATAATTATAATTGTATTAAATGCTATGGGGGTCTTCTTTCTTCATATCTCCATTTATGATTTTGTTCCTTCTTTGATTTAGATGGTGCTTGCTTCAAAGTCATCACAGGGCACCCCAGGACAAAGCCTTTTGGCTACTGCTCATCCTAATCCCCATAGCTCTAATCCTAATTCCTATTGCAAAAATTACATTTATGGGAAAAGTAAATATAACTACACCTATAAAATAAAGGTTAGATAAATATACATATAATCCCAAGTAGTTGTATTTATAATTTGGACTTAGCACCCTACACATGGGTAATTAAGCCCACTTATTCCAACTTGGATTATGCTTAAGGATTTAAGCAACCTAGAAAAAGACTATTCACATTTATTTTTAAGAATCCCTTAAGCATAATCCCCAGAAAACATGATTGGGATAATATTGGCCTATCATTAGTCTATGAAGCATACACCCTAACATCCAATCTAAATAACACATCATAAAACAAAATATACATCACATCTTACACCGTCCTAACTTAGAGCTAGAAGTGATGACTTTATTCTAAAGTGTGTATTAAGGCTTGCGTGGTAAGTCTTGTTAGGCATTAGTGTTATATTTTCTAAGTGTAAAAGGATTCAATTTAACGTTAGAGGTTGATTTCACTTGAAGTAGTTTAATTGATTTGAGAATTTTAATTTGTGTTTTCTTTTGTTTCATTTGATTACACTTAGCAATTTAGTGATATAAAGAGAGGAAAATAGGATTTTCCCTCTTTCATCCCTACGTTAAGTCACTTTCTAAAGTATATTAATTTGATTTAGTTTCTTTTAGTTAATGGCTTATTAAATGATTTAATTAATCCTAAGTTTAGGTTCACTTTAGATAATCCTATTCAAAATGAAATGCATCTTAAGATTAATATAATTGAATTACTACCACATGACATATATTAAATTACTCCTTTCCATCACACGTAACATGCATATGATTTAATCTATGTGTATCTATACACGCAACATATTTTAGAACACTTAAATGATGAATGTATGTGTATGTTTAGAATTTAAATTTTATTTGATTGAATAATTTAAACATATTAAATTAAAACTTTATCCAAATTCTAATACAAAAAGGACATAAGAATGAAATTAAATAGGCAAGTACCATTGTTAAACCTGGGAAGTGAGGTAATCAAATTACATCCTTGGAGCTAGCTAAAGCCTCATATTCTTAAGATGTCTAGACTTTATATCCATTTCCATTAAAAAATGTAAATTCATACACATGAACATAGGAAGTAAGCTCCAAATCATATGGCTAATTAATTCAACCACTTAGCCAATTATGAATGCATGCAATGTTAATGTAAAATGGGATTTTCATTCACTAATCGCATATACATATACATGTACAAAGATATAGGAAAGTACATTTCATTGTTAAACTAAGGAAGTGAGGTAATCAAATGACCTCCTTGGGGCTAACTAAAGCCTTGTATTCCCGATGTCCAAACTATATATTTGATTTTCTTGGACACACATTGATGTATACATAAATGAGGGAAAGAAAATCATGCAAATATTGTATATTTTGTTTGATTGAATGATTTATATATATGAATTAAAGTTCTATCCAAATTCTAATGTTGAAATACATAAGAATAAAAATCAAATGGGTAATGCCATTTGTTAAACTAGAGAAGTGAGGTAATCAAATGACCTTTGGGGCTAGCTAAAGCCTCATGTTTTGGATGTCCGACTATATACCCATTACCATTCAATCTTATATAAATCAACACATGAATAGAGGAAAGAGACCTCAACATTCATACATTTAAGCTATAAGTACATGAATTTCTTATGTATTTATAACTAGCATCATAACACATATTATTATTCATTTATAAGCTTTTGAAAAATAAATTTGGATTTAATAGTGATAATAGCCACACATATATTAAATTAAATCAACGCATGAAAGCATACATAAAGGAAATTCATTTTATTTTACTTGATTTTGAAAATATCAATGCATGAATTCAAATGACAATACCAAATTTACATGATTGAAAAGATGACAATCAAATATAAGCATGTGATTCATTCAACCAAACTAGTTCTTAAATCAAATCAAATCAAATAAGATTAAAAGTAAACCAAATCTTCTATATTAATTAAGTTTTAGATTTGATTTGATTTAAAGAGGAGAAGAGAAATCATCACTTGTTGTTTTAAACCCATTCCCACATTAGTTATTTGATTTAAATTAAGAAAATGTAATTAAGTTGATTTTATGGTTTAATTAAGTTGAACCTTTAATTAGATGAATTAATTACCCTTACCTATGTCACCTTAAAGAAATTAACTAAGTAATTATGAGCCAACATAATATGCATGAAAAATGAACTTTCAATGATTCTAGGAAATAAAAGGTGCCTAATGCAATTGGCTCATGATTAATATTTATTTATATTAAGGGACTTAATTAATTACTCTTATGGTTTTCCCATATATGTGGACTAACCATAATTTCATTAAACTCTTTTAGGTTATTAAACACCTAAAGATCTACCCCATGATTTAATTAATTAAGGTTTGATGTTATTCAAATTTTAATTTGATTAAGTGATTTAATTAATTAGTTAAATCTTAATTAATTTCATATTAAAAAAGGGTGAAATTAACTTAGGGAAAGGGGTCCCAACCCTATTCCTTATTTCACGTATTGTTGAACAATGATTAATAAACTTAATTAACCAATTTATTACTTTTCATGGGATTAATTAATCATTAATTAACTTAAAAGAGTAGTTACATTTAATTAGTCAATTTTCCTAATTAAGTGAGCAATAAATACCAAGAAAATCATTGGAGGTAGAGGTCATCCGATTAAATTAACTCACAAAATTTGGGATTAATTGCTCAAGTAATTTAAGAGTAATTAAGCTAATTACTATTGTAATTAAACCTTAATTACTATTCAAAATTAGTTAAGATACTTTTTAATTAATTCTCCTCTGAAATACCTTTAAAATGAGTATTTATTTGCATTTTTTATTTCTCTATGATTTTTTATGATTTTTAGAAGTTTCAACCATTAAAAATGATTAATTAAGCCTAATTAAAGCCTAATCCTATTGGGACCATGTGGCTCGCTCATGCGGCATGCTTTCCATGTGGCACCATTCTATTGCCAACTTAAAACTTATCAGACTCAGCGCCTACATGGCAATGGCAGATGCACTTTCTCCTCTGCCATCTGATCTAAGATCAGATGGCTATGATTAATTCCATAGCTTAATAGGATTAATTAGATCGATCTAGTGGATCTAATCATGACTGTCCATTCCGATCTTGTAGAATGGATGGTACAAAATCTAACGTCACTCAGTGAGGGAGAATGGAGTCTGTCCACCAATGCTCACTTGATCCAAGCTTATCCGAGCTTGGATCAACTCCAAAAATGTCCCACACCTTCACGACATCGGAGGGGATTCAACGGTCAAGATCACACAAAATGCAAGTTTTCTTCAAAAAGTTCCAACCCATTTCTGCTTAAGGATCAGTTTCAGAAGCATACCTCGACAGAGCTCAAGATCGGTGGCTCAATGATTGAGGAAGCTTCATCTAGTGGAGACGAAGCTCTATTGAGCAACAATTGGATCAATTCCTTGACCTTCACTTAGAAGGCCATAGACTGACAATTTGGAGCTCAGCTTTGATTGAAGTCCCACCTCAAGTTCTAGGGAAGCTCGGGAGATGATTCATTCTTGGTCGATGAGTCCTAGGGAATGGCTTATTTTAGGATGGATGAGAATGGAATTTTTTTGATCGATGAATGAGCTTAAGAACTTAAGGAATGGCTCTAGCAGCTCATCTTGGGTAGCTAGGTCTCTAAGAAATGATTTTTGTGTATGTTTGAGTGGAAACAAGTGATAGTATAACCCCCTTCATCTTGATCAGATGGTGGGATTGGGTTTGGCTTTAGTGGCCATCTGACCATCTCAGAGAGTCGTGGGTGGTAGGGAGAGGTGAGTTGGCTTGGCTTGGTTGGTTGAAGGTGTGGAGGTGACTAATAAGCATGAATCATGGGTGTCCTATGGGTTTCAAATGCTCCAATGGGGAGGGAGAGGGATTTCACCTCTCATGGGTCATGGTCAACCCAACCACCCCTTGGGTTAGGTTGGGCAGTGTCCTAGGTGCTTAGGTGGACCATTGGGAGAGTACCAAGTAGCCTAGTAATGGAAATGATAACTTATGTGATTTGTCTCATGGGATGCCCTTGACCTTAGGTAGAATGATCATTTTGTATTGAATTTCATTTGGGAAAATTTGAAATGATTCAAAAGTGGGTTTGCCCAAGTTTTAAGTCAATTAGAGTTGATTTGGTTAGGTTTGGCTCAATTTAACTCATTTAGGTCAAATTGGGTTAGGTTGGGTCAAGTTGACCAATTGGTCAAATTGGGTCAAACGAAGGGTTGAGTTATGTTTGGTTTAGTTAAGTTTGGTTTAGATTTGGTTTTTTCACATTTGAATGCATTTGGGTCAAATGGATTAAATTGACCAATTTGACCAAATTGGCCAAATTGGCTTGGGTTGGGTGTTGGTTTGGGTTAAGTTGACCAATTGAAGATGATTTTAGGCGTCAGTTTCAATTAATTTGGATTTGGTTTTGATTTAGGCCAACTTGAACCTTTAGGTCAATTTGGGCTAAGTAGGTCAATTGGGTTCAGTTGGGTCCAATCATGGCTTTCGTCAAGTTCATATCAATAAAGGTCTAAAATAGACAAGTCTTATCATTTATTGATATTGAACTCATCAAAAAGTACTCTCTTGAAGGGGAGGTTGCCATTTCCAAAAAGGACGAGGAGTTAGATTGGAGGAAACCATTCATGGATTACTTAATTAAAGGATTACTACCTCACGAGAAGTCCCAAGCCCATCAAATGAAGCAGAGAGCACTATCTTATGGTCTTGTGGATTGTATCTTATATCAGCAGTCTTTCGATCATATGTGGTTATGTTGTTTAGACAAGTATGAAGCTTGTAAGATCATAAATGAGGTACACTCATGATTATGTGGAGCTAACCAATCCTATTTGAAGATGAAAGCCAAGATCAAGAGCCTAGGATACTACTGGTCGTCGATGATCAAAGATTACATGGATACGGCAAAGAGATGCCACCAATGTCAAATACACAATGTGGTCCAACACCAACCAACTAACATTCTACATCATATAAATGGCCTCATGGCCATTCGAGTGTTGGGGTATTGACATAGTGGGTCTGATTGATCCTCCTTCTTCTAAGGGTCATCGGTTCATCTTAACTGCTACTGACTACTTTTCTAAATGGGCGAAGATGATTTCACTCAGAGAGGTCACAGCTCAGCATGTGCTCTAGTTTTTAAGGAACCATATCGTATATAGGTCCAGAGTGCCTTGATGAATTATATCTGATAATGTAATGCATTCAAGAGCACCGAGATCAACAACTTTGCCCAGAGACAGCATAGATTAAAGATATTCTACCATCAACTACCCGAGGGCAAACAGCTATTGACCTCACTTTTGGAGTGAGCTCTTAACCTCCTCTTCTTAGACTTAGGACTCTTCTAGACACTAAGAACTCCTTAGTCATAAGACACTTCTAGTGATTAGGTGAACACCTAACCTAAGCCTAGAGACTTAGAAGTGTTAATCATAAGATTAGGCTATGCGTGATCGTACTGCTCAGATCACGCTCCGATCATGCGATCCTAGCCTCTGGATCATGTGATCTAATTTGGACTATCTGATCCATGATGAGACGGTCAAGAGTGAGTGGGTCATTTTCCCTACCCGCTCAAAGGCTGATGTCAGCGCCGCGTGTATTTCCTTTATTTAAAAAAAAATTAGATTAAATCACCAAACTTCAAAAATTCATAAAAAATAAAATATTTAGCCAAAAATTACAAACAAGGGCTCGTTGGATTCATCTTTCTCAAAGGAATCTAATAAACTCTAAATATCAAGATTTTACTAAGTATTTTGAGCTTAATTTTAGTAAAAATAAAAGTTCATTAATTAAACCAAAAATATAAGTTAGATTAAGTTGAAATTTTCAGGGATTGAAAATAAATTTAAAACACACCTGACATAAAACTTTCAAATGAAAAGGACTTCTGGATTGGGAAAATTAAATTTTAAAGTTCATATTGTTCATTTTAATAAATTAAATCAAATAAAAATTTAGACATTTACAAAAATCTTTAGAATGGCTTAAATCACTTTAATTGACATCAAGGACTCTTATGAAAATAATGTGATCTTCTTAATCCTAATGAAACCCAAACAAACATTTAAGAGTAGAGTTGAATCAATTAAGAAGTTAATTAAAACATAACCAAAAAATAATTTAAATATCAAATCAAAATAGAATGAAATAGCACTTAAGCAATCATTAATCAAATCTCAAATCAAAAAATATCATCTTTAGAGGAGATTAAATTAAATATGATTAAACTTATTTAGGTTAATAAAACTCAATTAAAAGATTAAATTTTAAATCAAACCCAAGATTCAACAAATTTAGGAAACTTTATTCATTTGATACTAATCGAATTAAACCAAATAAAATTAAACTAAATTTAATTAACATATGATTAAATCACATCTATTTGGAATAAGATAATTAATTAGCCAATAAATATTTCAACCTAATAACTAAATCAAACATGTTAATGAAATCAAACAAACATAATAAATGAATCAAATCAAATAAAACTCTAATCATAAATAATCAAACTTAATTGAAATGAAATTAATTCACTTAATAACATTGATGGTAATAAAAATAATCCTTTCATCAAATCAAACTTAAAGAAAACACTTAACTAAACCAAATTACTGTGGGAAATTAAGTCATTAATCTCTAATTAAACAAACCCTTAATTAATCTAATAATTTAAAATTTTAGTTACCCTTAATCAAACTTAATTAATCAAACATCTAATTAATGTAAACTTAATAAATTAATCCATCATCTTAATTAATCAAATTAATTTAAATAAGTTACATTAAAGCTAACTCAAATTAAAACAAACCCTAATTAAATTTAATAATCATACCCCTCAAGTAAACTAATTAAGTTAATAAAATTAATCATATTAAACCTAAGCTTAATCAAACATAATTAAGATGCAATTAAACACTAATCAAAACCTAAATTAAACCTAAATCATTAAGTCATTAATCTCTAATTAAACAAACCATTAATTAATCTAATAATTTAAAATTTTATTTACCCTAAATTAAACTTAATTAATCAAACACCTAATTAATGCAAACTTAATAAATTAATCCATCATCTTAATAAACTAAAATAATTTTATAAATCACATTAAAATTAATCAAAATCAAAAACTTAATTAAGTCAATTAAATCACACCTATTAAATAAACTAATTAAATCAATTAAATTGATCATATTAAACTTAAGCTTAACTAAACATAAAATATAATTAAATGCTAATCAAATCCTAATTTAAACTTAAATCATTAAGTCAATAATTACATCATTAACCTAAATAAATATGAAATCAAATTAAAGATTAAATAAATCTTTATTTAATTTAATAATTAATCACACCTCTTAAATAAAATAATTAAGTTAATTAAATTAATCATATTAAGACTAAGCTTAATCAAACATAAATGAAATTAAATACTAAATTAAACCTAAATCATTAAGTGATGAATTACATGATTAGTCTAAACAAATATGAAACCAAATTAAAAATTAAACAAACCTTTATAGTTAACATAAATACACTTCTTAATTAAACTAATCACATAATCACAATGAACCTAAGAAAACCCATAGACCAATAAAGCTAATCAAATCAAATTAAATCAAATTAAATTAAAATTAAGAAAGACTCTCATCAATTTAATATATAATCAAATCAAATCTCATTCAACCTACTTAAATAAAATAGACTAATCAACTATCAAATGTATGAAATCAAAATACAAACCAAACTTTGATGAGAACATGACAAATGGATGTGATCAAAATAAAATCCTAATTACAAAGAATCAAACTTAATTAAAATCAAAATAAAATTTCAATTAATCTAAACTACAAATAAATGAACAACAATCAAATAAGCATGAAATTAAGTCACATAACCATAATCAAAGAAAGGAATTAAATATTAATTCAAAATGATATTGAATTATCAAGATTTAACTAAACCAAAGACATCTAATCTAAAATTAATCAATCAGAAGAACATGAACTTAAACAAACTTAAACTTCATTTGATTTTAAGGATATTGAATTACCAAAAATTAATTAAAAAACATCTAATATGAAATTAACCAATCAAAAACAAATGAATTTAAATAAACTTAAACTTCATTACAAATTAAGGATATTGAATTATCAAGATGCAATTAAATTAAAACATCAAATCCAAAATCAATCAATCAAATACTTAAACAAACTCAAATTCTTAATTTTAAATCAAGTCAAATAAATCAAATAAAATGAATTACATAAATTCAAATGGGCTAATTAAGATACTTAAGGACCTTAATTAGACTCTTTAGGAGTTAGGATGTAGAATAGGGTGAGTTCTGTCTACAAATGGAATTCATTCTACTCTTCATTCTTGAAAACTTAAACATCACTTTAACCAAATAAAACTGAAATAAAATGAAAAATAAATCAATAAATCATTAAATCATTTAAATTGAAATCACCCAAAGGTAAAATTTAAACAAATTAAAACTCTAAATTGAAACTTAAATTTAAAAAGCCTAGTAAAGTCTTATCACACAAGCCTTATGCACACACATTAGAATACTAAGTCACCACTTCTAGTGCTAAGTTAGGCGTTGTATGTATGATGTTGTATTTTGTTTTGTGATGTAATATTTTAGATTGGATGTTAGGGTGTATGTTTAAGTAGGCGGATGTTAGGCCTTTATAATATGTAGGGGTTGCGCTTATAATAAAAATCTAAATGTTTTTGTAGGTTGCTTAGCCCCTAAGCATAACCCATGTTAGGATAGGTGGGCTAGATTACCCATGTGTGGGGTGCTAAGTCCAAATTATTCATATAACTGCTTGGGTTGTATGGTGTGATTAGCTAACATTTATTTTGCGTGTATAGCTATATTTTTTCCTATTTTAATGTAATTTTATTAATTAGGATTAGTGTTATGGGGATTAGGATGAGAGTCTTTTGTCCCTATGGTGCCCTGTGATGCCTTTGGAACAAATCAAATTAAAAAAAAAAGAAGGAAGAAATGAAGAAAAGAAGACCCCCCATAGCATGTATTATTTTTTTTTTTATAATTGTAAGAGCTCCCATCTTTTTTTTTCTATTCAGGTAACACCACCACCGGCCTTTTATTCTTTTGATGTTCTATTTAGATTGTGCATTAGAACAACATGCTTTCATAGTTTCTTTATGATTGATGCTCGAATGTGTGGCCTAGATACGATAGTCTCTTAGGATAAAAATTAATTTTTCTACCCCAATTAACAACTCATAACTAAAATTTTAAAATAACTCATAACCTCACAAAAAAGCCTAGGAATTAAATCAAGATAATAAAATTTTTAACAACCCTTTAATAGGATGGATGAATGTATAATATCATGCATGTCATATTATTTTACTCTTGTTAAGAGGGGACTTCCATCTTTGCCAGAGAATCAAGGCTTAACTTGTGAGATCCTTTGGTGGAAGGACACCCCTTTCTCTCTTGATTTGGCCCATAATCAAATTCTCATGCATTTAGGCATACAAAATCCCATTGCCTGTGTCAAAAGAAAAAGTCCAAAAGAATCAAATAAATTTGATAAAATTTGCATTAGATTAAGTTATGGATTCATACCACTCATGCTCTAGTCTCTTAAGGAGTGAGTTTAAGGACTTAGTCTCCTCTCTAAATAAACAACAGCTTAGCCATCTTGCCAAGCATAAGACTTTCTTACATGAATTTAAAGTGTAGGAGGAGTTAGTCCACCCTGAGGTAATAAGTTCAAAATGGTTTATTCTCTTGTGGAGGTAAACCATATACCCATTTTCACCTAGATTTAGGTCATGATTTAGGTCATGCCTTTGTTTTGTACCAAGGCTCTTAATTTAAGAATCAGGTAGTGTTTCCTTTGGGCTACAAGCATAAGTCCTCACCTCTTAGGCATAAATCTTATATTATGGAATTATAAGCCCAACAATCTAATAAAATGTCAACTCAAATAATTAACACTCTTCAATTTCAAAATATAAAGCCAATTATAGTAGATTGGAATGCTCACTAGCCTTAGTATCATGAGCATTTCCTACTTTCTCTAATTCCAAAAAATAAGTCTTCTCCGATCTATCCCATTTGATTTTCTAAAATAGCCAATCCTTTGATAGTCTTAAACTTGAAATCTTTGAGACCCTAATTTTACTTTAATTGAGAGTATTCTTAAGGAATTCCCATTCTTAGGATGTAATTAACTATGGGGCTTGCCTCATAGGAAACTTAATGAACCGCTTAAAATAAACCTACTTTACTTTTCCATGTAAAGTAAGGAAAGATCTGTATATTGAAGACCCATCATGCCTTAGAGTCCTTATTAGGTGATTATGTCCATTATAGGTGGTGATTTCTATTTGAGATAGTACATTATTCCTTAATGTCTTACCGATCACTTCAATAAGTACCCCTAAGATTGCATGGTGTCCCACACATCAAAATAAACACCAAATTTTTCTTGACTCCATGGGATGGTTCCTCTCTCCATCTTTAGTAGACAATTATTCTCAAGCATTGATAGTGGACTTATATTTTATATAGTATGAGACTATCATTCTTTCCATTGGCACTTAGCTTATTTCATCCTTAAGCAAACTGCCAACATCCTTTAGGTTTTAGGACCTTCTCAGGTCTTAAAATCCCTTTTCCCCAATAGAAAAAATTAAAATTAATCAAAAAATGAGAATAAAACTCTTCTATAACAAGATCTCCACATAATGAGAGATCAACACAAAAGTTTGCAAGAAATTTTCACAAAACACATATAACCAAACCTCATTTAACAAATCATAATTATTTACATGGAGGTCCTTTTCAAAATAAAAAATCAACCATTTTAATGTCTTTTCAAAACACATTTTCTTTGGAAATAGCTATCCCCATCCCACACACTCAAATTTGTTGGAGGAGATTCTATTTTGAATAAAATCATGATATAAAAATTAAAACTCCACTTAGCATACTTCACATGTCTAGAGCTGAAGTTTCCTCTTTCAAAAGTAATAAACCATACACACACAAAAGAGAAGTCAAGACATATTTAAACACCCCCCCCCCCCCCCACCTGAATTCCCTTCCTTGGAGAAGGTAGAGCAAATTGAATTCTATTTGCATTTGTCTGATAAAACTCCTTCTTGTCAAAGTCTTGGACTTCAAAACACATTGGGAGCTCATTTGACATGTCCAAGTATGTCTAATGAGAACCCCTTTTTTTGAAAATCATAAGAACAAATTGAACTCCATTTAACATACCTAAGTTTGTTAAATAAGTTTATTTTCTTTCAAAAATCATAAACACATTTGACTTTCACTTAACGTACCAAGTTTGTTAAGTGAGAGTTTCATTTTCAAAATCATAAACACATTTGACTTTCACTTAACATACTAAATTTGTTAAGTAAGAGTTTCATTTTCAAAAAAATCACAAACACATTTGACTTTCACTTAACATACCAAATTTTTAAGTGAGAGTTTCATTTTCAAAAAAAAAAAATCATAAACACATTTGACTTTCACTTAACATATCAAATTTGTTAAGTGAGAATTTCATTTTCAAAATCACAATCACATTTGACTTTCACTTAGCATACCAAATTTATTAAGTGAGAGTTTCATTTTTGAAAATCATAAACACATTTGACTTTTCCTTAACATACCAAATTTGTTAAGTGAAAGTTTCATTTTCAAAATCATAAACACATTTGACTTTCACTTAACATACCAAATTTGTTAAGTAAGAGTTTCATTTTCAAAATCATAAACACATTTGACTTTCACTTAGTATACCAAATTTGTTAAGTGAGAGTTTCATTTTAAAATCATAAACACATTTGACTTTCACTTAACATACCAAATTTGTTAAGTAAGAGTTTCATTTACAAAATCACAATCACATTTGACTTTCACTTAGCATACCAAATTTATTAAGTGAGAGTTTCATTTTTAAATCATAAACACATTTAACTTTTACTTAACATACCAAATTTGTTAAGTGAGAGTTTCATTTTCAAAATCTTAAACACATTTGACTTTCACTTAACATACCAAATTTGTTAATTGAGGGTCTCTTTTCAACACACATTTGATCCCTATTTTAACATACCATATTTGTTAAATAAGGATCCAATTATTCATGTCCAACCACACTTGAGCTTCACTTAACATATCAAATTTGTTAAGTGAGAGTCTCATCCTCAAAGAAAAACAAATATATCTCAAACACATTTGGGGCTTTCATTTAACATACCAAATCTATTAAGTGGAACTCCCATATTCAAAGAGAAGCAAATTTATCTCACAATCATATTTGACTTTCACTTAGCATACCAAATTTGTTAAGTGAAAGTCTCATCATCAAGCACAAATCAAACACATGTGACCTCTACTTAACATACCAAATTTGTTAAGTAAGAAGCCCCATTTTCAAATCAAAATATCACACAATCAAATCTTTACAAGCAAAATATTTCAAATAATCACAATCTCTTCTAGCATACCCAAATTTGCTAAGTCTTTCAAACTATCAATATTTTCAAACAAGATGCACAAAATAAAATATCTCCAAGAAAATCTTTCCTCAAATTTTAGAACCCCAACCTACCTAAATCTAGTATGGGTTCTAAATCAAAAAATGGCAAAGACTCTTCTCAATATCCAAATCTCTAAGTGAACCCAACTTAACATATTTGAATTATTGAGTGTGGGTTCAAACTAAATTTCTATTACTTGTGGAATAAACCAAGCAAAAATCGATACAAGTTGTATTTCCACAAATGCATACATATTCAAATTAGTTTTTAACACATTTTTTACATGTTTACTTTTCCTTTATGGATGGATTTGGCCTTGATCGCTAGAGATCAACTTTACCCACCTCATTCATTTTGAGATTTTGAGGGGCTAGGATCACTTGTGAGGGACCACCCTCAATTATCAGTGTGGACCAGTAAGCCGGTCATCAAGTTGAGATGCCATCCTGACTCAGTTTCCCTCATAAGAAGGTTGTGGAAGTTCTCATAGATTGTAGTTATGCACACTGTGGTTCCCCTTTAAGATGAGAGTACCCACATTGGCCTTCCAAGGGGAAAGGCTACCTATCTTCATGGATAGTCTCCCCACCTATGGTTGGGTCTAATTCTCATGCTACTCCTGTAGACTCAGACCAAACCTGCTACAAGATCAAGTGGCATCATGACATTGCCAAGGAGCTAAAGGTAGCTTCCCGTACAAAGAGGAGTTATCAAGATAATGTCTCCTCTTATCATGGAGAACAAGTTTCACCCCTCTTGGTTCTAATGGAGAGAAGACATTAGGAGGATCTCAATTTTACCTAGTTCATATTTTTTGAGGCTATCAATGATAGGAGAATGTGGTATGCTGGCCTCAGATTAGTTCTGTGCCAAGTTGGCAAAGCTTATGGACGATAAAAGTCTGGGCTCAATTTGATATTCTATCATCCTCTGTGGGGGACACATCGACAAGAGAGGGCCAGGGCCTATCATAGATTACTAAGAGAGATGTAGGTATGTCTTGATCCTCATATCATGGACTTTCATCGATGCTACTTTGTTGATCATACTAATAACATTCTACAGTACTTCCACCATAGGAGATATGAAAGAAGGTGCCTCCACCATCCACTCCTCACCACCATCACCGTTAGTCCCATCCACCGTGCCTACAAAGGCACTAAGACAACATCTGGGAAGAAGAAAGCCCCATTGGTGATCCGGCTATGGCTAAAGGGTTCCACTTCATCTACTCCACCGACTAAGGTGATGGCAAGTTACCCTACTTGACCTCATACTTCAATCTTGGTGAAGAAGGAGTGGCGATCCTATAGCATCGTAGTCGCACCACCATAACCACCACCATCAGAGGTAGTGACTACAGTAGGTGTAGAAGGAGGAGGGGATAGTTCTACAGTCCCCATGGTAGTAGATCCTCCCGCAATCAATGTTCATCCAGTGGGCAATGATCAGCATATACCAATCAATGAGCATAGTCCTCTTATAGAAAATAGTACAACAGCAAGCAATACCCAATGTATTTTGTCAAGAGCATAGCCCACCACCAATATGGTGAGTGTTTATCCCGCATAATTACCGCTTCTTAGATGAGATCATCGCCAAGATATCTGAAGAGGGAACTCTTGGGATGATTTCTCTGAAGAGATGCTAGTCAGTTTTGATCTAGATGGGGATGATCTTGGAGGACTCAGGAAGTCCATATGGTGACACTAGTTCCCTTCTTAGGGATCAACATAGCTGGAGGGTGTTGTAGTTAAGGAAGAAGACACTCATTCAACCCAACACCTCATCAACAACCGAGGTAGAGAGAAGATTAAAGATAGATGGAGAAAAGAGTTGAAGACTTATTAGAGAAGTCCTAACACTTCAAGGCCAAGTTCCATCAATACCTACTCCCAGAGGCCACCACCTGGTTGTTGCATATCACCCAAGAGTACATCTCATGTAGACTAGATAGTGGCGATGCATGGGAAGGTGGTGGATACACCTCCATGCAAGAAAAAGATATCAAGTAGTGGAACGAAAGTGAAGGATGCTGTCAAGCCAGTGGCTCATCTATTCCAGGGTAGACCCTACGGAGGAATTTGATGGTGTCCAATATCCTAAGGGTGCCCTTCCTTCAAAATTTTGATGGCGTGGGAACCCTCGACATAGCATTTCAGGATGTTGCAATGCCTACGGTAGCGATGTACTTCTATTTCATTTCTTCATCAGTAGTTTGACAAGCATCTTATTTGATTGGTATGCTAAACTACCCAATGGTTTAGTGAAGACATTTGCTGAGTTGGAGCAGCTCTTTATTAAGAGATTTGTTTAGCTCAAGGGTAATCGACCATTGTAGCTCAACAACACCCCGGTGAGTCCCTTATTGATTACATTCTTTGATGGTGAAATTTAAGTATGAAATGCAAACATAGCTGTCTGAACAACATGCCATTGAAATTATACTCAAGATTATTCATGGCCCGGTCGCCTTCATGCTTAAAGGGTTTACGATTAAGACATTTAAGAAGTTAATCAACAAGGCGGCTAGCCTATAAGGGGAAGCCAAATACATTTTCAAGACCAATCATTCAAGCCACCATAAAAAAGCATTCAGAAGAAGTGGGTAAAATCAAGAAAAAGGGAAGTACCAGAGCTCAATATGAGAGAGGTGCACAACAACCTTCATCCACCTCCTCGCCACCTCAAGATACATACCACAGCCATAATGGCCGCTGTTGCCTCCTCCATAATATACTCAGCAGCATTACTCATATCCACCGCCAGGTAGCTATTACCCACCTACTCTTGCTGATAACTTGAATAAGCCATATTCTTTTAAGAGGGAGGTAGTTAGGAAGATCTTAAGAATATCTTAAAGAAACCTAACTTTCATTCGAGCCCAAGAGCGGAAGATGTGGGCAAGAGTAATGATTCTAACTATTTACCATATGGTTTAGTCAAAGGAGATTGTGTCACCTTTAAAGATGGCTTAAGAATACAAGTCGAGCTATTTATCCCAAAGAATACTTGTTATAACAACCCTCCGTTCTATCACAATTCTTGGGGATACTTACGATCCTCTTAAGATAAAGAAGGTTGGGATATTGCCTTATCTCAACCCCAAAAAAGGTGTCTCTAAGATCAAGAAGCTTTTATAAAGATCAAGCAACTCAAACCTCCAACAACAAAGAAGGTTTGCAAGTTGCCAAAGACAACTTGAAGAAGGTGTCACCCAAAGAGAGCTACCTCCTTACTTGCAGATAGCATAAACACAAACCATCCCTAGAAGCACTCCATCCACCATTAAGTTTTAGTTGCTTCCTCCACTAGCTCCTCTTTTGTAGATATTTTGTCCTGAACAATGAACACCCCTTTCCCCACTTATACTCTATTAAATTATCTCAAAACTCTCCATCTAAGAAGAATCAATGAAGAAATCTCCTCTACATCTTGTCCACTTACATATTAGATTTTTCCTAAGAGGTCACTGTCAACCTTTACAAGGGCAAAGTTCTACCTCCTGGGTGGCCCTCGTGATAAGGGTGTATATCATTAGTTCTAAAGATAACCCCTCCACAAGATGCCCCACCTATGGATATGCTTATGTAGGATCAAACCAAGGTTGACTGCAATATCCTAGCACATCTTAGAAAGCTTCTACCTAAGTTAAGCATATATGATGCCCTTATCTTATCCAAAGAAATGTGGGAATCCTTAATCAAGGCTCTTCTTGATCCGAAGATATGCTTAGCCCAGCTGACTACTACTAAAGAGGAGGCTCATACTCGTGAGGACACTTTAGGGTTACATTTAGTGATGAAGACTTTTCTATGGAAGACCGCAACCCCTTTACATTATAGTGGATATTGGAAGATATAGGATATCAGAGTTCTTTTGACCGGGGTATTAGTGAATATTTTGAGTCTAAAACCCTCTTACTTGAGGATTGACATCTCCAAACTTTCAAAGAGAGGTGATGTTGAGAGGATTCAATGAACAAGGGAGGGGCTTTAGGCTATAGTTTTTCCATTATAAGTAGATGATTGGAAGACTACCGCCAAGTTTCATATTATAGACTCAGACATCTTTAATGCTTTACTTGGGAGACCATGGATACATGAGAATAATGTGGTTCCATCCTTTCTACATCCAATGCATGAAGTTCATGAGGGGTGGGATTGAATACTGCCAAAGGAGATCTTAAGCCATTCACAGCTCATGAGGTCAATATATGAGGATGTGACCTACTATCTCCCTCAAAATCAACAGTATTCTCGTGAACTTGGTAAAAGTTTAAAAATAAAAGAAAAGGAAAAAAGAAAAGAAAAGAAAAAAGAAAAAGAAAAGAAAAAGAAAAGAAAAAAAGGATATGAGAAAGAAAATAAAAGGGAGCGAAATAAACTTGAGAAAGAAAGTAGAGCGATATATTCCACCCATAGTTACTTCATTCAAACATATGGGTAGGGATGACTCAACCTCCACAGAGAGGAAGAGGCGATCACATGCCTAGAGAAAGACCTCCTTATTGGCCATCTAATAGAGTTATGTCCTTACCAACAACACCTACTATCTATATGACTTAGAATGATGATGAGTCATATATGATTAATACCTAGCACTTCCAAATAGAGATCCCCATGCAAATGATAGTTGAGCTCAGGATGAAGATTGGGCTCAAGAAAAAGCATAAGTGTATCCAAGCCTATATGTGAAATGAGGCATCGTTGGGAACTTTAGCTCTAACCCCACTTTCTCACAAAAGTTGAGGGTTTGGTAGTTAAGGAAGCCCCAAGTCTTCCACAATGTAAAGGTGGAAGTTCTTTCTTGGAGCATCCTCAAGTCAAGAAGGCGATGTAGAACTTGAGGATGATTCATATAAAGATTTAATAGAATTACCTTTTGATTGGTACTCACTTTATGTTCTTAATTTAGCAAAGAAATGATTAATTCTTCATACTTAGTCTAAACACAGGTCGAATTACTTTGAAAGGTTAGGGACAACAAGTACAAACATTCACAATCAAGATGACTAGATTCAAGATAGTGGTCCAAATGATGATATACAGCTATCGCCAACCATTTGAAATATGATAAGTTATTTTCAAATCATGCTAACTCATATGAGGAAGTGTGCTTAGAAACTTCAGATGATCTAAATGACTTTGAAGTCAAGGATGCACCTAGAGTTTGAGGAGGAGATCGGATCAACTATGAGCTCAAAAATCAACCTAGAACTAAAGAAGATCCACCCAATATATATCTTCTATTAAATGTAAAAGAAACTAATGATTTAGTGAAGCTATTGAAGTTTAAGGATTTCTTTGCATGGAGTTATGAAGAGATGCTGCTATCTCACATACAGTCCATAAAAAGCAATAGAACTAATGCTAACCCTATCAAATAGGCTCTAGACGCAGGATTAGACATTGAACAATGGGTCACAAATCAAGAAATGATCGATGGCATTATTAGGAAAGAAAAATATCCTACCGGTTGGCTGTCATCCCAATTAAGAAAAGAATGGCAAATTTGCATATGCGTTGATTTGGGATCTAAATAAGGCATGTCCTAAGGATGAATCCACTTCTATGTAATTAGGTGGACATCACCTCATCTCATGTAGTATTCTCTTTTACGGATAGCTCATCTAGATACAGCCAAATTAAGATGGCCCCAAAGGATGAAAGAAACACTACCTTTTGGACCCTGATCGAAATTTATTGCTATAAGGTCATGCCTTTCCTTAAAATGGAGACACATACCAGGCCATGACTTGAATCCTGATGAACTCATTCATCATCAAGTTGAATGTTGATGATCTTATTATCAAAGAAAGAAAAGGAAGACCATCTCTTTAACTTGAGAGTAGTTTTTGAATGGTTAAGATAATACAACCTCAAAATGAATCAAGTGTACATTTCAAAAATCGTTTGTTATTCAACAAATTTAAATCAATCTGGAAAAGATCAAAGTAATTAGAAATGCCACCCCAAAAGCCTAACACAACTCGTGTCATTCCAAGGGCGGTTGGCAAGAGATGCTTCATTTCCAACTTATCAAGAAGATGTCAACCATTCTCAACACTTGTCAAAAGAATGCCAAGTTCAAATGGGATGAGTGCCAAGATGCTTCAAGATATAATGATGACGCCGCTAGTCCTAGTAGCCTATCCTGCAAGCCTCTCATATTATATATACTACATTAGATGACTCACTTGGTGCTTTGTTGGCTCAAACCAATGATGAAGGAAGGAGAATCTCTATTATCTCATCATTTAATCCTAGAGAAAACCCACCTATTGAAAAAGCACCTATCTTTAATCTTTGCATCCCACAAGCTACGACACTACATGCTTTCATAAGGTGAACTTGATATCTAGAATGCTTTCTCAAGGTGAACTTGATCTCTAGAGTCAATCCACTACATCTCATAAACCTTATCTTATCTTGGTGCATTGGTCCATGATTTTGTCTCAATTTGATATAACATTTGTACCTCTTCATGCCAAAAAAAGGATAAGCACTTAATTTCTTAGCCACCCTCGATTCTCCACTTAATGATGATCTCCATGAAAAATCATAAACTTAGGGGTACTAATGCTCACCATTGGGAGATGAACTTTGATGGTGCTTTCCTCTCAAAGAGGAGAAGAACCATACATATCCCAAAGGGATAGGAATAGTTCTCCTAACTGCATCGTGATGTGATGAGATTCTCATATCAACCAATCCATGCACCAACAATGAAGTAATATGAGGCTCGATTGTGGTGAGTTCTCATTACACTATGTGTCCAGAGTATCAACATCTTTGGGATTCTCTAGTCATCAACCAAATTGTCCTAAAAGTTCTAATGCTAAGCTCCATCATTACCATAAGTACAATGGAGTTGTTGGCCCAAATCAGGTTACCATCTAAGATTAAGGAGAGAATGCAAGACAAGCTTTGCCAAAGTTGGCATGTCAAGAGATGAGTCCATTCAAATAACAAAATAGACAAGTCTTATCCCTTATTGATGAACTCATCGAGAGATTCTAAGGGGAGGTTTCATTGCCAAAAGGATGAGGAGTCAAATTGAGGCAACCATTCAGATTATTTAAATATAGCAAACTACCTGAGAAATCACTGCACACCGAAGGAGAGCCCTTTCTTATACTTTGGGTGGCACCTTACAAAGTCCTTCATCATATATGGTTACATTGCACAAACACAAAGAGGATCATGAGGTAATGGGGTGGAGCACTGTCTCAAGGATGAAATCCAAGATCAAGAGATAGATACTTCAATGATCAAATATGGATGTATAGGAGAAGCCAATGTCGTACACGTGGTCCTACATCAAACCAACATTCTACATCCTACATTGGCCTCATGGCCATTTGAATGTACATTTTGATCGATCCTCTTCTTTCTTCCAAAGGTCATCGATTCATTCTAGATGCTACTACTTTTCCAAGTGGGCAATCCCACTTAGAGGTCAACTCAACATGTGCAATTTTTCGTGAACCATATGTATATGGTTGGGTGCCTTGATGAATTATATCCGATAATGGTATTGCATTCAAGAGCACTAAAATCAGCTTTGCTCAGAGACACAACATAGATTGGAGATATTCTACCATCTACTACCCAAGGGAAAATGGGTTAAGCCCTCAACAAAACCCTCATTCAAATCCGAAGAAGACAGATGACAACAAATGCATGAAGTTAGTTGAAGCCTTGTCCTACCACACACATAAAACTTCAACTAAATCTACCCCTTTCTCTTAGTGTATGGTCAAAGCTATTCTACCATTAGAGTCCAACTCCCATCACTAAGATGGCGTAGTACAATGGAGTAATGCCAAGTAAGTGGTTGGAAGAGCTCAAAGGTTTGGAGGAGAGACGCTTACGGGCATGCCAAAACCTCAAGTTATAAAAAGCCAAGATGATTCAAGCTCATAATAAGTTGGTCCTTCCTAGAGCTTTTCAAGTAGGATAGCTTGTTTTAGTTCTAAGGAGGCCAATTGTTGTCCATCAAAAGATAGGAGGAAAGTTTGAACTCACTTGGGAAGGCCCTTATGCAATAAAGAAGGCCTACCAAGGAGGGTCTTATCAACTCATAAATTATAAGGGAGAGCGCTCAATGCTTCCAATCAATGGGCTCTACCTAAGAAAAATTATATCCATAAATCTTGTTTGAAAATAATTATCAATAAAACTTTTTTTCATCTCAAATTTCATTTCTTAGAAAATATCTTTTTTGAAGCCATGATGTATTTAGGGTAGGTGAAAGAGAACCCACATCTATTCCTCTTTCACAACACAAAAACATATATTATCTCAGCTACTTTGATGTGATAAGCCCCTGGCACTCACTCATTAGCTTCTCTACATGCTACCTTACTATAGTATGTCACCCCAAGGGTCACTTGTTGGAGGATGTGACCCCGCTTTCTTCCTAACTTCATAAGAAAGCACCTTATCGCCTACCTGTTACCCTATGTTGACTTTGTTAAGAGATGTAAGTTACATGCTTTCTTCTAATTGGCCATCATGCACCAACTAGGTTGAGTATATTTTAGGTTTAGGGTAAGTCCCCTGAGGCTCTATCCTCTTGACTATTTTAAGCTGGTCTAGTCTTACACAAGACTCCTCATTTAGTAGTCACCTTAGGTTCGATGGCACTGAGCCAAAGACTATCGTGATCGTTCTTGAGAGATGTAAGCCTACATGCCTTCTTTCTAGACATCAAATGATGGGCACCTTAGGTTGGTTGATGTTCTCTATGTCGAGTGACTCACCGTGGATACACCACTCTTGATGTGAGTCCCCATGCTTTCTCAAGTTACACCAATATTTGATATACTAGCCATGTCATCTTCTAGGTGTTGGATTAAGCCTTTAGCCCCATCCCGCATATTCTATTTGGATCACTCCTTGCAACCCCATTTAGACACTACCGGTTACTTTTGGATTGGATAGTCCCCTTTCCTACCCACCCCTATGGTTGGAGAATTTATTGGATGCATGATTCTCCTTGGTTTAAGAAATGAGATAGGTCTAGATGATATAAGCTCCTTCTCAGTTTGATCCCTCGCAAACTAACAGGATACATGCTAAAACAAACTAAATAAATAAATAAAACTAATTCTCTTGGATTAGAATTAAGCCCCGGGCCCTTTCCCAGTAAAGCAGAAACTCATGGAATTCAACTACTTTGATTGAGATAAGTCCCGTGGCACTCTCTTAGTCGCTTGGTCGGTTCAACTTATTGTCCACCAATGAGTTACTCGCTCATCTTTGCTTTGAAAGATATAAGTCTATTATGCATTCTTTCAACATGATCATTGTAAACCAGCGCCTAGGTCTGATTTATTGTGCAAGTGACCGATCACCCTGGTTTCTTAAGAGAAGATGAGTCCCACGCTTTCTTCTTCCTAACTTGACCATTGCAAACCGAAGACACCCTTAAGTTGGTTAGCTCTAATGGTTGGTAGACTATCCCTTTGGATTTGTAAACCTAAGATAGGTCAGGCGATATTAGCTTCTTCTAGATCCATCACACACCAATAGAGTCCATCTAAAATTAAATTAATTTTGACTATTCTTGAACTGATATGAGTCCATAGCGGCATTTGCTCAAATAGTCACCCTAGGTAGGGATTGATCTATTGTGCCATCAAAAGATAACCCCAACAGCTGATCCCTACTTTGGAAGATGTATATGCTTTCTTCTTAGTCATGTATACAAAGGCAACCATTAGTCGGATAGTCTACCTCATGTAGTAGACTTACCTTTGGACTTGTAAATGAGATAGGTCAAGGATGACATAACTCCTTCTCAATGGGTCCATCGCACCACAAGGTCCATACACACACAAATTAAATTAAACCAAATCAAATAAAATTAATCATCAAGACTACTCTTGAGTTGAGGTAAGACCGGTGCTCACTTAGTCTCCTTAGTTGGTTCAACTTGTTGTGCCACCAACGAGTTAGACGCCATCTTTGTTTTGAAAGATATAAGTCTATTATGCAGTCTTTACAACATGATTATTGCAAACCGATGGGCATCCTTAGTGGTTGATTTGTTGTAAGAGACATCACCCTAATGGTTCTTATTTAGGAAGATGTGAGTCCCCGCTTTCTTACTACTAACTTGACCATTGCAAACAAAGCACCCCTTAGGTTGGTTAGCCTACCTAATGGTTGGTAGACTATCCCTTTGGATTTGTAAACTAAGAGGTCTAGCGATATTAGCTCTTCTTAGAGATCCATCAAACAATGATGTGGTCCATCTAAAATTAAATTAATTCTACTATTCTTGAGTCATATGAGTCCACAATGGCATTCCTCAAATAGTCACCCTAGGTGGATTGATCCATTGAGCCATCGATAGATCACCCCAATGGGATCCTACTTTGGAAGATGTAAGAACACTTTCTTCCTAGTACGGCACACGAAAAGGCAACCATTAAGATAGTCCTACCTTGTGGTCGGTAGACTACCCTTTGGACTTGTAAATTGAGATAGGTCAAGCCTACATAGCTCCTTCTCGTTCCATTGCACCAACAGTCCACAACATAACACCAAATTAAATTAAATCAATTAAAAATCAAATCAATATAAAATCAAATTAATCATCATGACTATTCTCGAGTTGAGGTAAGACCCTCGTGCTCACTCAATAGTCACCCTAGTTGATTGACCATCATAGATCACCCCAATAGCCGATCCCTACTTTGGAAGATGTAAGTCTGCTATGCCTTCTTCTTAGTATAGTTGTTGCATACTGAAAGGCCACCCCTTAGGTCAAATAGTCCTACCTTATGATAGGTAGACTACCCCTTTGGACTTACAAATCTAAGCAGGCCATGGCTCTTCTTAATGTCATCCACAGGGTCCATAAAAAAATCAATTCAAAACCAACCTCCCAGTCAAATTAAACATATTGAACAAACCAAATTTCTCCTGAGTAAAGAAATTAGCCTCCTAGAGCTTAGATCTAAATCAAACAAATTGAAGTGTACATCCCCAATATGCCTCAATCTAGAACTCTTCTCTGGAGCCATAAAAAAAATTTAACCAACCTCCTAGGAGTCTAATCGATAAATCAAAGAAATCCCCAAATTCTTATCCCAGATACACACCCAAACAAATCATACTCATAATCAAACTCAAATCCATCTAGTAGCTTGAACTATTTTCCTAGTGGAAGGTTCATGTACTCACCCTGGATACACACCCAAAAAAATCATATTCACAATCAAACTGATCCATATCCCCAGAGATAACTTGAACTGTTCCTAGAAAAGGTTCATGTACTCAATCCTAGGATTCTTCTTGCTCTCTTATGCCCTTGCATAAAGAGAGCTGCATTGCACTAAGATCATGATTTTATATCTACCTTTTGGGTCTAGTATAGATCACTTTCGTTGTTTGTAATCTCGATGTTGTTGATCGTTCGTCAATGCCAATATGTGGTGCCTGTCAATTACACCACACCTATTGGGTCTTTTGTTGACCTCACTTTTGGAGTGAGCTCTTAACCTCCTCTTCTTAGACTTAGGATTTTCTATACACTAAGAACTCCTTAGTCATAAGACACCTCTAGTGATTAGGTGAACACTAACCTAAGCTAGAGATTTAGAAGTATTAATCATAAGATTAGGCATGCCTTGGGGTTTAAGAAAATTACCTATCCCATAGCCTAAACCCAATCTAGATACACTTTCTCAAATCAAACCCAAACTCACCTCAAACCAAATCAAATTCAAATTCAAATTTCAAATCTAATTTCAAAATTTGACTCCAAATGATTGAAACCCAAAATCAAATTCAAATCCTAAAACCCCTTCCTAAGACATATGAACCACATTCATAAGCTTAGCCAAAACTCTGCTTAAATCAAATCAAACTCAATTGATCTATTTATAAATCAATTATTCCTTCATTTATGTTCACAAATATAAATGAAATCCAAATTTAAATTACCAAAACTATATCAAAAATCAAATCCAAACTCAATCTATGCCCTTTAAGCCAATTCTTTGGACTTAGCCAAATTATATCCAAATCAAGTCAAAACCAATGGATTTTCTTCGAATCAATCATTCATTCATCATTTAAAATATAAATAAAACCTACAATCATCAAACCAAATTCAAGTCAACCCAAGTCAACTAGCCCTTTTGACTTAAAAATTTTCAATTGAGCCAAAACCCATTGGACTCCAAATTGATTGTGAGAATTTATATTTCAATCTAAGGCTCATATATAAGTTCAACTAAACTCAAATCAAACCAAAACCAAACCAATTGATCCATTTAGGTCCACTTGACCCAAAGTGACCTAAAGGACCCATTTGAGCCAACTTCTAATCCAACCCAAATTGGATTGAACCAAGCTCACCAAAACCTTGACCATGATTTTGATCACCCTAGATGATCAATTTCAATCAATTGGGCCAAACCAAGCCCAATTGGCCATTTGATCCAAATTGACCCAAATTGGCCTAAAGGACCAAATCGGTCAAATCATGATCTAAAATCAATGCTCAAGTTCATTCCAAATTGATTATTGAACTTGACTAAAGTCATAATTAAACCCAATTTGATCAATCGAACCCAATTGGTCAACTTGACCCAACCTAGCCCAAATTGGCCTAAAGGGTCAATTTGGCCTAAATCCAAATTAAATCCAAATTAATTCAAACCAAAGACCATATCCATCTTCAATTAGCCAATTGAACATGAATCAACCTATAGCCCAATCTAATTTGGCCAATTTTGGTCAACTGGGTCAATTTGACCCAAATGACCCATATGACCCAAATTGGGCCAAATTCTTGAAACCCAAGACCCATTGCTGATCAAACGACCCAAACCCATTTGGGATCAGCCCAAAACCAATCCAACCCATTTAAATCCCTCATGGATCCTCCCCCACATAGGATTCCACCCAACCTCATTTTCATTCTCCCCCATCACATGCACTTAACTCCTCCCCAACATTTGCATTGAATGGCGATATGGTAGCAAGAGAGGACTTTGGAGCAGAAATCCAAAGGTCTCAGTCAATCTATCATCCACCCCAAGCATGATGGCAATCAATTTGAAGCCAAAAAATTCAAAAAATATTGAATTTTCTGCCATTATAAAAGGAGGGGGAGATGAGGCTTTTTTTTCCTCCCACCACCATTCAGCACCCAAAAGCTCCCCAAAGGGAACCCATCCTCACCTCTTTGAGCCATTTTAGCTCAAAAACACAAATAATTGCTCTTAGAGGCAAGACATCAAGGTGATCCAAGGGAGGAGGCTAAAGATCACTCCAAAGCTTCCTCACATACCTAGAGTTTGCTTGGATCTTACCAAAACCATCCTGAGGTAAATTTTGCCAAATCATATCTGCCTTAGGATTTCACATTTTGTATTAATTTTCTTGTGATTTTAGAATTTCCATAGAATCCATTTTTACTTTAAATCATCCATTTAGAAAATAGAATTTTTTGCGAATGCAAAATGGGTCCATTTGGACAAGTTTTGGCTTAGAAACCTCATTTTTCAAAAAAGCTTGAAAACACTATTCATCGGCGGGCTACGCCATCCGTGGTTCGTGGATCGGATGGCCCAAATCATGGATCATGCGATGGGCCTCATCTTGATGCATCTGACCATCTGACCGGTTCGCATGATCGGATGGCCATAATGGATCGCATGATCAAGGCCTTCGAATCACGGACCGGATTCACAATGCTTCACGACGCTATCACGCCATCTCACCTGTGATCTGATCGGACCATCCGATCCATGATCAAATGGTCAGAGCGAGCCGCAGTCATTTTCCTTCCCCCAAATCAACGCGATGTATTTTATAAAAGAAAATTAAATCACCTAAAACTTCAAAATTCAAAAAAATAAAATATTTATAAAAATTGTAAACAATGGCTCATTGGATTCTCTTTTGAGAGGAATCTAATAAACCCAAAATCTCTAAATTTTGGTATTTTGAGCTTAATTAAGTTTAGTAAAATCAAATTTCATTAATTAAACCAAAAATATAAGTCGATTAAGTTGAAATTTTGGATTGACTTAGAGTTAAAACACACCTACCCATAAATATTTCAATTGAAAAGCACTTCAGGATTGGGGGAAATTAAATTTTGAAGTTTAGATTGTTCATTTTAACAAATTAAATTAAATAAAAATTTAGAAATTTACAAAATCTGGCTTAAATCACTTCAATTGACATCTAGGACTCTTAAGAAAATAATGTGATCTAATCCTAATGAAGCCAAACAAACATTTAAGAGTAGAGTTTAATCAATTAAGAAGTTAATTAAAACATAACTAAAACAATTTAAATATCAAATCAAAATGAAATGAAATAGCACTTAAGCAATCATTAATCAAACCTCAAATTCAAAAAAATATCATCTTTAAGAGATTAAATTAAATATGATTAAACCTTAGGTTAATAAAACTCAATTAAAAGATTAAATCTTAAATCAAACCCAAAATTCAACAAATTTAGAAACTTTAATCATTTGATACTAATCAATTAAACCAAATAAAATTAAAGTAAACTTAATTAACATATGATTAAATCACATCCATTTGGAATAAGATAATTAATTAACCAATAAATATTTCAACCTAACTAAATCAAACATGTTAATGAAATCAAACAAACATAATAAATGAATCAAATCAAATAAAACTCTAATCATATAATAAATAATCAAACTTAATTGAAATGAAATAAACAATTAATTCACTTAATAATAATGATGGTAACATAATCCTTTCATTAAATCAAACTTAAGGAAAACACTTAACTAAACCAAATCACCACATATGGGAAATTAAGTCAAATTAAATAAACATTTAATTAATCTAACAATTTAAAATTTTAATTGCCCTTAATCAAACTTAATTAATCAAACATCTAATTAATGAGCTTAATAAATTAATACATCATCTTAATTAATCAAATTAATTTAAATAAGTTACATTAAAGCTAACTCAAAAATTAAGCTTAAATCAAACCCCTAAAAAAATTTAATAATCATACCCCTCAAGTAAACTAATTAAGTTAATCAAATTAATCATATTAAATCTAAGCTTAATCAAACATAATTAAGATGCAATTAAACACTAATTAAAACCTAAATTAAACTTAAATCATTAAGTCATTAATCTCTAATTAAACAAACCCTTAATTAATCTAATTTAAAATTTTAATTACCCTTAATCAAACTTAATTAATCAATCCACTAATGCAAACTTAATAAATTAATCCATCATAATAAACTAGATTATAAATCACCAAAATTAATCCAAATCAAAACCTAATTAATCTACCAATTAATTTAATCACACCTATTAAATAAACTAATTAAGTCAATTAAATTAATCATATTAAACTTAAGCTTAAACATAAAATGTAATTAAATGCTAATCAAATCATAATTTAAACTTAAATCATTAACTTAATAATACATCATTAACCTAAATAAATAGAAATCAAATTAAAGATTAAACAAATCTTTATTTAATTTAATAATTAATCACACCTCTTAAATAAAATAAATAAGTTGATTAAATTAATCATATTAAACCTAAGCTTAATCAAACATAAATGCAATTAAATACTAATCAAAACCTAAATTATACCTAAAATATTAAGTCATTAATTACATCAAAAAAATATGAAACCAAATTGAAAATTAAACAAACCTTTATAGTTAATAAATACACTTTTAATTAAACTAATCACATAATCACATTGAACCTAAGTAAACCAATAGTCCAATAAAGCTAATCAAATCAAATTAAATCAAATTAAATTAAATTTAAGAAAGACTCATCAATTTAATATGTAATCAAATCAAATCTCGTTCAACCTACTTAAATAAGATAGATAATCAACTATCCAATGTATGAAATTAAAATACAAACCAAACTTTGATGAACATGGAAAATGGATGTGATCAAAAATAAAATCCTAATTACAAAGAATCAAACTCAATTAAAATCAAAATAAAATATCAATTAATCTAATCCGATCAAACTACAAATAAATGAACCATAATCAAATAAGCATGAAATTAAGTCACATAACCATAATCAAAGAAAAGAATTAAATATTAATTCAAAGGATATTGAATTATCAAGATTTAACTAAACCAAAGACATCTAATCTAAAATTAATCAATCAAAAGAACATGAACTTAAACAAACTTAAACTTCATTAGATATTAAGGATATTGAATTATCAAAATTTAATTAAACCAAAAACATCTAATATGAAATTAACCAATCAAAACACATGAATTTAAACAAACTTAAACTTCATTATAAATTAAGGATATTGAATTATCAAGATGCAATTAAACTAAAACATCTAATCTAAAATCAATCAATCAAATACTTAAACAAACTCAAATTCTAAATTCTAAATTAAATAAATCAAATCAAATGAATTACATAATTAAAATGGGCTAATTAAGATACTTAAGGACCTTAATTAGACTCTTTAGAGTTAGGATGTAGAATAGGTGAGTTCTATCTACAAATGGAATTCATTCTACTCTTCATTCTTGAAAACTTAAACATCACTTTAACAAAATAAAATAAAAAAAAATGAAAAATAAATCATTAAATAATTTAAATTGAATCACCTAAAGGTAAAATTTAAACAAATTCAAACCCAAATTGAAACTTAAACTAAAAAAGCCTAGTAAAGTCTTGTCATACAAGCAAGCACACATTAGAATACTAAGTCACCACTTCTAGTGCTAAGTTAAGTTGTATGTATGATGTTGTTTTAATTTTATGATGTAATGTTTAGACGGATGTTAGGGTGTATGTTTCATACTGGATGTTAGGCCTTTATTATAATCATGTTTTTTTTTGGGGTTGTGCTTAAGGGGATATTATAATAAAATATATAAATGCTTTTTTGTAGGTTGCTTAGCAACCCATGTTAGACAGTGGTTTTACCCATGTGTGGGTGCTAAGTCCAAATTATTCATATAACTACGGGTTGTATGTGTGTTTAGCTAACATTTATTTTGTGTGTAGCTAGATTTACTTTTCCTATTTTAATGTAATTTTGCATTAGAATTATGATTAGTTGGGGGATTAGATAAGAAGGCTTAGTCCCAGGGTGCCTTATGATGCCTTTGGAGAAAATCAAATTAAAAGAAAAAGAAGGAAGAAATGAAGAAAAGAAGACCCCATACAAATGTATTTTTTTTTGTAATCGGTTGTATAAGGGTAGCTTGACCCATCTTTTTTTCTCTTTCGTGGAATAAAATACCTAGCCTTTTATTCTTTTATGGTAGTCTATAAAATTGTTTGATGTTGTGTTTAGATTGTGCATTAGAACAACATGCTTTTCATAGTTTCTTTATGATTGATGCTTGAATGTGTGGATGGTAGGCTCTTAGGATAAAATTAATTTTTCTACTCCCAATTAACAACTCATAACTAAAATTTTAAAACAACTCATAACCTCACATAAAAGCCTAAGAATTAATTCAAGATAATGAAATTTTAGCAACCCTTTAGCTAGATGAATGAATGTATAATATCATGCATGTCATATTATTCCACTCTTGTTAAGAGGGGGCTTCCATCTTTGCCAGAGAATCAAGGCTTAACCTGTGAGAGCCTTGGTGGAAGAGCACCCCTTTCTCTCTTGATTTGGCCCATAATCAAATTCTCATGCATTCAGGCATACAAAATCCCATATCCTGTGTAAAAATAAAAAGTAAAAAAGAATCAAATAAATTTGATAAAATTTGCATTAGATTAATTCATGGATTCATACCACTCATGCTCTAGTCTCTTAGGGAGTGAGTTTAATGACTTAGTCTCCTTTCTAAATGAACAAAAATTTAGCCATCTTGCAAAGCATAAGGCTTGCCTACATGGATTTAAAGCAGGGAGTTAATTGCCACTCAGTAATAAGTCCAGAATGGTGGTTTATTCTCTTATGGAGGTAAATCATATACCCATTTTTGCCTTAGATTTAGGTCATGTAGATTTAGGTCATGCCTGTTTTTGTACCAAGGCTCTTAGTTTAGGAATCTGAGGTAGCTTTGGCTACAAGCATAAGTTCTCACCTCTTAGGCATTTCCACAATCTTATTGTGGAATTATAAGCCCTAAAAATCTAATAAAATGTCAACTCAAATAATTAATGCTCTTCAATTTCAAAAATATAAAGCCCAATTATAGAGTAGATTGGAATGCTCACTAGCTTCCTAGTATCATGAGCATTTCTACTTTCTTTCTCCTTTGGATTCCAAAAAATAAGTCCTCTCCTTGATCTATCCCATTTGATTTTCTAAAATAGCCAATCCTTTGATAGTCTTAAACTTTAAAATCTTTGGAGACCCTAATTTTCTACTTTAATCGAGAGTATTCTTAAGAAAATCCTATTACTTAGCATGTAATTAATTATGGGGGCGTACCTCCATAGGGAACTTAACGAATCTGGCTTAAAATAAATCCTACTTTACTTTCCATGTAAAGTAGGGGAAAGATCTCTGGTATATTTGAAGACCCATCATGCCTTAGGAGTCCTTATTAGGTGATTAAGTCTATTATAGGGTGGTGATTTCTATCTTTTGAGATAGTACATTATTCCTTAATGTCATACCATAACTTCAATAAGCATCTAATAAGATCCGTGTGGAAAATTCAACAACTCAAAAATAAACACCACAATGGCTTAGTGAAAGTATTCAACAAACTCATCTAAATACTAAAGAAGACACTTTGTAGTAGGATGAAGAGCGCTAGTCAAGCCTTGAAGGGCCTTGCACCACACCACATGAACTTCAACCTACTTCTTCAAGTAAGAGCTTATTTTAGATCTATCAATTGTTGCCCATCATAAGATGGGAGGCAAGTTTGAACCCACTTGGGAAGGTTTTTCCATAGAGAAGGCCTACCATGGAGGATCTTATCTTTATTAATCATAAGGGAGAGCACCCAATGATTCCAATCAATGGGCTCTACTTAAATAAAAATATTATAAATCATGTTTGAAAATAATTATCATCAATGAAAATTCCATTTTGAATTCAATCTCCTTGTGGAAAGTATTCTTGCTTGTGAATCGCCATGTATGTTTATGGTAGGTGTAAGGGACCCGCGGTCCTATCTTTCTTCGACACAACACAACACAAACTACACACAAACATATAAAAAACACATATCTTTATCTCGGCTACTTGAGATATAATGCCCCAAACTCACTCAAGAATGCTTTAGGTCGGGTTGACATGCTACCCTACTAGTGTGTCACCCTAGTGGTCTTCTTAATTTAGATGATGTAAGTTTGCTATTTTAGTTTATTTTGTTTTATTTTAGGTTTATGTTTATTTATTTTGTTTATTTTAGGTTTAGGTTTTATTTTTATTTATTTTAGGTTTTTTTTTAGGTTTAGGTTTTTATTTAGTTTTTATTTTATTTAGGGTTTTGTACTACCATCTTTCAAGATCTTTGATGGTAGTGGGAACCCATGATAACACATTGTACACTTTAAAGCTATCTGTTGCAACACTAAGGAAGGTTTGCTAGTTGTAAAGGACAACTTGGGGAGGGTGATAGCCTGCAACAAAGAAGAACTCACCATATTTACCAAGATAGTCCAGATAGCCATCATCGAAGTCTAGTACTTCCTCCACCATGAGCTACTACCTTTTGCTAGCTCCTCTTCTATCGATAGAGCATTCTATCTATGGATAAGGCACTAAATCCCTTACTCCACTTACTTTACGATTTTTTATCATGTACCTCCACCCAAAAGAAATTAATGAAGAAAGTTGATTCTACTTATATATTGTCTACTGATGCTCTTGATTTTATTCTTATTGAAAGCTCTCAGTCTAAATAAAAAAATAATAGCTAGTAGTTCTAATGCTTTCCTTTCTAATTTGAGTGACTATCCTTCTCAAATTAATCAGTTCACTCTTGAGATTGACTTGGAGTCAACTGACTTTGAGGATCCCATAGGAGAAGTTGTATGAATGAGAAGGTAGAACCTTCCACAGCATCATTTCAAGAAGTCACTGAAGTCAACCTACAGTGGTAAAGTTCTACCTCCTAGGGTAGGACCTCAGGATAAGAGTAAGCAAGTCATTGGTTTCAGTGTGTAGATAGCCCCTCCAGAGGATGCTCCACCCTTTGATATGTTTGTGGAGGACCAAGCCAGAGTTGATTACAATGTCCTAGCTCACCTTAGAAGATTTCCAGCTAAGTTAAGCATACACTGCACCCTTGTCTTATCTGAAGAGATGAGGGAATCTCTAATCAAGGCCTTATTTGATCTAGAGATATGCTTAGCTTAGCTGAAAGCTAATAAAGAGGAGGCATGCCACTTGAAGGACATCTTAGGAGTTACATTCAGCAATGAATACTTACTCCTAGGGATGATCGAGCACAACTGCCTCTTTACATTATAGTGGATTTTGGCAAATACATGCTATCCAAAGTTCTAGTTGACCCGTGACAAAGCCTCTTACCATCCTAATCTTCCATAACACTAATCCTAAGTTCTATTGCAAAAATTACATTTAAGTGGGAAATGTTAATCTAACTACACCTATAAAATAGAGGTTAGCTAGATATACACATAATCCTAAATAGTTGTATTTATAATTTGGACTTAGCACCCTACAAATGGGTAACTAAACCCACCTATCCTAACTTGGATTATGCTTAAGGATATAAGCAACCTACAAAAATTGCATTCACATTTATTTTTAAGCATCCCTTAAGCATAATCCTCTGCAAAAACATGATTAGGCTAATATTGGCCTATCATCTAGTCTATGAAGCACACACCCTAACATCCAATCTAAAATAATGCATAATAAAATAAAACATACATCACATCATACACCATCCTAACTTAGAGTTAGAAGTGGTGACTTAATTCTAATGTGTGTATTAAGGCTTGTGTGGTAAGTCTTGTTAGGCATTAGTGTTGTATTTTCTAAGTGTAGAAGGATTCAATTTAACATGAAAGGTTGATTTCACTTGAAGTAGTTTACTTGATTTGAAATTTTAATTTGTGTTTTCTTTTGTTTCATTTGATTACACTTAGCAACTAAGTGTTATAATAAAGAGATTGCCCTTTCATCCCTACCTTAAGTCACTTTCTAAAGTATATTAATTTGATTTAGTTCTCTTTAGTGAATGGCTTATTAAATGATTTAATTAATCCTAAATTTAGGTTCACTTTAAATAATCATATTCAAAATAAAAGGCATCTTAAGATTAATTTAATTTAGTTACTACCAAATGAAAATATTAAATCATTCCTTTCCATGACATGTAGCATGCATATGATTTAATCCTATGTGTATCTAGACATGCAACATATTTTAGCACACTTAAATGATGAATGTATGTATGCTTAGAATTTATATTTTATTTGATTGAATTATTTAAACATATTAATTTAAACTTTATCCAAATTCTTATACAAAAGGACATAAGAATGAAATTAAACCAAACCATATACTTGCTTTTCCTGAACACACATGGATGTATACATAAATGAGGGAAAGAAGACCATGCAAAGATTGTATATATTTTTTTGATTGAATCATTTATATATATGAATTAAAGCTCTATCTAAATTATAATGCTTTTTTTGGGGAACCCCATATGGGGAATTTTATTGCTAAAAAAAGGGTTATAAGATCCTTAAGAAGGGATAAACTCAAAAGCTACTGCTCAAAGAGCTACAAACACCTAGAGAGTGAATCCCCTAACTAAGTACAACCCACACAATAAAAAGAAAAAGAAACTACCAAGGAAAGAAAAAGAAACACAAAAGCAAAAGCAAGGCTAGCCAACAGTAGCGAATGTTGAGGCTGAAGAAGTTTATACCTCGAAAGAAATGACCTATAGGAAAAGAACACAATGCAAACATCTAGAGAAAAAGTTAGCACCGTTAAAATGATATGAGTTAGATCGGTGGAAGAAACATAAAAATTGAGAAAAAAAGGAGAGTTGTAGAAAAAAGCTCCAATCACACCAACTTGGGGCAGCCACAACCATGTGCATCCAAAACCAAAGGAAGGGATACAATAGACCAAAGAATGGGTGAACTCAACCATCCATCATAGCCTACAAACCTGGGAGACAATCCATCCATTGAAGAGAGTCGTGTGGCCCAAACAAAAGATATACCAAAATATAGCAAGGCTACCACATACACAAGGGATAGAAAGCCACACAGATATAAAAAATAAAGAGAAGAGAACATTTCTTTATCAACAGGAAAGCCCAAATAGTTCCAACATATATCAGAATGCCAGCCCACAACAACCCACCCATATTTCATTCCATAATGATAAAATTTGAACAGGGTCAGCAGGATAAGTAATAGCATACAAGTTCGGACAAGCTTGCATGAATGCAGCCAGCTATAAATGGTTCCAAAAGAACACAGCATACCAGAAGTAGTGAGAACATCCATACAACAAAACCATAATGATATTGTAAAATACTGGCCAAAAAAAAAGCCCTCAAACCAGGCCTAAAGCTTCCGCAATAGGAAATCTTAAAAGTAGAATACTTAGTTGACCAAATAGCAGCCAACCGCACAACACCAAATAACAAACCAGCCACCATATCTTCCAATGCGCAATAGACCGAAAGCCACAAAGAGAGCCCAACAAAAAATGATATAGGAAATGTCAACAAGTAGACCATAAAAAGAAAAGAGGAGACTCATGGTACAATAGAGAAAGTGAGGGGATATAATCCCGTGAATTGAAGGAAGAGCACAATGCCAAACTGGAGAAAATTTAACCCAAATATTAGGATAAGAAAAGCTATCCAGCAGTTGGAGCTACAACAAGTACCAGCCTTGGAAAATAACCAGAAGAAGCCACCAAGAGGATACATAAAAATGCACGAAATATAGAAAATGAAATAGCAATAGCAGCATAACCCAAATAGAATAGTAAAACAATCCAATCGACAAGAAGCACCCAAATGCCATTAACAATAAGTGAGGGGACAAAAAGACACAAGCCTAAGATGGGAGGCTAGCCCCCAACCAAATAGTTGAAACAACCAGGCAATAAAATAAATTTAAAGGTTTCTAACATAAGAAAAACCCATTTTATCTAAATTCACAAGCCCTCGTAAGAAGGAAGGAATATTATCATTAGAGAATAAATTCATAGAAGAGGATTTTTCACCCCAATTAGCAAGGAAATCAACACAGGAATTATCTTCCCGATATGTATGAGAAATATGGTAATCAAGGGTGGCAAGAAACCTCCTAGTGTGGTTAAGTAAATAGAAAACTTCAATTGCCATGAGCTCCCGATTTTAATAATTCCAAGAGGAGGAGAGCATCAATTTCAAACCAAATTTTCTTGAATCCTTCCAGAATGCAGATAGAAATTCCATAGTGAAGACCATAAAGCTCAGCAAAAAGAATAGGATAGGTCTTAGAGGAATAGCAAATACGGTGATCACCTTTCCTCTATAGTCTCTTAAAATCCCTCCACAACTATAAAGGTCATTAGAAACTGATCCATTTGTGTTGACCTTAATGACATGATAATTAGGCTTTATCCAATATATAATTTTATGAGTATACTCAAACCTGTAAGGAGGTCATCTTTATAAAGAGATGTAATTTTAAATTTAGTTCTAGCAATAATAAGGTGAAAGTTCATAGGAATGCCATGATGTTTAGCATCATCTTTGTCCCACCAGATATACCATAGCAAAGTAGTAGCTAGCACACCTTTGACATGACCCTTCAGAGTATAAGAAAGAAAATTTTTAAGAAGTTCCAGGATAGAGAGGGATTCATCAAAGAGGAGAGTATTTAACATATTGTCATACCATCTCCAAACTTTAGCAGTAATAGGGCCATTCACGAAGACATGATCCACAGTTTCAATGTAAAAGCAACATTGGCATTTGGAGGGAAGATGGAAGCCTTTGTTAAGGAGAGAGGCATCAACATGAATGTAGTGCTTTATAATACACCAAGTTAGAACCAGAAAAGAGGAAGGGATTGAATTACTCCTGATTTTAGTAAAAACTAATGATTCTTGAGTTTTAAGTCTGAAAGCATGCCAAACATCCTTGAGAACAAAATCTCCAGAGGAGGAATTTTTAAATAGGATTTGGTCAGATTTGTTAGATGTTGGATTAATATTAAGGATTTTGTTAATGATCCCATTAGAAATATTAGAAACTAATTGAGCTACATCCCAAGTGTTATGCGTAATGAAATGGCTAACCTTAAGCCTCTCAATAGAATGAGTATTTAGTAAAGAGTCAATAGAACCCAAACCCAGCCAATTATCTTGCTAAAAGAAGGATGATCCTGAATTTACACCCTAGGAGATCAGATTCTCAGTAGCCCACTTGATATATAAAGTCTTCTCCACACTAGAGAATCCCCAAGTTTGAAAGAACAAATGAGGGGGTGTTTCCCCTTACAGTATTTGGTGAGCATAAATTGTGACCAATAGCTATGATTGCTCCTAAGATTCCACCACATTTTATATGAGAAGCATTTAATAGAGTATTCTAAAGTTTTGCATCCTAAACCACCTTCATTCAAAGGCCAATAATAGTTGTGCTAGCTAGCCCAATGTGTTTTCTTGGAAGACGAGGTAGATCCCCAAAAGAATTTGTTAATAAGTTTGTTAATCTTTTTAATGATAGAGGTAGTAGGCACAATAGTGGATAACATATTGAAAGGCAAGGCACAATGAATACTTTTGATTAGGATAAGTCTAGCACCAAAGGAAAGTAAATGGAACACCCAAGAGGAAGTTTTCTTATATATTTTCTGAATAACATCATCAAAGAGGGAAGATCTTTTCATTCCATGATATAAAGGAGTACCCAGGTACATAATGGGCAGAATTTGATGAGCAAATCTCGTAATGTTCTTAATGGCATTGATCTTAGATGATGAAATCGATGGACTAGAAATAAAACAAATTTTGTCAGGGTTAATCTTCAAGCCACTTTCTCTTCCGAAAAAAGTAAGGAATTTACATAACTTTTTAATATAGCGGGTAGATCCATTGCAAAATATTATGAAATCATCATCAAAGCTAAGGTGGGAGATGGGAAAACCACCCTTAGTTTTGTAGAACATGGTAGGCATTTTACAAAACATATGCTCAAGGCTTCTAGAGAGATATTCCACTGCCATAATGAAAAGAGCTAGAGAAAGGGGATCCCCTTGCCTTATCCCATGGGAGGAAGAGAAGAAGCCATGGGCCTTGCCATTAATAAGTAATGAAAACCAAGGGTTCTCAATACCATTCTTAATTAGTGTAATAAATTGATTGGAAAATCCAAAAAGAGTTAGAATTTTATAAAGAAAAGTCCAACTAATGCTATCATAAGCTTTGAAATGTCCGACTTAAAATTAGGTTACCACAATGAACCTTAGCATTTAAATCATGAACAATTTCTTGGGCTAACAGAACATTATCAAAGATAGATCGACCTTTGACAAAACCAGTTTGGTTGGGGGAGATAATTTTAGGGAGAAAACCACTTAGTCTTTTGGTCATAATCTTAGAGATGAGCTTATTAAAAAAGATACAAAGACTAATAGGCCTAAAATGGCTCCAAAGTTTATGGTTTTCTATTTTAGGGATTAGGATAGTGGAAGTGCTAGAAAGGTATTTGGGAAGGGTACTCCCTTTAAAAAAGTTCAAAATAGCTTTAATCAAATCTTCTTTGATAATATACTAGCACTTTTGAAAAAATAAGGTAGTAAAGCCATCGTAGCCCACGAATGTATTCATATTCTGTAAAGTGGAAGCTATTTCAGACTCATATGGTAATGAAGTAAGCATATTATTATCTTTATCAGAAATGAACTTAGGGATAACTTCAGGCTGGGATAACTCATCATAGTTCATATTTTTATTAAGGAGCTCAGTAAAGAAAGAAATACCAAAATCAGCAAGCTCCTTATTATCTGTACACCAGCTATCATCATTAGTTTTAATTTTTTTAATATGGTTTAGAGCCTTTTTCTTTATAACCATTGCATGAAAATATTTGGTATTTCTATCTCCATTAGATATCCATTTTAAAGAAGCTTTTTGCCTCCAATAGGTCTCCTCTATGTCTTGGTAGCTTGTTAACCTATCTTTGGCATGGTTAAATAGGATAATTTTGGAAGGGTCATTAATGGAAGCATCTTCTAAAACTATAACCTCATGTTCTAATTCTTTGATGTTGGTAAAAAGATTTTTGAAGCAGTATTTATTCCACCATTTGAGGCATCATTTAAGCCTTTTTAATTTAATCCATAATCTTGTCATCCCTATAATTGAAACATCAGGATGGAGAGGATCGCCTAATTACTAGCAACCACCTCCAAAAATCTATCGTCCATAAGCCACATATTTTGAAACCGTAATGGAATATGGGGGTGTCTACACTAACCTTGATAGAGAGCAAAGGGGAATGGTCGATAAGTTCTACCGAGATGTTCAATGTAAGTAGTTGGAAAAATATTGATCCATAGATCGTTAAACAGAATCCTATCTAATCTTTATCATAGTGTGTGATTATTCCAAGTGAAATGAGATCCAATAAAATAAATATTGGTAAGGTAACAATCCAGGATCATGTTATTGAAATCCTCCATGGAGAATAGGTTAGGTGCATTACCACCAACCCGTTTATAAGAGGAAGAGAAAGTGTTAAAGTCCCCACCCACAAATTAGGGAGCATTGACCAAGGAAGAGAAGTTAACTAGATCTTCTCAGTGTAATACCTCGCACACCAATAGGGTTCATGCAAATAACAAACATATATATATATATATATATCCTTTGATTATGGATTAGGAGGAAAACCCCCGATGGTACCTTTTCTTAAGAAGGCATCCTATCTTTAGGGCAGTGTTAGCAAAACTCCCTATAGGAATCGCCCGACTACTTTTGAGTTGAGATAAGTCCTCAGGTTAGCACTCTCTCAGAAGTCACCGTTAAGTTGGGTTTGACTTGTTATGCCACCAACGAGTCACCTTGATGGTCATGCTTTCTTTGGGAGATATAAGTCTATCACGCATTCTCCCCAGCATGACCGTTGCACATCGACGAGTAGCCTTAGGTCGAGTTCAATTTATTGTACTATCAACTGATCACCCCAGTGGTTCCTTATTAAGAAAGTTTTAAGTTTACAAGCTTTCTTCTTGACTTGACCATTGCACACCGAAAGGCACCCCTTAGGTTGGTTAGCTCTACCTCACGGTCAGTAGATTACCCCTTTAGATTTGTAAATCTAAGATAGGAATGATATTAGCCATTCTAGGATACATCACACAAGCGTCCATCTTAAAATTTAAATTAAATTGATTCTAAAATTCTGTCCAATCCACAAATGATTCGCCAAATAGTCACCTTAGGTTCGATTTATTGTGCTAGTAATTGATCACCCCAGTAGTTTTTAGTTTAAGAAGTTGTAATTCTACAAGCTTTCCCTAACTTAATCATTGCACCAAAAGGCAACCCTTAGGTATTAGACGATGGTGAGACTATCCCTTTGGATTTGTAAATCTAAGATAGGCCCAAGCTGATATTAGCCCCTTATTAGTGGATCAATCACACACAAATAGGGTCCATTTCATCAAATTCACCATCATCACTCCAGGGGAGTCCAAATTTAAATTCACTTCATCCCAATGGATGAGGTCATATCAGAGATGTGCCCTCAAATTATGAATCATATCCTCTCCCTAGTGGAGCCATCATTAAATCAAACTAAATCAAATCTCTATCTTTAGTGGATTATTTGAACTTTCTTCCCTAGTGGAAAGTTCATACACTCATCCCCAGTGGATCTTTGCTTTGCAAATCATATGAAAATCAAACTTTTATTCTCTATGGACAATCTGAACCTGTTTCCCTAGTGGTTGGTTCATGCTTGATCCCTCAGTGGATCTTTCCTTCCTCTTATATGCCCTTGGCATAAGTGAGTTGCATTGCACTAAGATCTTGATTCATTCTACATCTCAAGTTTAGAAGTAGATCATCTCAGTAAGTGGTTGCAATCCTTCGGATGTTGATCATCTCGATCAACACCAATACATGCGGTGCACCTAGTCAGTTACACCACACCTATTGAGCACCCTTTTCTGACCTCACTTTTGGAGTGAGCTCTCATCATCTTAGATCTAGGAAACTTGTAGACACTAAGAGCTCCTTAGTCTTAAGACACTTCTAGTGATTAGGTGAACACTTAATCTAAGCCTAGAGACTTGAAAGGATTAGTCATAAGAAGAGATTATGCCTTAGGGATTTAGGAAGCCTTGCCGGCCCTATAGCTTAAAACCCAATCCTTACTTTCTTCTTCCAAACCAAACTTCAATTTTAAATTCAAGATCATAAATCCAATCCCAAATCAAATGATTGAAACCCATGATTAAATTCAAAAATCCCTTCCTAGCCATTGATTTTATCATATGGACTTAACCAAATTCAAATCAACCCCAATTCAATTGACTTTCTCAAATATTAAATTTAATCTCAAATCAAATCCCAACCCAAATTCCAAATCAAATACAACTCTAAATGATTGTAACTCATGATTAAATTTAAACTCTAAAATCCCTTCCAAAGCCATATGAACCACCTTCATATGCTTAGCCAAAACCCCCTTCAAACCAAATCAAATTTTCTTGATATCTTTATAAATCAATCATTCCTTCATTTATATTCACAAATATAATTGAAATCTAAATCCAAACCATTCAAATCAAATCAAACTAAATCAAACCAAATCAAGACCTTTCTTAAGCCATATGGACCCACCTCCATAAGCTTAAGAAAATCTCAATACAAATCAACCCAAACTCAATTGATTTCTTTATAATCAATCATTCCTTCATTTATATTCATAAATATAAATAAAGCCCACCCTCCAATGACCAAAAATAAATCAAACCAAATCAATTCCCTACTTAAGCTCTTTTGACCTACCTCTCTCAACTTGGTCAAATTTGCTTCCAAACCACTCCAAACTCAAGTGATTTGCATATGAATCATTTTTATCTTCATTTATATTCACAAATATAAATGAAATATAAATCCAAGTAGCCAAAACCAAACCCAAATAAAATCAAATTCTGAATTTTATTCTTTTTAGCCAAGTTCTTTAACTTGGCTAAATGATAACCAAATCAACTCATAAGCCATGGATTTCCTCATGATTCAATCATTCCTTCGATCATTGTTCCAAATATAAATATAAACTACAATTATCAAACCAAATCCAAGCTAACCCAAGTCAAACCCAAGTTAGCCCTTTTTTACTTGAAATTAATATATGAACCAAAATCCATATGGCTTCAAACCATTTGCAATTGGATTTATATTTCCATTTCAAACCCATTTACCAATATAACTAAACTTGAATCAAGCCAAGTTAATTGACCTATTTAGGTCCACTTGACCCAAAGTGACCTAAAAGACATTTTTGAACCAAGTTCTAATCCAACCAAAATTGGATTGAACTAAGCCCCTCTAAACCTCATATCATGATCAACAATCATCCTAAGGTGATCAACTACCTTTAATTAGGTCAAACCAAGTCAACTTGAACCTTTGACCAAGTCAACTTTTAGCCCAAATGAAACCTAAACAAACCAAAACCCATCATATGCCAAAATAATTGAAACCATTGATTCAAATCCACTCATAATCAATGATTGAACATGATCATACCCTCAATTGAACCAAACCAAGTCCAATTGACCATTTGATTTAAGTTGACCCAAATTGGCCTAAAAAGCTAAGATGTGTCAACTCATGATTTGATCTAAATTGATTGCAACCAATGCCTCAAGTTCATTACAAATCACTTATTGAACCTGACCAAAGACATGATTGAGCCCAATTTGACCAATTGTCAACTTGACCCAACCTAGCCTAAATTGACCTAAAGGGTCAAATTGGCCAAAATCCAAATTAATTCCAAATTAAACCAAACTAAAGCCTTCAATCATTTTCAATTAACCAATTGAACATGAACCTACACTTAACCCAACCCAATTTGGTCAAATTGGTCAACTTAGCCCATTTGACATATTTGAATCCAAATGAGCCAAAATCAAACCTAAGATAAATTAACTAAAACCACTTGAATCAAAACTCTTCAAAACATCATTTGAACTTAACCAAAGCCCTAGTTTGACTCAATTTGACTAATTGTCAACCCAACCCAACCTATCCCAAATGAGCCTATTTTGACCATATGAAGTCAAATCACCCAAAACCAACCTATAGGACCTTAGGACATGCCCTAACCTGACCCAAAACAGTCCTAACTCATTCCCAAATAAGTCCAAATCCATAGCGGGCCCCACCAACTAATGAGCCATTGGACAAACCTTCTTTCCATATTCACACTAGTAATGTTAACTTCCCCATCACCATGGCAGCCTCCAAGCACTCATGAAGGCTCCACTGTCCCAAGCTCACCTATTTCCCCAGGTTGGCCAAGGACCAATGGGAGTTCAACTCCTCCTCATACAAGCTAAAACTAAAACCCATGGATTCGAGAGATCTTTGCACACAGCCCTTGGGAAGCCTCCCAAGCTCTACTCAAAAGAGAATGGAGTTGGACACAACCTCCAAGTGCTCAAGGTGCCATGAAACATGCTACCATCCCATCTATCCTTCACACATGATTTTGGGGTATACTCCCCCAATTCGAGTAGGAATGGACATAAATTGCATTATGAGAGTTCCCTAATCATTTTTAAAACCCCACAAAGCTTTTCCAGGTGTTCCCGAAGCCTCCCTCAATCAGATTTCTCCTCTCTCTCTACTAAATCAAACCTAAATTCCTCATGCCCACACCATTTTCATACTTCAACGAAGCCAACCAAATCATCCCCAAGCCTTTCTAACCACGAGAGACCAGAATTCGATCAAAGTCATGGCTCCTATGTGTTTGGCTTGGTCAAAAGCTTACACTAAACCATCATGCTCAATATTTCGTCTCAAGATGATGCTTCCTCTGTTGAATCAATATTAATGATAATTTTGCAAAACTAAGCTCCCTAATTAAAATCATTTGGTCTTTTGTGAAGTTAATGTGCATTTCAGAGAATCTTAACCAAAAGATGTGTACGTATCCCTTCCCTGAAGGTGTGGAATGATTTCGGTGGCAATCCAAGCTCAGGTGAGCTCAATCAAATGGGGAAAGATTGATGACATTCATCTTTCACCGTTCGCGAAGGAGACAGATAATGGGTTGTCCATTCCGCATGATCGGAATGGATGATCCTGATCAAATCAAACTTAGATCCTCTATTTCCTCCCCTTTATTGTAGGATCTACATGGTGGTCTGATCTTAGATTGGACGGTCCATGAGAAAGCGCATCCGCTGTAATCCAAGTCACCATTCCTATGTGACAACTTAAATACCCAATCCTATCACTCCATGTGGAAAGTGTGCGTCACGTCAATAGCCACATGACGCTGACAGAATTAAGGGTTAATTAGGGCTATTTTAATTAATTTTTAAGGCTGAATCTTTCTAAAATCATAACTAATCCTAGAAAAATCTAAAAAATACAAATGAGGGCTCATTTTGAAGATATTTTAGAGTAGAATCTAGTAAAATGATGATTAATTAATTTGGAATAGTAATGTTTACTTAGTTAAAGTTTAATTAAAATTTTAATTAACCTAACTACTCTCTAATTAATTCTCCAATTAATTTAAAATTTTCCAATGATATTTAAGGGGATGGCCTCTACCTCCCCTAGTTTTCTTAGAATTTATTGGATAGTTAATTAGGGAAATCAATGGATTAAGCCTTAATTACTCTCTAACCTTAATTAGTGATAATTAAGCAAATTTATAGTGGTTTAATTAATTAATTAAGCTCATTATCCTTTGTTAATAGTGGATCTTAGGGAAGTGGTTTGGGTTCATTCCTTATAACCATTTTATTATGCCTTTTCATTTATTTCAAGTTAATAAAAAAGCTTAAATAATTAATTAGCCATTTAATTAACTGATCAAAATAAGAGAGAACTTAATTATTTCAAAGCATAATTAAGTGTTTGAAATGATTTAGGGGTTAAGAATGAGGCCTATCCCTTGACCCCTTTCCTTAAGTTAATTTCATCATTCTAATTAAAGCATAATCATAGAATTTAATTAATTAATCAAAGGCTTAATAAAATTAATTTAAAATCTATTCATTCATAACCTAACTTTATTTAATCAATCTTGGGTAACTCTTTGGGTGTTCAATAACCTAAAAAGAGAGCTAATGAAATTATGGTTATCTCACATGTGTGAGAAAACCATAAAAGTAGTTAAGTGAGCTCCTTAGACTTAATTAAAATTTTCAGCCAAACCTCACCTAACAATCCCCATGATTATTACATGGAGGTTCTTTTCAAGATCAAGATCAAAATCATATTTTCAAAATCACATTTTTGAAAATGACAAATTCATTCAACATACTCAAAATTGTTGTATAAGGTGTCTATTTTCAAATAAAATCATAGCATAAAATTGAAACTTCACTAAACATATTTCACATATGTTAGAGTTGGGGTTTCCATCTTTTCAAAAGTACATTTTTGAAAATGACCATATTCATTCAACATACTCAAAATTATTGAATGAGGAGTCTATTTTCATATAAAATCATAACATAAAATTGAAACTTCACTTAACATATTTCACATGTGTTAGAGTTGGGTTTTCCATCTTTTCAAAATCACAATTTTAAAATTAACCATATTCATTCAACGTACTCAAAATTGTTGAATGAGAAGTCTATTTTCAAATAAAATCATAGCATAAAATTGAAACTTCACTTAACATATTTCACATATGTTAGAGTTGGGGTTTCCATCTTTTCAAAATCACATTCTTGAAAATGACCATATTCATTCAACATACTCAAAATTGTTGAATGAGGTTCTACTTTCACATAAAATCATAGCATAAAATTGAAATTTCACTTAACATATTTCACATATGTTAGAATTGAAGCTTTCCTCTTTTCAAAAGCAAATCATGCCATATTTGATTCCCACTTAACATACTATATTTGTTAAGTGAGAATCTCATTTTCAAATCATGTCACATTTGCTACCACATAAAATTTGTTAAGTGAGAATCTCATTTTCAAATCATATCACTTTTGGTTGCACTTAACATACCAAATTTGTTAAGTGAGGATCATATTTTTAAATCATATTTCATTTGGTTCCCACTTAAAATACCAAATTTACTAAGTGAGAATCCTTTTCTTAAAGCATATTATATTTGGTTCCACTTAACATACCTAATTTTTTAAGTGAGAACTACATTATCATGCCATATTTAATTCCCACATAACATACCAAATTTGTTAAGTGAGAATCTCATTTCTAAATCATATCACATTTGGTTCCACTTAACATACCAAATTTGTTAAGTGAGGATCATATTTTCAAATCATATTATATTTGGTTCCATGTAACATACCAAATTTGTTAAGTCGGAATCACATAATCATATCACATTTGGTTCTACTTAACATACCAAATTTGTTAAGTGAGAATCTCATTTTAAAATCAAACCACATTTGGTTCCACTTAACATACCAAATTTGTTAAGGATCATATTTTCAAATCATATTACATTTGGTTCCGACTTAACATGCCAAATTTGTTAAGTTAGAATCCCATTCTCAAATCATATTATATTTGGTTCTACTTAATATACCAAATTTATTAAGTGAGAATCATATTTTCAAATCATATCACATTTGGTTCTTACTTAACATACCAAATTTGTTAAGTGGAGAACCTCATTTTTAAATAAGACAAACACATAATTGATCACCATAAGAAAATATTTTTCTTTTCACAAAATTTCCAAGACATACAATCACAACCTTTCCTTAGCATACCTAAATTTGCTAAGTAAATTTTTTTTTTTCAAAATAAAAATTTTTCAAACAAGATAACAACACAGACATCTTCAAATATCTTAACCCAGCCCAACCTACTTAAATTGGTTGAGTATGGGTTCTAAGTCAAAATCAAATGGTAAAAACTCTCCTGACATATTAATATCTCTCCAATGAACTCAACTTAACATATTTGAATTATTGAGTGTCGGTTCAGGACTCCAAATCTCTATTACTCTCTTGGGATTAGTATTAAAGTAGAAATCTAAATCAAGTTACATTTCAATACATGCAGAGATACAGTGCAGACTAGTCAGTGCAGTTTGTTTTCATAGTCAGTATATATGGCCTCCTAGAAGTTCATCTTTACCTCTCCATTTCAAATAGATTTAGCCTTGGATCGAGCCAACCTACCTGAGATTGACTCCACCGACTTAGTTTTCTTTGGCTGAGGATTTGAGGGAGCACACATTACCTGTGAGGGGGCGACCCTCACCACTATCAGTCGGGATGAGGTGGTTGAGAAAAAGCCAATCATCCGCATTGACTTTGATGCTGAGTATCCTTCTTTAAAGAGGAAGGTGATCAAGGTTCCACCAATGTTCCCACATACCGCTTACTACCGCAAGTGAGTACTAGCACCTCCTCATTGGTCCCACTGGGGAAGACTATCTTGACCAGATAGTCTCCCCTTCCTATGAGGTAGGATCCAATTCTCGCACATCTCTACTCAGCTGCACACAACACCTCAATAGAAGCTACTAGATCAAGCGGCATCACGAGCGCGCAGCCTGAGAGATAGACGTAGCATCCCATGTTGCTGAGGAGGGATCTCTCTATGAGATCTCTCCACTTCTTAGTGGTAGTAGGTTTTACCCCCTCTCAACATCAGATGGAGAGGAAGACTATAGGAGGATAGCTACATTGCCTCCACCACTGGCATACCATGAGGTTTTGATTAAGGATAGGAGGAAGCCCTATGTCAGTCTATGGATGATACTATGCTAGGTTGGTAGAGCCCATAGATGCTCAAAGTCCGGAACACTTTTTAATTTGAGGATGATCATCCCTAGGAGTGTTACTAGATAAATCTGTAGGTATAGAGCATCAGAGGCTAGAGTAGTAGCTCAGTTTGGGAGTAGGGGATGATACAGATTTGCAACGCAGTCGGTAGCATATGCTCTAGTTGATTTCCCTGACTTTCTATCTACTATGGTCGATAGGACTGACATCATAGTATTTATAGGTACAACCAATCATAGGTGGAAAGCCTCGGTGAGGGTGGGGCCAATTTCATGTCCACCACATCGATCCACTCCTCGCTCACCATCGCCAGTTTAGGTCCCACCATCCACCTTTCCCACAAAGGTCATGAAGTCAACTTCTGGGGAGAAGAAATCTATGTTGGTGATTTTATTATGACCTCAGGGTTCAACTCCAGCTATTGAGGTGTGGTTGAGCTCTCCTTCTCGACATTCTACTACAACTATGGTGAAGAGGGAATGGCGAACCAAGAGCATCATAATATTTTTGCCACCTCCACCACAGTTGATAGTAGCAGTAGTAACAGAGGGGGAGAAAGATAGTTTTGTGGTTCCCATGGTAGTGGATCCCCCTAGAGACAACACTCACCAATAGTGAGCAATCATGAGCATATATCTTCTAGCGAACATAGTCCTCCTAGAGATAGCACTCTAGTGGTAGGCAATGTTAGATGTATTTATACGTGAGCATAGACCTACTATCGATTAGTAGTGAGTGTTTGTGCTGACACAATTAGACCATTCCTTAGATGACATTCTAGCACAGTATATTATTGATAAGAAATAGATTTTTGGGAGTGATTTCTCTGATCAGAATGAGGGTAAAGTCAATTTTGACCCTAATGAGGATGATTTGCTGGATGACTCAATTGAGGTCCACATGGTCGATATTAGGGGCTCCCTCCATAGAGACTAAGAGTCAAGAAGGTATCAGAGTTGGATGATGATGTCCATTCAACTCAGCAATTTGTTCACCAACTTAGACAGAGAGATGATCATATTCACAAGATGGGGAAGAAAATTAAGGAGTTTATGGCAGTGGTTTCAGCATTGCAAAACTCAGCCCCAATTTCACAGCCTTCTCCCATAGTAATCGACAAAGCAGATTTGACATATCTCTCACATCATCCTAGCTACATTCCCAGAGGAAGATAGTGGTATCTTGCATAGGAAGGTGGTGGATAGTACCTCCATGCATGAGAAGGATATCAAATACATGGTGGAGCAATAGGTGAGAGAAGCACTAGCATAAGCCTGAGGTGGCTCATCTAATCTAAAGGGTAGACCCTACATAGAGGAATTTGATATAGTCTAATATCCTAAGGGCTTTGTACCTCATTCTTTTAAAATCTTTGATGGCAGTGGGAACCCTCACCAACACATTGCATATTTTAGGGCCGGCTGCTGCAACACTGGAGGTTGTGGCGCCCTTCTTTTAGATTATTTATTTAGTATGCTAAATTGCCCAATGATTTGGTAAAGACATTTGCTGAGTTCGAGCACCTCTTCATCAAGAGATTTGCTGGACCTCATCAAAGGGTTACTATAGGCAATCTTGTTATAGTGATAGAAGTCCCCAATGAGTCTCTTATTTATTACATTCTCAAGTGGTGAAACCTGAGTATGAAATGCAAACCACATCTGTCTAAATAATATGCCATAGAGATTCTCCTGAAGAATATCCATGGCCCAGTTACTTTCATGCTTAAGAGTTTTACAATCAAAACCTTCAAGAAGTTAATCAACAATGTGGCTAATCTATAGGAAGAAGCCAAACAGTTGCCTTTCCAAAACCAATTAGCCAAGCCCAAACCTCAAAGGGCATTTGAGAAGAAACCAGGGTTAGTCACAATAGTTGATAAGGGCAAGTAGCCTGCTAGGGTTTAGTTAGATAGGCCTCGAGCTCAGCAGTCTCCTCTGCCACCTCCTCTACCACCACCTCGGCCATCATACCGATAACCTCAGTTTCCATAATGGCTGCCATCGCCACCTCCTCATCAGCATCATTAGCAGCAATATTTCTACCCACCACCATGTAGTTATTACTTACCTACTCATGTCGATAGATTGATTAAACCTTATTCATTAAAGGGGGAGGTAGTCAGGAAGATCTTCATTAATTTCTTATAGAAGCCTGATTTCAAATTATCGAAGTTTAAGAGGCCAGATGAAGTGGGCAAGAGGCATGATCCAAACTATTACCTTTACCACCGCATGTCAGGCCATGTCTTAGAAGATTGCATTACCTTTAAGGATTAGCTTGAGCGTAGCTACAAGTCAGGTGTCATCATCATCCCCAAGGAATACCTATTAGAACAACCTTCTAGTTCTATTAGAGTAATCCTTAGGGATATATGTGATCCTCTTAAGAAAGAGGAAAGTTGGGATATCTCCCTATCCTGAACCTCCAAGAAAAGTTTTTCTAAGATCAGGAAATTACTCTTGGAGGTACCTGAAGCAGCTCAAACCTCCAACTCTAAGGCAGGTTTGCAAGTTGCTAAGGATAACTTGAGGGAGGTAGGAGGCCAGCAGTAGCAGCGATAACCTCCACTTTCCCGAGATAGTATAGTAGTGCAACCACCAATCGGTTCCAACACTCCTTCCACGAGCTAGCCCTCCTCACTCTATTCTAATAGTATATGTAATGAGGGAAGTACCAAATCCCTCATCCGCTTTACTTTATTTCTACTTTGTACCTCCATCTCTAAGAAATCAATGAAGAAACTTGATTTGTGTCACTTCTGATGATCTTTCTGTGTTTATTCCTATAGATAGCTCTCCATGTCTAATTAATAATAACTCTAGTTCTGATCACTCTTCTTCTTCTTGATTTAGAAATGGATTACCCATTCAATCATTGATTCACCCATTGAGATTGGAGTCATCGACTCAATGATCCTATAGGAGAAGCTATAGGTGAACCCGATGAGTAGGTAAAACTTTCCACTAACTATCTCATGAAGTCACTGATGTCAACCTTCACAGTGGCAAAGTTCTACCTCATAGAGTTGCACCTTAGGATAAGGGTAAGCAAGTCATTGGTTCTAGCGATCAAGTAACCCCTCCACAGGATGCTCCTCCTATGGATATGCTTGTGGAGGACCAACCCTGAGTTGACTACAATGTTCTAGCTCACCTGAGAAAGTTGCTAGCTAAGCATATATGATGCCCTTATCTTGTCCAAAGAAATGAGAAAGTCATTGATCAAAGCCCTTCTCGATCCAAAAATATGCTTAGCTCAGCTAACTACTATTAGAGAGGAGGCATGTTATTCAAGAGAAGCTTGTGGAGTTACATTCACCGATGAAGACCTTTTTTGGGGACAACCGAGCACAACCGTCCCCTCTACATCACAGTGGATATGGGTAGATTCAGACTCTCCAGGATGTTAGTTGATCTAGGTGCATCATTAAACATTATGACTCTAAAGATGCTTGCTACCTGAGGATTGACATATCTAAACTTTGAGGAGATCAGATGATGTTGAGAGGATTCAATGAGCAAGGCAAGAGAGCTTCCATAGTGCATTGTAGAGATAGAAGATAGAAGCCAAGTTTACATAGTTGATTCAAATACATCTTTCATTGCTTTGGTCAGTAGGCCTTAGATACATGGAAATAACATAATTTCATCTTCTTTACATCAGTGCATCAAATTTTGGTAGGTGGAATTGAGTATTGTGTTAAAGGAGACTTGAAGCCATTTTCAGTTAGGGAGGTCAAGATATATGAGGATGCAGCCTACTATCTTCCTCAAAATTAAAAAGTCTATTTTTTGAACTTCGTCAATGTTCAAAAATAAAAGAAAAAGAAAAAGAAGAAAAAGAAAAAGAAAAGAAAAATTAAAAATAAAATAAAAAAGTAAATGAAAATGTAAGTGAATGAGAATCAGGCATTGAGGAAGAGGTAGAGCCTGAATTTAGATTCCACCCACAGTTTGTTCCTCCATATAAACATATGGGTAGGATAACCACCTCACTAGCAGAGAGGACAAGAGGTAATTAGGTGGAAGACCTCCTTGCTATTGGTCGGCCAGTAGGAGCTATGTTCCAGCTCATAGGAGTACCCTAGCTATCCACATAGATTTAGATTCTAGTTCAGAGGATGAGTCTCATGTGGTTAGCATGCCAACCAACCCCTCTCAATGGGTCCCTTAGGAGGTGATATTCGAGCTAGACAGTGATGAAGACCAGGCCTCAAAGAGAAGTATGAATGTATTCAAATCAGTATTATATTGAATAGTCAGGTAGTAGTTGGGAAGCTTAGCTCTAACCCCACTTTCTTTCCAGAAAGTTGAGGGTTTGATAGTTAAGGAGGCCCCTAAGTCATCCATAAATGTCAAGCCAAAGAAGTTTTATGAGCATCATCCTAAGTCAAGAAGTCGATGTAGAACTTGAGGATGATTCATATAAAGATTTAATACAATTGTCTTTTGTTTGGCATTCTCCTTGTGTTTTTAACTTAGCAAATAATGGATTAATACCACATACTTGGTCTAAACACAGGTTAAATTACTTTAAAATATTATGGGACAACCAAAGTAGATATTTTGAATCAAGACCAAGACTAGGATTCAGCATAGTGGGTCCAGTCAATGATGCCAACCATTTCATACTCATCACCAATCATTTGGAGTATGATAGGTTCTTTTCAAATCATGTTAACTCATGTGAGGAGGTGTGCTTAGAAACTTTAGATGACCCAAATGAGCTTGAAGTCAAAGATGCACCGCCAAAGTTTGAAGAGGAAATCAGATCAACCATCGATGAACTCAAAGAAATCAACTTAGAAATAAAACAAGATTCACTCCTGACATATATTAGTTCCTTATCGAATGAAGAAGAAACCAATGACTTAGTTAAGCTATTGACTGAGTTTAAGGACTAGTTTTCTTGGAGTTTTGAAGAAATGTCTAGTTTATTAAATGACATAGTAGTCAAGAAACTAGCAATAGATCTTAATGTTAACCATATCAAGCAAGCACCTAGACGCATACGATTAGACATTGAGCAGCATGTCATTTTTGAAATCAAGAAATTGATCGATGTTGACTTTATCAAGGAAGAAAATATCCCACCTGGTTGGCTAGTATCATTCTAGTTAAGAAAAGGAATGGCCAAATTCACATATGCATCAATTTTAGGGATCTAAATAAGGCATGTCCTAAGGATGAATTTTCACTTCCTAAACCAGAGTTAATGGTGGGATTTTCCTCATCTCATGTAGTATTCTCGTTCATGGATAGGTCATCTCACTACAACCAAATTAAGATGGCCCCCGAGGATGAGAAAAATATTGCTTTTCAAACCTCAATCAAAATCTATTATTATAAGGTCATGCCTTTCAGCTTTAAAAATGCCAGTGCTACATACCAGCAGGCCATGACTTGGATCTTTAATGAACTCATTCATCATCAAGTTGAATGTTACATTGATGATCTTGTAGCAAAAAGTAAAGAAAAGGATTACCATCTCTTCGACTTGAGAGTAATTTCTAAACGATTAAGATAATTTAACCCTAAAATGAATCCCCTAAAGTGTGCATTCGGAGTAGCTTCAAGGAAATTCCTTGGGTTTGTTGGCCAGCACCGTGGGATAGAAATCGATCAAGAGAAGATCAAGGCTATCATAGAAAGACTACCCCCTAAAAGTCAAGCCCAACTTAGATCATTTCAAGGGTCGTTGGCATATCTAAGACATTTCATTTCCAACATATCAGGAAAATGTCAGCCATTCTCAGCACTTGTCAAAAAGGATGCTAAGTTCAAGTGGGATGATAAGTGCTAGCATGCTTTCGAAGACATCAAGCACTACCGATGATGTCGCCGAGTTCTATCCCGTGAAAGCAATGATATTATATACCTCTGCATTAGATGACTCCCTTGGAGTTTTGTTGGCTCAAACTAATGATGAAGGAAAAGAGAATGCATTCTACTATCTCAGTCATACTACTGAGGTAAATTACACACTATTGAAAAGAACTACTTAGATTTAATCCTTGCACCCCAAAACCTATGACATTACATGCTTTCTCATAAGGTGAATCTGGTCTCTAGGATCATTCCCCTACAAGATCTCATGACATGATCGATGCTATCCAGACAGTTGGCACGTTGGTCCATGATTTTATCATAGTTTAATATTACATTCATACCCCTCCATGCAGTGAAAGGATAGGCAGTAGATTTCTTAGACACACTTCACTTACTCCGCTTAGTGATGACCTCCCCAATGAATAAATCATGAACTTAGGGGACACTAGTATTCACCATTGGGAGATGTATTTTGATGGTGTGACTTCCTTTTAAAAAGGAGAAGAACCATGATCTACTCTTTCGAGAATGGCAGGGGTAGAAATAGTCCTTCTAACTTTGGGCTGCGATATGAAGAGATTCTCGTATCATTTATCTAATCCATGCACCAACAATGAAGCCAAATATGAGCCCCTGATTGTCGATCTGGAGTTAGCCATTACACTATGCATCTAGAGCATCAACATCTTTGAGGATTCTCAATTATTTATCAACCAAATTGCTTGGTTCTACAAAGTTCTGAAGCTTAAGCTCCATCATTACCACAAGTATACCATGGAGTTGTTGGCCCAATTCACAAAGGTTACCATATACAAGATTCTTAGAGGGGAAAATGCAGTAGTAGATGTATTAGCCAAGCTTGCCAAAGAGTTAGCATGTCTAGAAGATGAGTCCATACCAATAAGGGTCCAAAATAGACAAGTCCTATCACTTATTGATGTTGAACTCATCAATAGACTCTCTGTTCAAGGGGAGGTTATCATTGCAAAAAATATGATGAGTCAGATTGGAGGTAACCATTCATGTATTATCTAAATATAGGCAAACTACCTCAAGAGAACTCACTATCACATCAGGTGAAGTAGAGAGCTCTCTTATACGCTCTCGTGGATGGCACTTTATGCTGGTGGTCCTTTGATCATATGTAGTTACATTATTTAGACAAGTATGAAGCCCGTAAGATCATGACCAAGGTACACTTAAGTTTATGCGGAGCTCACCAATCTAGTCCAAAAATGAAAGCCAAGATCAAGAGACTAGGATACTACTAGCCTTCGATGAACATAGACTGCATGGGCATAGCTAGGAGATGCAACCAATATCAGGTACATTATGTGGTCTTACACCAACCACCCAACATTCTACATCTTACATTAGCCTCATGGTCATTTGAGTGTTGGGGTACCGATATAGTGGGTCCGATTGATCCTCTTTCTTCCAAGGGTCACCAATTCATTCTAGCTTCCACTGACTACTTTTCCAAGTGGGCAGAGGTAATCCCACTTAGAGAGGTCATAGCTTAGCATGTGCTCTAGTTTTTCACGAACCATATCATATATAGGTTCGGGGTTCCTCGATGAATTATATCAGATAATGGTATTTCATTCAAGAGCACTAAAACTAACAGCTTTTCCCAAAGACACATCATAGATTGGAGATATTTCACAATCTATTGTCCGAGGGGCTTAGCAGAAGCCTTCAACAAAACTCTCATCTAGATATTAAAGAAGACAATCAATGACAACAAGCGACAATGGCATGAGCAGTTAGTTGAAGGCTTATCACACTACAACTCAATTTACTCCTTAATGTATGACAAGTAGTTCTACGTAAGTCCAACTCCCATCATTAAGGATAATTGTGGGTAGAAAAATCACAATGTAGTAGAATGCCAAGTTGTGGTTAGAAGAGCTCAAAGGTTTGGAGGAGAGATGCCTCCGAGCATGCTACAATCTCGAGTTGTATAAAGCCAAAATGATTCAAGCTCATAATAAGATGGTCTACTGAAGAGATTTTCAAGTAAGAGAGCTTGTTTTAATTCTATAGAGACTAATTATTCCTGTCAAAATATGGGAGGCAAGTTTGAACACACTTGGGAAAGCCCTTTCACCATAGGAAAGGCCTACCAAGGAGTATCTTATCAGCTTATAAATTGAAAGAGATGCTTCCAATCAATAGGCACTACCTGAAGAAATGTTATCCATAAATCTTGTCTGAAAATAATCATCAATAAAACTTCATTCTATTTCAAATTCCATCTCTTCATATTTGTTAAAAATATCTTTGCTTGCTAATCCTCCACGATGTGTTTAGGGTAGGTGTAAGGAACCCAAGCAACATCCTCTCTTTTAGCAACACAACACCAACACAAACTACACACAACCACATATAAAACAAACACATATCTTTTATCTTGAGCTATTTTGATGTGGGAGTAAGCCCCCTGTGGCGCTCACTCATTAGCTACTCTTGGTCAGGCTGACGTTTACCCTATTAGCTCATCACCATAGTGGTCCCTTATTCAAGAGAATGTAAGTCTGCTACATTGTTCTTCCTAACTTGATTGTGGCACTTTGTTAACATGATAGGCCTATCAGGCGCTAGAAGTGTTACCTCCATGTTGGCTTACCTTCTTCTTAAACTAGCTATCTGAACTGACTTGATTGAGTATATGACAAACACAAAACTCATATATTTATCTGGCTATTTTGATGTGGGATAATGCCCCCAAGACTCTCATTTACTCTAGGTTAGGCTAACATGCTACTTTGGTAGTGTCACCCTAGTGGTTACTTGTTTGGATGTAAGTCTATGGCTTTCTTCTAACTTGATGCACACACCGACGAGTTCCTTATTTGTTTGGTAGCCTTAATAGCAGCTAGTTATGATGACTTTTTTAAGAGGATGTAAGCTTACACACTTTCTTCTTGAACTAGCCATTGAGCATTGATTGGGCTGAGTATATTTGAGGCTTTGGATAAGTCCCCCAGTGGCTACTTTTCTCTTGACTACTTCAAGTCTAGGTCTAGTCCTTACACAGAACTCCCCACTTGATAGTCTCCCTAGGTCGAATAGCACCTATCAAGATGAAGATAGACTATCCCAGCAATCAGTTCCGCTTTAGGGAGTTGTAAGTCTACAAGCCTTCTTTCTAGACTGATTATTGCACAATGATGGGCACCTTAGGTTGGTTAGTGTTCATGCTGACGATGACCCACCCAATGGATACACCACTCATGATGTCGTAAGCATTCTCTAGAGTTGTCCACTATACTAGGCTTTCATTTAGGGTTTGGATAAAGCCACTAGTGGCACCTCTCATGTGGGCACTCTATTTGGATCACATCCTTAGCAAACCTATTTAGACACTACCCCAGTTACATTTGGATTAGATAGTCCCCCTTTCCTAGTAGCTACCCCTATGGTTGGAGAATTTGTCATATGGATATGCAGATTCTCCCTTGGTCTAGTAAGTCTGAGATAAGACTAGGATGATATGAGCCCTTTCTCACTGGTCGCACACCAATAGGACCGCTAAATAATAAGATATATATATATATATATATATATATATATACTTGTCGATTAGGAGGAAAACCCCCATCAGTACCTTTTCCCAAGCATCCTATCTTTAGGGCAGTGTCAAAAAAACTCCCGATAGGAATCGCTTAATTAGTTTTGAGTTGAGATAAGTCCCTAGGTCAGCACTCTCTCAAATGTTGCCCTTAGGTCGGGTTTGACTTGTTGTGCCACCAATGAGTCACCCCGGCGATCATCCTTACTTTGGGAGATATAAGTCTATCACTGATTCTCTCCAGCATGACCATTGTACGTCGATGGGCTACCTTAGGTCAGGTTCGATTTGTTGTACTATCATCCAATCACCTAGTGGTTCATTGTTCAGGAAGATGTAAGTTTACAAGCTTTTTTCCTTGGCCATTGAACACCGAAAGGGACCCCTTAGGTTGGTTAGCTCTACCTCGAGGCTAGAAGACAATCCCTTTGGATTTGTAAATCTAAGATAGGACTAGGATGATATTAGCCCCTTCTTAGTGGATCCATCACACACCTACAGGGTATATCTTAAAATTTAAATAAAATTGATTCTAACTATTCTTAAGTCGATATGAGTCAACAGAGGCATTCGCTCATATAATTTATTTAGGACGTGTTTGATTTGTTGTGCTAGCAATCGATAACCCTAGTTGTTCTTTGTTTAGGAAGTTGTAAGTCTATAAGCTTTCTTCTTAACTTAATCATTATACACTCGAAAGGCAACTCTTAGGTTGGTTAGTCCTGCCTGATGACTACTAGATTATCCTTCTAGATTTACAAATATAAGATAAGCTCAGGCTGATATTAGCCTCTTCTTGGTGGATCCATTGCACACCAATAGGGTCCATTTCAACAAATTCACCATCCTCCCTTTAGGGGAGTCCAAATTTAAATCCACTTCATCCTCTATGGATCTAAGCTCATATCTTTAGCAGATGTGCCTTCAAAATGCAAATCATATCCTCTCCATAGTGGAGCCCACATTAAATCAAATCAAATCAAATCCCTAACCCTAGTGGGTGATGTGAACCTGCTTCCCTAGTAGAAGATTCATGCACTCATCCCTAGTGGATCTTTTCTTCCCAAATCATATCAAAATAAAACATTTATCCTATATAGATAATTTGAACATGCTTCCCTATTGGAAGGTTCATTCTTGTTCCCTTAGTGGATCCTTCCTTCCTCTCTTATGCCCTTGGAATAAGTTGGGTTGCATTGCACTAAGATCTTGATTCCTTCTACATCTCGAGTTTAGAAGAAGATTGTCTCGCTTAGTAGTTACAATTCTTTGGATGTTGTTGATCATCTTGGTCAACACCAATACGTGCGCTGCGCCTAGTCAATTACACCACACCTATTAGGTGTTTGTTGACCTCACTTTTGGAGTGAGCTCTTAACTTCATAATCATAGATCTAGGACTCTTGTAGACACTAAGAGTTCCTTAGTCTTAAGACACTTCTATTGATTAGGTGAACACTTAACCTAAGCTTAGAGACTTGGAAGGGTTAGCCATAGGAAGAGGTTATGCCTTAGATATTTAGGATGACTTGCCTACCCTATAGCCAAAAACTCAATCCTTGCTTCCTTCTTCCAAACCAAACCTCTTCAAATTCAAGATCATAAATCCATTCCCAAATCAAATGATTGAAACCCATAATTAAATTCAAATTCCAAATCCCTTCCTAAGCCCTCTGATTTTTTCTTATGGACTTAGCCTTAACCAAATTCAAATCAACCCCAATTCAATTGACTTTCTCAAATATCAAATTCAATCCCAAATCAAATCCCAACCAAAATTTTAAATCAAATCAAACTCCAAATGATTGAAACCCATGATTAAATTCAAACTCCAAAATCCTTTCCTAAGCTATATGACAATGCTCATATGCTTAGCCAAAACCCTTCAAACCAAATCAAATTTGGTTGATTTCTTTATAATCAATCATTCCTTCATTTATATTCACAAATATAAATTAAATAGAAATTCAAACCATTCAAATCAAATCAAACTAAATCAAACCAAATCAAGACCTTTTTTAAGCCATATAAACCCACCTCCATAAGCTTAACCAAATCTCAATACAAATCAACCCAAACTCAATTGATTTCTTTATAAATCAATAGTTCCTTCATTTATATTCACAAACATAAATGAATCCCACCCTCCAATGACCAAAAATTAAATCAAACTAAATCAATTCCCTACTTGAGCCCTTTTGACCAACATTCCTCAACTTGGTCAAATTTGCTTCCAAACCACTCCAAACACAAGTGATTTTCTCATGAATCATTTCTATCTTCATTTATATTCACAAATATAAATGAAATATAAATCCAAGTGGCCAAAACCAAACCCAAATCAAATCAAATTTCCAATTCTAGTCTTTTTAGCCAAATTCTTGAACTTGGCTAAATGATGCCCAAATCATCTCCTAAGCCATGGATTTTTTCATGATTCAATCATTCCTTCAATCATTGTTCCAAATATAAACATAAACTATAATTATCAAACCAAATCAAAGCTAACCGAAGTCAAACCCAAGATAGCCCTTTTCGAATTCAAATTATTATATGAACCAAAATCCATATGACTTTAAACCATTTGCAATTGGATTTATATTTCCATCTCAAACCCATTTACCAATACAACTAAACTTAAATCAAGCCATGATCAAGTCAATTGACCCATTTAGGTCCACTTGACCCAAAGTGACATAAAAGATCTTTTTGAGCCAAGTTCTAATCCAACCCAAATTAGATTGAACTAAGCTCATCGAAAACCTCATATCATGATCAAAAATCATCATAAGGTGATCAACTACCCTGAATTGTGTCAAACCAAGTCAACTTCATCCTTTGACCAAGTCAACCTTTAGCCCAAATGAAATGTAAACAAGCTAAAACCCACCATATGCCAAATTGATTGAAACTATTGACTCAAACCCACTCATAATCAATGATTGAACATGATCAAACCCTCAATTAAGCTAAACCAAGTCTGATTGACCTTTTGAACTAAGTTGGCCTAAATTAGCCTAAAAAGCTAAAAAGGGTCAAATCATGATTTGATCCAAATTGATTGCAGCAAATGACTCAAGTTCATTCCAAATCACTTTTTGACCTTGACCAAAACCATGATTGAGCACAATTTGACCAATTGGTCAACTTGACCCAACGTAGCCCAAATTGACCTAAAGGGTCAAATTGGCCAAAATCTAAATTAGTTCCAAATTAAACCAAAATAAAGCCTAAAATCATTTTTAAATATCTGATTGAACATGAACCAACACTTACCCCAACCCAATTTAGTCAAATTAGTCAAATTGGTCAACTTAGCCCATTTGACCTATTTGATATCCAAATGAGTCAAAATCAAACCTAAGCCAAATTAATCAAAACCACTTAGACCAAAGCTCTTCAAAACATCATTTGAACCTAACCTAAGGCTTGGTTTGATCCATCAATTGGTCAACCCAACCTAACCTAACCCAAATGAGCCTATTTTGATCATATAAAGCCAAATCACCCAAAGCCAACCTATGGGACCATAGGACCTAGCCTAATCTGACCCAAACTATTCCTAACTCATTCCCAAACTAGCCCAAATCCATAGTGGGCCCACCCAAGTAATGAGCCAATGGAAAAACCTTATTTCCATTGGGTCTTCACAATGATAAGTAATGTTGACTTTCCCATCACCAGCCTTCAAGCTCTCAAGGGAGGCTCCACCTGACCCACCTAGCTCACCTAATCCTTAGGTCAACCAAGGACTAATGGGAGTTCAACTCCTCCTCATTCAAGCCAAAAATAAAAACCCATGGATTCAAGATGAGAGATCTTTGCACAGCAGCCCTTGTGCTGCCTTCCATAACTCCCTCCACTCAATACTAGCCACGTGGAGTTAGAAATGACCTCTCCGATGCCTTAATGGCAGCCTGCTAGCTGAGATAAGCCAGCCCATCCCATCCATCCTTCACACATGATTTTGGGGTATACTTCCCCAATTCGTGTGGGAATGGACACAAATTGCATTGTGAGAGTTCCCTAAGCATTTTCAAAACCCCACATAGCCTTTCCAACATTCCCAAAGCCTCCCTCGATTGGATTTCTCCTCTATGCAAAACTAAAATTGACCTTCTTCTTCCAATCAATACTCTCTACTTAATCAAACCTAAATTTCACACCCATACCATTCTCATACTTTGAAGCTAACCAATCATCCCCAAGCCTTCCTAACCACTAGAGACAAGAGTGACTAGACATGTGCGTGGCTTGGTCAACCAAGAGATCTACAACAAATCAAGGCACGTGCAGCTCAGTAGGGCTTCGTCTTAACCAGGCGAAGGCTCCTCAGTCATTTGAACCATCAGATATTAGCTCTAGTGAGGTAATTTTACAAAATTGAGCTCCTTAGTAAAAATTGTTTGGTATTTTATGAAGTGAATGTGCATTTGAGCGAATCTAAATTTTGGATGTGTGCGTGTCCCTTTCTTGAAGGCGTGGGATGATTTTGGAGGCAATGTGAGCTCAGGTAAGCTTAGATTGAATGGGGAAAGATGGATGACATCCATATTTTACTACTCATGAAGGAGACAAATCATGATTGGTCATCCATTCTGCATGATTGGAATAGACGGTCTTGATCAAATCATACTTAGATCTTCACTTTTCTTCTCTTTATTGTGGGATCTGATCGTTGCCATCCGATCTTAGATCTGATGGTCCACGAGAAAGTGCATCTACCACAATCCGAGTGAGCATCCTGACGTGATAACTTAAATACCCAATCCCATCAAGCCACGTGGAAAGCACGCACTACGTCAGCAACCATGTGGCACTGATGGGATTAAGAGTTAATTAAGGATGTTTTAATTAATTTTTAAGGCTGAATATTCCTAAAATCATAACTAATCCTAAAAAAATCTAAAAAAATACAAATGAGGGCTCATTTTAAAGATATTTTAGAGTAGAATCCAATAAAATTATGATTAATTAATTTGGAATAATTTTTTAATTAAGGTTTAATTAAAAATATAATTAGCCTATTTACTCTCTAATTAGTTGTCCAATTAATTTCAAATTTTTTAGAGATATTTAGGGGGATAACCTCTGCCTCTCCTATTTTCCTTCAAATTTTTTGGATAGTTAATTAAGGAAAATAATGGATTAAGCTTTAATTACTCTCCAACATTAATTAATGATAATTATTCAAATTAATAGTAGTTTAATTAGTTAATTAAGCTCATTATCCTCTATTAATAGTGGGAAGTCTTAGGGAAGTGGTTTGGTTTCATTCCTTATAGCCATTTCATTAAGCCTTTCATTTATTTCAAGTTACTAAAAAAGCTTAAATTATTAATTAGCCATTTAATTAACCAATCAAATAAGAGAGAACTTAATTATTTTAAGGCCTAATTAAGTGTTTGAAATGATTAGGGGTTAGGATTGAGGCCTCTCCCTTGATCCCTTTCCATTTTTTAGTTTCATCATTCTAATTAAAGCATAATCAAAATATTTAAATAATTAATCAAAGTATTTAAATAATTAATCAAAGGAATAATGAAATTAATTTAAAATATATTGATTCACAACCTAACTTTATTTAATCAATCTTAGGTAGTTGATTGGGTGTTGAATAACCTAAAGAGAAAGCTAATGAAATTATGATTAGCTCACATGTGTGAGAAAACCATAAAAGTAGCTAAGTGGCCTACTTAGGCTTAATTAACTATTAATTATGAGCCAATTTCATTAGGACCCTTTCATTTCTTTGGAGCATTGCCAATTTACTTTTCATGTGGTTGCATCTCATATTGACTCAACATTATTTAGTTAATTAGCTTAAGGAGATGTAGGTAAGGGTTAATTAATGGACTTAATTCATACCGATCTATAAGACATAAAATCAACTTAATTATTCTTTATTAAACTAAATTAACTTAAACATGGGGAATGGGATTAGGATTGGAAAACCTCTTTCACATTCCTAAACTCAAACTAAACATAAAATAAAAAATTGGTTTAAGAAACTTTGGTTCATCTTAAATGAGTTTCTTTAATATGATTGTCCTTGGGACTTAGTTGGATTGAATGAAATTACATACTTATGTTATTTTATATCTTTCAAATCATGCTAAATGTTGTATGTCATATGATTCATACAACCATCTCTTTCAAATTAATCAAATAAAAAATGATTTTGTTTATGTTAATTTATATGTGTTATTTAACTAAAAATATGTGGCTAGTAGAATTATTAAATCTCAAAGATATTTTCAAAATTTTATTAATAAATGAATATACATATATATTGTAACTTTAGTTATATATACATAGGAAATACAAGTGATTATAAATTTAGTCTATGAAATAAAGTCTCTTCCATACATTCATGTGTTGATTTGTATAAGTAAGAATGTTACTGGGTATATTAGTCCAGACATTCTAGGGATGCACGACTTTAAGTAGCCCCTAAGGAGGTTTCTACGTCATTCCCTCAGTTTGAAATAATGGTGACATACTAACTTGATTTCATTCTTATGCATTTTAACATCAGAATTCAGAAAATAACTTTAATTCATTTACACAAAATAAATCAATCAAATCAAAATACAATTTTTTTGCATGGATTTCTATTATTGTAGTTGTTTATACATCCATATGTATCTAAGGATAGTGGGTATATTAGTCTAGACATCCCGGGATGCACGACTTTAAGTAGCCCTACGGAGGTTCCTACCTCATTCCCTTGGTACAAAATAATGGTGATGTACTTGCTTAAAAATTTTATACATGTGAAAGTGTACTTAGCTAATGAATGAAAACCCCCATTTTCTATTAAAATAACATGCATTCATGCTTTGTTTAATTGGTTGAGTTGATTAGTCATGTGATTTAAGGTTCTTTCCTTATGCTTTTGCATAGGAATTTGTATAGATCTTTAAACTAATATGATAAAATCATTCAACCAAATGAAATATTAATTCCAAATAAATTTACTCACATTCATCATTTAAGTGTGCTAAGATATAAATTGTACGTATAGCTATGCTTAGTATTTAATCATATGCATGATATACATGATGGAAAGAAATGGACAAACATGTGTTATGTGATAGTAATTCATTCCAACTAATCTTAAGATGCCTTTCTTATTGAATGAGTTTATTTAAAGGGAACCCAAACATTATGATTAATTAAAACATATAATAAGGCATTCACTAAATAAAATTGATTAACTAATTTTCTTTAGAAGTGACTTAAGGTAGGGATAAAATAGATTGATCATTTTTTCTTTCTCTTCATAACACTTAGTTGTTGAGTGTAGGTCAAATGAAACCAAAGAAAACATTAAGTAAAATATGCATATCAGTTAAACCATTTAAAGTGAAACCACCCTTTATGATTAAATGTCCTTCATACTTAGAAAATCACAACTCTTAAGATTTATTAGGGAAAACCACATAGGCCTTAACACACACATTAGATTAAGTCACCACTTCTAGCTTTATGTTAGGGTAGTGTATGGTTTGATGTATGCTTATTTTGTGATGTACTATTGTACATTGGATATTAAGGTGTATGCATCATAGACTAAATTTTATGTCTGATAAGCCTAATCATGTTTTATGCAAGAGATTATGCTTAAGGGGCACTTAAGATAAATATAAGTTCTCTCTGTTACATGTTGCTTAACCCCTAAGCATAATCTACATTATGACAAGTGGACTTGGTTACCCATGTGTAAGGTGCTAAGTCCAAATTATTCATATAATTGCTTAAGTTGCATGGTGAGTTTAGCTAATAAATATTTTGCAGGTGTAGTAAGATTTAATTTTCCATTCTTTTAATATTTATTGTTCATTAGGAATTTGGTTAAGTGTTATTAGAGTTAAGGATGAACATTGGCTAAAAAGTTTAATCCTTGGGTGCCATGTGATGCTTAGAAGCCTACCAAATCAAATGGAGCAAAATAAAATGAACAAATGGAGGGAGCATGAAGACTTGAAGATCCCTATAACACTTATCATTTTGTAACTTATAATTATTCTTTCATATGCCAGGTTGTATAACGGTAGAGCTCAGCTACTCACATTTTTCTTTTGGGTTGTACGGTGGTACCGATCACACTGGCCAATTATTCTTTGACGTTGAGTTTATAAAGTGTTTGATACTTTGTTTATAATTACATAATAGAAATGGCAGGTATGTTTCTAGTTTCTTCATGTATGATGATTTAATGTGTGGCCTAGATCCATTTAGGCTCTTAAAAAAATAGATTTCCTACCCCAACTACAACTCATTATTAAATTTTTTTTAAAAAAAATAACTCATAACTTTACGTAAAGCCTAGACATTAAATCAAGATAATAAAATATTTAGCAACCCTTAGCTGGGTGTTGTATTCTTAATATCATGCATGTTATTTTATTTCACTCTGCTAAGAGAGGTTTCCATCTTTTCCGATAGGGAAAAAGCTTGACCTTTGAGAGCCTATGATGGAAAACACCTCTTCTATTTTAATTTAGCCCATAACTCACTTCATCATGCATTTAGGCATATACAATCCTATACCCTGTGTCAAAATAAAGAGTCAAAAATTAAATAAAATTTGACAAGATTTGCATTAGACTAAGTCATTATTCATATCACTAATGCTTTAGTCTCTTAGTGAGTGGGTTTAAGGACTTTAGTTTCTTTCTAAATAATAACAACCTATCCATCTACAAAGCATATGAGATGACTACATGGTTTTAAAATGTAGGAGGAGTTAGCTGGTTACCACTCCAAGCGATTATAAGTCCAATAGTCTAGTGGTTTACCCTCTCTTGTGGAGGTAAACAATATACCCACTTTTTCCATAAAAGTAGGTCATGCTATGGCCCTCATTAAAGCCCCCTAAATTTGGGATCCGATGTTGTTGTTTCCCTTTGGGGCTACTAGCATAAATCCCCATCTCTTAGGCATTTTCACAATCTTATATTGTGAAATTATAAGTGCGATATTTCTAACAAAATTTCAACTCAAATATATAATTTTTCTCAATTTCAAACATATAAATCCCAACCGTAGGATAGTTTGGGACACTCACTAGGCTTTCTAGTATTATGAGCATCCCTTACTTATTTTTATTTATCCTCAATAATATATCTCTCCTTTTGATCTATCCTATTTGATCTTCCAAATATAACCAATTTATTGATAGTCCTATCTATGAATTCTTTGGAGACAATAATTGCCTACTTTAAGCAAGAGTATTCCTAAATAACTCACCTTCCTTAAGATGTAATTAACTATGTGGGCTTGCCCCCATAGAGAACTTTAGAACTCAATTTAAATAAACCCTACATTATTCATCCATGTAAAGTAGAGGAAAAATATCTAGTATATTTGAAGACCCTTCATGCCTTAGGAGTTTTTATTATGTGATTAGGTCCATCATAGGGTAGTGATTTCTATCTTTCCAGATAGTACACTATTGATGTCATATCCAATCACCTAAATAAGTACACCCTCAGATCTTCATGGTGTCCCACACACACACATATACATAAACCAAAATAAACACCACATAAACATAACATCAAATAATTCTATATACTATCATAATAGTATAAAAGGCATGTGGTAGAGTACTATCGTACAACCCGAAGAGAGAAAATATGAGTAGCTGAGTTCTACCTAAAATATAAAAGAAAAATTATAATTGTATTAAATGCTACGGGGGTCTTCTTTCTTCATATCTCCATTTCTGATTTGGTTCCTTCTTTGATTTGGATGGTGTTTACTTCAAAAATATCACAGGGCACCCCAGGACAAAGCCTTCTGGCCACTTGCTCATCCAAATCTTCTATAGCACTAATCCTAATTCCTATTACAAAAATTACATTAATGTGGGAAAAATAAATCTCACTATACCGGCAAAATAGAGGTTAGCTAAATATACATATAATCCCAAGCAGTTGTATTTATAATTTTGACTTAGCACCCTACACATGGGTAACTAGCCGACTTGTACTAACTTAGATTATACTTAAGGATTTAAGCAACTAGTAAAAGAGCATTCACATTTATTTTTAAGCATCCCTTAAGCATAACCCCCTGTAGAAACCTTGGTTAGGCTAATATTTGCCTATCATTCAGTCTATGAAGCATACATCCTAATATCCAATCTAAAATAATACATCATAAAATAGAACAAAGATCACATCATACACCATCGTAACTTAGAGCTAGAAGTGGTGACTTAATTCTAATGTATGTATTAAGGCTTGTGTGGTAAGTCTTGTTAGGCATTAGTTATATTTTGTAAGTGTAGAAGGATTCAATTTAGCATGAAAGGTTGATTTCACTTGAAGTAGTTTAATTGATTTGAGAATTTTCATTTATGCTTTATTTATTTTTATTTTACTACACTTAGCAACTAAGTGTTATAAAGAGAGGAAAATAGGATTGTACTCTATCATCCCTACCTTAAGTCACATTCTAAAGTATATTAATTTGATTTAGTTCTCTTTAGCAAATGTCTTATTAAATGATTAATTAATCCTAAATTTAGATTCACTTTAAATAATCCTATTCAAAATGAAAGGCATCTTAAGATTAATTGAATTTAATTACTACCACATGACATATTTAAATCATTCCTTTCAATCACATGTAAGATGCATATGATTTAATCCTAAGTGTATCTATACATGCAACATATTTTAGCACTTAAATGATGAATGTATGTGTATGTTTAGAATTTATCTTTTATTTGACTGAATTATTTAAATATATTAATTTAAAACTTTATCCAATATCTTATACAAAAAGGACATAAGAATGAAATTAAATAAGCATCTCCATTATTAAACCAAGGAAGTGAGATAATCAAATGACCTCCTTGGAGCAAGCTAAAGCATCGTATTCTCTAGATGTCCATACTATATACCAATTTACATTCAAATATATGTAAATTTGTATACATGAACATAGGAAGTAAGCTCCAAATCATATGGGTAATTAATTAAACCACTTAGTTAATTATAAATGCATAAAATTTTAATGTAAAATGGGATTTTCATTCACTAATCACATATACATATACATGTACAAAGATATAGGCAAGTACATGTAGTTGTTAAACGAGGGAAGTGAGGTAATAAAATGACCTCCTTGGGGCTAACTAAATCTCATATTCTGATATCTAGACTATATACTTGCTTTCTTAGACACACATGGATGTATACATAAATGAGGGAAATAAAACCATGCAAATATTGTATATTTTTTTAATTGAATCATTTATATATATAAATTAAAGCTTTATCAAAATTCTAATATTGAAAAACATAAGAATGGAATCAAATGGGTACGTTCCATTGTTAAACCAAAAAAGTGAGCTAATCAAATGACCTCCTTGGGGCTAGCTAAAGCCTCATGTTACTGAGATCTCCACTATATACCCATTACCATTCAATCTTATTTAAATCAACACATGAATAGAGGAAAGAGAACTCAACATTCATACACTTAAGTTATAACACATGCATTTCTTATGTATTTATAACTAGCATCATAACACATATTATTATTCATTTGTTAGCTTTTGGAAAGTATAGTTGGAATTAATGGTGATAATAGCCACACATATATTAAATTAAATCAACACATGCAATCTTAAAAAAAGGAAATCCATTTTATTTTACTTTATTTTGAAAAGATGGATGGATGAATTCAAATGGCATACCAAATTTAACATGATTTGAAAGAGGACAATCAAATATAAGCATGAGATTCATTCAACCAAACTAATTCTTAAGGATAATCAAATCAAATAAGATTATTTAAAGCAAACAAAGCTTCTTTATTATTTAAGTTTTGGATTTGATTTGATTTAAAGAGGAGAAGAGAAATTATCACTTATTATTTTAAACCCATTCCAACATTAGTGATTTGATTTTATTTAAGGAAATGTTATTACACTGATTTTATGGGTTAATTAAGTTGAACCCTTAATTAGATGAATTAATTACCCTTACCTATTTCACTTTAAAGGAATTAATTAAATAATTATGTGCCAACATGATATGAATGGAAAATAAACATGCAATGATTTTAGGAAATAAAATGGGTCTAATGCAATTAGTTCATAATTAATAGTTAATTTGATTAAGGGACTTAATTAATTACTCTTATGGTTTTCCCACACATGTTGACTAACCATAATTTCATTAAATGCTTTTAGGTTATTAAACAACTAAAGATCCACCCCAAGATTTAATTAATTAAGGCCATATATGATTATGATTTCAATTATTAATTAAATAAATCTTAATTAATTTCATTTTAAAAGTGAAATGAACATAGAAAGGGTCCCAACCCTTAGTTCATTTGAACAATGATTAATAAACTTAATTAACTAATTTGTTACTATTCATGTGATTAATTAATCATTAATTAACTAAAAAGAGTAGTTAAGGTTTAATTAGTTAAATTTCCTAATTATGTGGGCAGTAAATCCCAAGAAAATCATGAGAGGTAGAGGTCATCCCATTAAATTAACCAACAAAATTTGGGATTAATTGCTCAAGTAATTAAGGAGTAATTAAGTTAATTAATTTTGTAATTAAACTTTAATTAAACCTTAATTACATTTTAAATTAGTTAAGATCATTTTTAATTAATTCTTCTCTGAAATACCTTTAAAATAATTCTCCTCTGTGATTATTTATGATTTTTAGAAGTTTCAGCCATTAAAAATGATTAATTATGCCTAATTAAAGCCTAATCTTGTGGCACACATGGACGATGCGACAAGCTTTCCACATGGCTCCATGGGATTGGCTACTTAAAACTTATCCCTTAGCATATGGCGCGATGATGCCTTTCTTAACCATCCAATATGAGATATGGCTATGATTAATCCACAACTTAATAAGATTAAATCATCGTAGCATATCAATCCACATAAAATATTGATCACATCAAAATGATCAATGATCCCACACCTTCACGACATCAATCAAAGGAGATTTACGGTCAAGATTACACGAGATATAAATTTTCTTTAAAAAACTCCAGCCCAATTTTTTCTAAGGATCGATTTTGGAGGCATACCTTACTAGAGCTCAAGATCTTGGCTGAGATTGAAGCATCATCAGTGGAGGTGAAGCTTTATTGAGTAGCAATTGGATCAATTCCTTGAAGTTTAATTGGAACGCCATGAATTGATGATTTGGAGCTCAACTTTGATCAAAGTCCCATCTTCAGTGCTTAGAAAACTTAGGAGATGATTCGTTCTTGCTCAACGAGGCCTAGGGAAGGTGCGTGCAAAGTTAATTTGAGTTTGATGGAAAAATGGGGAAGTTGGGTCAAAAATGGGAGTGTCCTATTTTAGGATGGAAAGGAATGGCATTTTTTGATTGAGGAATGAGCTTGGGATCTTAGGGAATGGCTCTAGCAGCTTGTCTTGGGTAGTTAGGGCTCTAAGGAAGGATGTTTTGTGTGTGTTTGAGTAAAAATGAGGGGGTGTATACCCCCCTTCATCTTGAATGGATAGTGGGATTGGGTTTGGCTTCTAGTGGCCATCTGATCATCTAGGAGTTGTGGGTGGCCGGGAGGAGGTGAGTTGGCTTGGCCTGGGTTGGTTGAAGGTGTGGAGGTGGCTGCCAAGGAGGAATCATGGGTGTCATATATGTTTCAATTGCTCCAATGGGTGGGTGACGTGAATTCACCTCTCATGGGTCATGGTTGACCTAACCACCCATTGGGTCAGGTTGGGTAGTGTCCTAGGTGTCTAGGTGGACCATTGGGAGGAGTAAGTGGCCAAGAATGGAAATGACACTTACAGGTGATTTATCTCTTGTGATGCCCTTGACCCATAGTAGAATGATCATTTGGCATTGGATTTGGTTTGGAAGATTTGAAATGAGCCAAAAGTGGGTTAGCCCAAATTTCAAGTCAATTGATCAATGTTAGCTTTGGCTCAATATGACTCATTTAGGTCAAATTGGGTTAGGTTGGGTCAAGTTGACCAATTGGTCAAATTGGGTCAAACAAAGGGTTGTGTCAAGTTCATATGATCATTGGGATGTTTTAGTTCAATTGGTTTGGTTTAATTTGGCTTAGATTTGATTTTGGCTCTTTGAAATCATTTGGGTTAAATGGGTTAAGTTGACCAATTTGACCAAATTGGAAAGGTTGGTAGTTGTTTGGGTTAGTGAAATTGAAGATGATTGTAGGCTTTGGTTTCAATTAATTTGGATTTGTTTTGATTTAGGCCAACTTGAACCTTTAGGTCAATTTGGGCTAAATGCGTCAATTGGGTTCAATTGGGTCCAATCATAGCTTTGGTCAAGTTCAACAATCAATTTGGAATGAACTTGAGCCATTGGTTGCAATCAATTTAGTTTATATTTTGATTTGACCTAATTTGGCCTTTTATGTCAATTTGGGTCAACTTGGGTCAAGATGGCCAACTAGATTTGGTTTGACTCAATTAAAGGTCATGTCATATTCAAATATTGATTTTGATTTGGTATGAATCAATAGGTTCAAGGGATTTAGCTTAGGGTGCAATTTGGCTAGTTTCTGTTCATATGGGTTAAGGGGTTAACTTGGTCAAATGACCAAGTTGACTTGGTTTGACCCAATTTGTGAGAATTGATAAACTTAGGGTGATCAAAAATTATGATGGGAGGTTTTGATGGGCTTTGTTCAATCTAATTTGGGTAGGAATTAGAAATTTGTTCAAATAGGTCAAATTGGCCACTTTGGGTCAAGTGGGCCAATTGGGTTTAGTTTGCTTGATTTTGGGTTGATTTTGATTTATTTGAGTTTATATATGAATTTTGGATTGATATATAAATTCAATTGCAATTTTCTTGGGTTCAAATGGGTATTGGTTCATTTGAACATCTCCAGCCCAAAGGGTTAAGTTGGGTTTGATTTGGCTTGATTTTGGTTTGGCTTGGTGATTGTAGATTTCATTTATATTTATAAATATGATTGAAGGTATGATTGATTCATGAGAAAATCAATTAAATTTGGGTTTTGGAATGAAGAAATTTGGCTAAGTCCATGGAGTTGGGTCATGTGGCTTAGGTTTGGATTTTGATTTGGTTTGATTTAATTTTGATGATTTAAATGTATATTTCATTTAAATTTGTGAAGATGATTGAAAATATGATTGATTTGTGAGAAATCAATTGAGTTTGACTTGATTTGGATTAAGATTTAGCTAAGTCCATGGGATAGGTCATATGGCTTAGGAAGGGTTTTGATTTAATTTGATTTAGTTTGATTTCATTTTGATCATCAAATGTAGATTTGATTTATATTTAGGAAGATGATTAAAGATATAAATTGGTTATGAGAAAATCAATTGATTTTGGATTGATTTGGATTAAGATTTGGCTAAGTCCATGGGATAGGCCATATGACTTAGTAAGGGTTTCAGGTTTGGATTTGATCATGGGCTTCAATCATTTGGTTTTGGAATTTGGGTTCAAATTTGGATTTGAATTTGACGTTTGAATTGAACTTGAAGTTTGGTTTGAGAAGGTGAACATGGATTGGATTTGGGTTGTAGGGTAGGTTGATTATCGTAATCCCTAAGGCATAACCTAATCATATGGTTAACCCTTCTAAGTCTTTAGGCTTAGGTTAAGTATTTTCCAAATTGTTAGAAGTGTCTCATGACTAAGGATATCTTAGTGTCTAGAAGACTCCTAAGTCTAAGATGGGAAGAATGAATCTACACTCCAAAATTGAGGTCAATAAGACTTAAGCTCTATATTGTTGCCCTTGGAGATAGAGGATTGCAAGACTGAAGCCAAGTTTCACATTAAAGACTCGGATACATCTTTCAACACTTGGGAGACCATGGATACATGAGAATAACATAGTTCCATCCTCTCGACATTAGTGTATGAAGTTTAAGAGAGATGGGATCATCTATTGTATCAAAGGAGATCTCAAACCATTTATAGTTCATGAGCTCGGCATATATGAAGATGCGGCTTACTAACGACGTCATAATCAACAAGTCTATTCTCAAACTTGGCCAAAGTTTAAAAATAAAAGATAAAGAAAAAGAAAAAGAAAAAGAAAGAGAAAAAGAAATGAAAAGAGAAAAGAAAAGAAAATAAAAGGGAGAGAATAGACTTGGAGGAGGAAGTGGAGCTAACATTAGATTGAACCCAGTTCATTACTCTATTGGAACATATGGGTAGGAAGACTGACCTCCACAGAAGAAGAGGAGTTGAGGCAGGGGTGGAAAACCTCATTATTGGCCACCCAATAGAAGATATATCCCATACTTGGAGTACACCTATCCATATAGACTTAGAATCTAGTTCATAGGATGAGTCTTATATGATTAGCACACCATTGATTCTTCTTAGTAGTAGATTCCCTTGGAGGTAAAACTTGAGCTAGATAGCGATGAAGGCTGGGATCCAAAGCAAAGCATAAGTGTATCCAAGTCTATATGTGAAATAATTAGGCATTAGCTGTGAACCTTAGCTCTAACCACACTTTCCTCTCAAAAAGCTAAGGGTTTGGTAGTTAAGGAAGTTCCTAAGTCATCCACAGGTGTGAAGACTCAATGGTTATTTATGGGAGCATCATCCTCAAGTCAAGAAGTTGATGTTGAACTTGAGGATGATTCATATAAATATTTAATAGAATTACCTTTTGATTGGTACTTGCCTTGTGTCAAAATTTAGCAAAGAAAGGGTTAATCCCACATACATGGTCAAAGTACAGGTCAGACTACTTCGAAAGAATATAGAAGAATAAATGCAAAATCTCTCAATCAAGATCGGGACTAGGATTCAGTACAGTGGGAGTAGTCGATGATGATGATTATTACTTAGTCATCACCAATCATTTAGAATCTGATAGGTTCTTTTCAAATCACATTAACTAATATGAGGAGCTATGCTTAAAAACATTAGATGATCTAAATGATTTTGAAGTCAAAGCTGCACTGCCAGAGTTTGAAGAAGAGATCAAGTCAACCATCGATGAGCTCTAGGAAATCAACTTAGGAATTGAAGAAGATCCACGCTTGACATACATCCATTCTTTGTTGAATGAAATTAAAACCAATAGATTCGTTAGGCTATTGATTGAGTTTAAGGACTGCTTTGTATGGAGTTATGAAGAGATGCATGGATTGGCTTCTAATGTAGTAGTCCATAAAATAGCAATAGAACCTATTGCTATCAAGCAAGCTCTAGACGCATGCAATTAGACATAGAACAACGAGTCATTTATGAAGTCAAGAAATTGATCGATACTGGCTTCATCCAGTGTGGTGTCTATTTTTGATTATGTATATGGGGGCATAACTTAGATCTGAGGGTGTAATTATTGAGGTGATCGAGTATGACATCAAAGAATGGTACAGTATCTCGAAAGATAGAATCACCACCATATAATGGACCTAATCACTTATTAAGGACTCCTAAGGTATGATGGGTCTTTGAATATACCTGAGATTTTTCCTCTAGTTTACATGGATGAATAAAGCGGTTTATTTAAAGGTTCTAAAGTTACCTATGGGGCAAGCCCCATAGTTAATTATATCCTAAGGATGGTGTGTTCCTTAGAATAGTCTCAATTAAAGTAGGCAATTGGGGTCTCTAAATATTTCAAGGTTAAGACTATCAAAGGATTGGCTATTTTAGAAAATCAAATAGGATAGATCAAGGAGAAGACTTATTATCAAAGCCAAAGAGAATGAGTAGGAAATGCTCATGATACTAGGAAGCCTAGTGAGCTTTCCAATCTATCCTATGGTTGGGCTTTATATATTTGAAGTTGAAGAGAATTATATGTTTGAATTGTAATTTTATTAGAAGGCGAGGGATTATAATCTCACATAAGGTTGTGGAAATGCCTAAGAGGTGAGGATTTATGCTTGTAGTAAAGGAAATAGCTACCTGGATCTAGATTTAGGAGCTTTGGCATAAGCTAAAGCATGACCTAAGTCTAAGCAAAGATGGGTATATAGTTTACCTCCACAGAGAGGATAAACCACTAACTTTAACCACTTGGAGTGGCAAGAAGCTAACTCCTCCTATGCTTTAAATCCATGTAGGCAATTCAAATGATACTGCAAGATAGTTAGGTTATCATTATTTAGAAAGAGACTAAAGTCCTTAAACCCACTCCCTAAAGAGACTAGAGCATGAGTGGTATGAGTAGTGACTTAGTCTAATTCAAATATTTTCAAAATTTATATTTGACACTTCATTTTGACAAAACCAATAGATTTTTGTATGCATAAATGCATGTTGAAATGAGTTATGGGCTAAATCAAGAGAGAAGAGGGTGAAGCTCCATTAGTAAAAGTTGCTCTCATAGGTCAAGTGATTCTCATGCGTGCTAGAATGGAGGCCCTCATTTTTGTAAGAGTGGTAGAAGATGCATGCATGGTATTAGACATACAACCATACAACTAAGGGTTTGCTAAATCTTTTAATTATCTTAATTTAACACCTAGGCTTTATGTAAGGTTATAAGTTATTTAGAAATTTAATTATGAGTTGTAGTTGGGTAAAATATTTATTTTTTCCTAAGAGCCTAATCGCATCTAGGCCATACAACAAACACCAATCATAAAGAAACTTTGAAAAGACATGTAATTTCTAATGCCTGAAATAAATAAAAATCAAACATTTTATAGCTATGTAAAAGAATAAAAGGTGTGCATATGCATAACCTAAAAAAAAGAAAATGGGTAGCCGAAGCTCTACCCTTATACAACTTGGATTATAAAAGAATAATTACAATTAAGGATGAATACATTTTATGGGGGTCTTCATCTTCATTCTTCATGTCTCCTTCATTTCTTCATATCTCCATTTGATTTAATTTTCTCCACTTAAAAGGCATCACCTGGCCTCCCAGGACAAAGCCTTCTTGCCAATGCTCATCCTTATCCCCCATAACACTAATCTAAATTCCTAATTGGAAAATTACATTTAAATGGAAAGAGTAAATCTAACTACACCTATAAAATAGAGGTTAGCTAAACATACATTCCACCCAAGCAATTATATTTATAATTTGGACTTAGCACCCTGCACATGGGTAACCAATCCCACCTGTCCTAGCTTGGATTATGCTTAAGGGCTTAAGCAACCTTGAAAGAGAGAATTTATATTTATTTTTCAGCAGCTCCTTAAGCATAATCCCCTGTAGAAAACATGATTAAGCTAATCATGGCCTAACATCCAGTCTACAAAACATACACCCTAACATCCAGTCTAAAATATTACATCACAAAAAAAACATACATCATTCCATACACCGCCCTAACATAAAGCTAAAAGTGGTGACTTAATTCTAAGGTGTGTGTATTAAGGCTTGTGTGGTATGCCTTAACTAAGCTTTAGAGTTAAGATTTTCTAAGTGTAGAAAGATTCAATTTAAAGGGTGGTTTTGCTTTAAGTGATTTAATTGATTTGTAAGTTTTATTTAATATTTTCTTTTGTTTCACTTGGTTTACACTTAACAACTAAGTGTTATAAAGACAAGAAAAGAGAGGATCACCCTCCTTTATCCCTACCTTAAGCCACATCTAAAGCATATTAATTAATCAATTCTCTTTAATGAATGGCTTATTACATATTTTAATTAATCCTAAGTTTAGGTTCACTTTAAATAATCTCATTCAATAAGAAAGGCATCTTAAGATTAATTGAGGTTAATTACTTTCACATAACACATGTTATTTTCATATCATGTATGCACATGATTAAGTCCTAAACATATCTATGCATACAATATATTTTTGGCACACTTAAATGTAGGATGCATGAATGATTTTTATAGAAAAAAGAGGATTCTCATTCATTAGCGAAATACACATTCAAATGTATGAAAGTTCTAAGCAAGTACTTCACCATTATTTTGCACCAGGGGGGTGAGGTAAGAACCTCCTTGGGGCTACTTAAAGCCATGCATCCCCAGAATATCTAGACTAGATATACCTACTATTCTTAAATACATATGAGTGCACAAACAACTATACAAATGGAAATCATGCAAAAATTGTATTTAATTTAATTGATTTATTTTTGTAAAAGAACTAAAGCTTTATCCAAAGTCTAATGTTAAGATGCAAAAGAATGAAATCAAATGGGAACGTTACCAATGTTTTGAACTAGGGGAGTGAGGTAGGAACCTCCTTGGGGCTACGTAAAGCTGTAAGTCCCCAAAATGTGTAAACTAATATACCCACTAACATTTGTACTTATGGAAATCAACATATGAATGAAAGAAAGGAACTTCACTTCATACACTAAGCTTATATTCACATGCACCTCCTATGTATGTATATCTAATGTCACAACATGTAATATTATTCATTAATAAGCTTTTCAAAATACATTTGAGATTTAATAATGATAATAGCCACACATATTTTTAATTAAGTCAACACATGCAAATTTGACATAAAAGAAACCATTTATTTTAATTGATTTTTGAAAGAAATGAATGCATGATTACAAGTGGCATACAACATTTTAATTTTCCACAAGCATGTAATTTCTTTCAATCTAACTAATTCCTAAGAACAATCATATTAAATAAGCTTATTTAAAATAAACCAAAGTTTCTTATTAAGTTATTTTTGGATGTTTGATTTGATTTGGAGAAATAAGAGATTCAATCATTTGCTTCTCCTAACCCATTCCCATGTTTATTAATTAATTTGATTCAATGAAAAGATAATTAGGTGAATTTTATGTATTAATTAAGTTATGATATGAATTAAATCAATTAATTAACCCTTACCCATGTTACCTTAAAGTAATTAACAAATTATTATGAGCCAACATGATATGCACATGAATTGGAATTTAAATCATCAATGAAATAAAAAAAGGCCTAATGCAATTGGCTCACAATTAGTGGTTAATTAGATTAAAGAACTTAATTAAGTACTCTTATGGCTTCCCACACATGTAGGTTAGCCATACTTTCCTTAAATAGTTTTAGGTTATTAAACATCTAAAGATCTACCCAAGAAACTTAATTAGATGAGATTTTGAATGATTATGATTTTAATTTGATTAATTAAGCCATTTTAATTAATGAATTAAACCATTAATTAGTCCCAAATTAATTAGTTTCAAGTCAAGTGAAATGAGCTTAGGGAAAAGAATGGGAAAGAGGTCCCAATATCATTCCTCATGTCCATTCACTATTATACAATGATTAGCAAGTTTAATTAATGGTTTCTTCACTATTCAACATTTTAATTAATCACCTAATTAATTAAGAAAGTAATTAAGGATAAGATAACCAATTTCCCTAATTAAGCAAGAAATAAATCCCAAGAAAATTTTGAAAAGAGTTCATCCCATTAATCAACCTCAAAAAGTGTGTAATTAATGACTTGAGTAATTAGGGAGTAATTAAGCTAATTAAGTTTTTAATGAATCTCAAATTAAGCCTTAATTACTATTCAAAATCAATTGAAAATATTTTTATTAAATTTTCCTCTAAAATACCTTTAAATGAGCATTTATTTGTATTATTATTATTTTATATGATTTGTTATGATTTTCAAATTTTAGTTGATTTAATTGATTTTTCATGATTTTAAAGTCCATTAATTTATTTTTGTTAAAATAGACCATTTGAGCTTTAGAATGTAATATCTTCTATCCAAAAAAATTTTGACTTGAAATTTTTTGGTAGCATTTAACTTTAGTTTCAATCCCAAAAATTTCAACTTAATAGGTATATTTTACTATGATTAATAAAATTTAATTTTCACTAAAACATAAATTAATCCCATAATATTTAGTGAAATTTGGGGATTTTAGGTTTGTTGGATTCCTCCCAAAAAGATAAATCCAATGAGCCCTTGTTTGCAATTTTTAGTTAAGTATTTTATTTTCTATTAATTTGTTAAGTTTCAAGTGATTCAAATAATTTATAAAATCTGAAAATCCTTAATTTCCTACTTAACATAGTGAGCACCATGCACGGTGCTGACGTGGCAACATAGTTTCCAGGTGATGCGTGATTGGCTTGCATGATTCCATGCGTGCACGCCGAATGGGCGGGGTGGCCGATGTCGAGCTGAAACTAGATGGTGCGGATCATTTTAGATCCCAATTACAGATCGGATGGTCCATATTTGATCCATAGGATCAGAGGAAAAAAATAGGTAGATCTAGTGCATAATCACCGTCCGATCCCCAAGCGGGATCGGACATACCGCTTTCCAATCAAAACGATGGAAAAATTGGGAAATCATGAAAAACTATGAAATGAGGTCCGATTAGGCTCGATTTCACATAGATCTTTGTCATAAAACTTCTATTTCATATTAGGATTCTATAAAATAAAGAATACAAGGTTTTTTTAAGGAACATTCTTAAAATCACATGAAAATCATCACAAAATAAGAAATCCTAAGGCCAGCTATGGGTTTTCTTGAAAGTTACCTCACCGGGCATGATTTTTGATGGTGATGTTGATCTGAGCATGCTCTTGAGTGGTGAAAGAAGCCTTAGAATGAGCCTAGACCTTAGCCTTCACTTCAAAATAATGTATCTACCTGTGGTCACCATTTCCTCACCGAAATCCACTTGATTTTGGTGGTTTTTGCTCAAAAATCAAGTGAGAATCTTTGTTGGTTGGTTTGGGTGCTCTAGGGATTGGAAATGAGAGTGGGAGAATGAAAATAAAGATCTCTATTTTTTGTGCTTTGGTTTTGGAAATCCCTTTCATTTTGATTTTGGCTCCAAATGGGTGTCCTTGGGTTGGGGTGGTTGGTAATGGAAGAGAATCATCCTAGGTAGCTCCTTTTGGTTGGCTAAGGTATGGGAAGTGGCTGCCATGAAGAAAAATGGGTGTCCCAAGGTAGGTGGAAGTCCTTCATGCCAAGTGTTCCAATGGAAGAGGTGAGGTGAATTCACCTCCCATGAGTCATGCTTGCCCCAACCACCTCTTAGGTCAGATGATTAGTGTCCTTGGTGCCTAGGTGGACCAATGGATGAGTGCCAAGTGGCCAAGGAATAGAAATGACTATTTAGGCAAGTGTCTTTTCTCATGGGATGCCCTTGACCCAAGGGCAAAGTGGTCATTTGGTATTGGATTTGATTTGAGCAGATTTGAAATGAGTTAAAAGTAAGTTGGACCAAATTTCATGTCATTTAGAGTTCATTTAGTTTAATTTGGGTCAATTTGACCCATTTAGGCCAAATGGGTCAAAAAGTTAGGTTGACCAATTGGTCAAATTGGGTCAAACCAAGGGTTGGATCAAGTTCAAATGACCATTTGGAGTGCATTGGTTCAATTGGTTTCAATCAATTTGGTTTAATTTAGATTTAATTTGGATTTTGGCCAATTTGATCCTTTAGGTTAAATTTGGGCTAAGTTGGGTTAGGTTGACTGGTCAAATTGGGCTCAATTATGGCTTTGGTCAAGTTCAATAATCAATTTGGAATGAACTTGAGCCATTGGTTGCAATCAATTTGGTTTTTGGTTACAATTTGGCTAGTTTGGGTTCATATAAAAGGGTTGACTTGGTCAATGACTTAGGTTGACTTGGTTTGACCCAATCCATGATAATTGATTAACCTAGAATGATCAATAATCATGACATGAAGTTTGGATTAGCTTAATTCACTCTGATTTGAATTGAATTGGATTTCGGTTCATGTAGGTCAAATTGGACACTTTGGGTTTAGTTGGCTTGATTTTTGAGTTGAGTTTGATTTAGTTGAGTTTATATATGGATTTGAGATTGACATATAAATTCAATAGCAATTTGTTTGGGTTCAAATGAGTTTTGATTCATTTGAATATTTCAAGTCAAATGGGCTAGGTTGGGTTTGACTTGAGTTGATTTTGATTTTGCTTGATGATTGTAGTTTATGTTTATATTTGGCTAAATGATTGAAGGAATGATTGATTCATGAGAAAATCCATTTGTTTTGGCTTGATTTAGATAGGATTTGGCCAAGTCCAAGAAATTGTCTTAAAAGGCTTGAATTGGGTTTTGGTTTAATTTTGATTTGGTTTTGGCTATTTGAATTTATATTTTATTTATATTCATTTATATTTGAATATAGATGAAGAAATATAAGATCTATGAGAAAATCACTTGAGTTTGGAGTGATTTGGAAGAATTTGACCAAGCTTAAGGATGTAGGTCAAAAGGGCTTAAGTAGGGAATTGATTTAGTTTGATTTATTTTGGTCATTGGAAGGTGGGTTTCATTTATATTTATGAGTATAAATGAAGGAGTAATTTGTTTATAAAGAAACTAATTGATTTTGGGTTGATTTATATAAGATTAGGCTAAGTCATTGAAGGTAGATTCATATGGATTAAAAAGAGTTTTGATTGGATTTGTATTTAGTTTGGTTTAGTTTTTTCTATTTGAGTTTATATCTCATTTATGTTTGGGAATATAAATGAAGATATAAATGAATCATGAAGAGATCAATCAAATTTGGGTTGAATTGGGTGGAGATTTGGCTAGGTTTATGGAATTCAACCATATAACTTTGAGGGGAATTTTGATTTTTGATTTGATTATAGGTTCTAATCATTTGGATTTGAATTTAGATTCGGATTTGGTAATTGATTGAGGGATTGAACTGATCTTGGAGATAGTCAATTGAATTTGGATTGATTTGAATTTGGTTAAGGCTAAGTCCATAAGATGATATCAAAGGGCTTAGGAAGGGTTTTGATTTTTGATTTGATTATGGGTTTCAATCATTTGGTTTGGAATTTGGATTTAGATTTGGTATTTGAGTTGAATTTAAGGTTTGGTTTGAGAAGGAAAGTATGGATTGGGTTTAGGCTACAGGGTAGGCAAGTCTTCCTAAGTCCCTAGGGCACAACCTATTCTAGTAGCTAACTCTTCTAAGTCTCTAGGCTTAGGATAAGTGTTCACTTAATCACTAGAAGTGTCTTAAGACTAAGGAGCTCTTAGTGTCTATAAGAGTCCTAGATCTATGATGAGGAAGTTGAGAACTCACTACAAAAGTGAGGTCAACATCCGTGTAGAAAAACAACCTACCTGGTTAGCCAACTTCATCCCAGTTAAGAAAAAGAATGGCCAAATTCACATATGCATCGATTTTATGGATTTAAATAAGGCATGTCCAAAAGATGAATTTTCACTACCAATCCCAGACCTGATGGTGGACATTGCCTCATCTCATGCAATCTTCTCTTTTATGGATGGCTCATCTGGATATAACCAAATAAAGATGGCTCTTGAAGATGAAAGAAACTGTGCTTTTAGAACCCCGATCAGAATCTATTGGTATAAGGTCATGCCTTTCAGCCTTAAAAATGTCGGTGCTACATACCAACAAGGTATGACTCGAATCTTTGATGAACTCATTCATCATCAATTCAAGTGCTATGTTGATGATCTCGTGGTCAATAGAGAAAAGAAGACCATCTCTTTGACTTGAGAGTAGTTTTGAATAGTTAAGACAATTTAACCTCAAAATGAACCCCCTAAAGTATGCATTCGGAGTAGCTTTAGGGAAATTCCTTTGGTTTATTATCCAACACCTGGGAATCAAAATCGATTCGAAGAAGATCAAGGTGATATTAGAAATGCCACCCCTAAAACTTTAACTCAACTTAGATCATTGCAAGGGTGGTTGGCATATCTAAGATGTTTTAGATCCAACTTATCAAGAAGATTTCAGCCATTCTCAACACTTGTCAAAAAATATGCCAAGCTCAACTGGGATAAAAAGTGTGAGCATGCCTTTGAAAACATCAAGCATTACTTGAATACATCACCGATTCTAGTAGCCTCTATCCGGTAAGCCGCTTACTTTTACTACTTCATTAGATGACTCCCTTGGTGCTTTGGTAACCAATGATAAATGGAAGGAAAACATACTCTTCTACCTCACTCATCTAATCCCAGGCTAATTATCCACCCATTGAGAAGCATTGCCTAGCTTTAATCTTTGCATCCCAAAAGCAACACTACATGCTTCCTCAGTGAACTTAATCTCTAGGATCAATCCACTATCTCATGACGGTGAGTCTCAAGGTATTGGCATGATGGTCCATGATCCTCTCATAGTTTTACTACCTTTGTACCCCTCTGTGCAGTGAAAGAACAAGCGCTAGCTAATTTCTTAGTAGCACACCCACTTTCTGCTTACTCTCTGCTTAGAGATGATCTCCCCAATAAATAAATCATGAACTTAGGGTATACTAGCATTCCCCATTTGTAGATGTACATTGATGGTGCGGCTTCCTCTCAAAGAGGAGAAGGCTCACAATCTACTATTCTAGGAAAAGTAGGGGTAGGAATAGTTCTCTTAATTTTTGTACCATAATGTGATGAGATTCTCATATCATCTATCCAATCCTTGCACTAATAACGAAGCTGGATATGAGACTCTGATTTCTAGTTTAAAGTTTGTTACTCTAAGCATCTAGAACAACAACATCTTCGGGGATTCTTAGATAGTTATCAACCAAATTGTTGGGTCTTATAAGGTTATAAAGCTCAAGCTCCATCACTACCATAAGTACACCATAGAGTTGTTGGCCCAAATACTAAATGTTACCATTTATAAGATTCCTCAAGGAGAGAACATTGTAGTGTATGCTTTATCCAAGCTTTCTAAGTAGTTGGCATGTCCGGAGGATGAGTCCATATTAATAAAGGTCCAAAATAGAGAAGTCTTATCCCTTATTGAAGGGGAGGTTTCCATTGCCAAGAAAGATGAGGAGTTAGATTGGAGAAAACCATTCATGGATTCCTAAATAAAGACAAACTACCACAAGAGAAGTCTCAACTCCATCACATGAAGCAGAGAGCACTTTCCTACACTCTTTTGGATGGTGTCTTGTACCGATGGTCTTTTGATCATATGTGGTTATGTTGTTTACACAAGCACAAAGCCTATAAGATCGTTACCAATGTACACTCAGGATTATGCAGAGCCAACCAATCTGGTCTAAAGATGAAAGCCAAGATCAAGAGACTAGGATACTACTGGCCATCGGTGATCAAAGATTGTATGGATACGGCTAGGCGATGCCACCAATATCAAATACACAATGTCATTCTACACTAACCACCCAACATTCTACATCCTACATTGTCCTCATGGACATCCGAGTGTTGGGCGTACCGATATAGTTGGTCTGATTGATCCTCCTTCTTTCAAGGGTCATCAGTTCATCTTAGCTGCTACTGACTACTTTCCAAATGAGTGAAGGCGATTCTGCTCAGAGTGGTCATAGCTCAGCATGTGCTCCAATTTTTTAGGAACCATATTATTTATAGGTTCAGATTGCCTCGATGAATTATATCTGATAATGGTTTTTCATTCAAAAGCACCCAGATCAACAACTTTGCCCAGAGACACAACATAGGTTAGAGATATTCTACCATCAACTACCCGAGGGTAAACGGATTAGTAGAAGCCTTCAACAAAACTCTTATCCAAATACTAAAGAAGCTCGTTGACAATAGTAAGAGATAGTGGCATAGACAGTTAGTTAAAGCCTTGTGGGCCAACCGCTCTATATATAGAACTCCAACTCAGTCTACTCCTTTCTCCTTAGTGTATGGGTCTGAAGCTATTCTATCATTAGAAGTCCAAATCCCATCACTAAGGATAGCTGTGGATAACAAGATCTCAACAAAGCAGAATGCCATGTTGTGGTTAGAAGAGCTTAAAGGTTTGGAAGAGAGAGGCATTTAGGCGTGGTGAAACCTTGAGTTATATAAAGCTAAAATGATTCAAGCTCACAACACGTTAGTCTATCCTAGAGCTTTTTAAGTAAGAGAGCTTATTTTAGTTCTAAGAAAACTGATTATTTCCCATCGTAAGATGGGAGGCATATTTGAACCCATATGGGAAGGCCCTTTTGCCATTACAAAAGCCTACTAAGGAGGATCTTATCAGCTTATTAATCATAAGGGAGAGTGCCCAATGATTCCAATTTATGGGCTCTACTTAAAGAAATGTTATAAATCATGTGTGAAAATAATTATCATCAATGAAGATTCCATTTTGAATTCAATATCTTCTATATTGAATGTATTCTTGTTTGCGAATCCTCTACGATGTGTTTAGGGTAGGTGTAAGGAACCCGAGTAGCATCATATCCTTCATCGACACAACACAAACACAAACTATGCACAAACATATAAAATAAACAAATATCTTTTATCTCGGGCTACTCTGAGTTGAGAGAATGTCCCCAATGACACTCACTTAGTAGTTGTTCTATGTCAGGTTGATGTGCTATCCTGCTAGTGTGTTACTCTAGTGGCCTTCTTACTTTGGAGGAGGTAAGTCTGCTACACTTTTATTTCTTACTTGGCAACTACACACGGATGAGCGCCTTGTTAGTTTGGTAGGCCTTACTGCATGGCCAGTAAGCTACCTCATGTTGGCTTCGTTTAAAAGGATGTGAGTTTTCTATGCTTTCTTCTTAGATTAGCCTTCGTGCACTAACTGGGTTGAGTATATTTGATGTTTAGGATAAGTCCCCTAGTGGCTCCTTCCCTGTTGACTACTTCATGTGGGTCCAGTCCTTCCTCAGGGCTCCTCGCTTAGTAGTCACTCTAGGTCTGATAACATCTATCGCACTGACAATAGATTATCCTGTTGATTAGTTATGCTTAGAAAGTTATAAATATACATGCTTTCTTTCCATATTGATTATTGGACACCGACGGGCACCTTAGGTTAGTTGGTTCTCACTATGCTGATAGATAGACCACTTATGCTGATAGATACATTGCTAGCAGCACCTCCCCTGGGGGAACTATAATTCGATCACATCTTTTGCGACCCCATTTAGACACTACCCGGGTTACTATCAGATTGGATAGTTCTCCTTTCCTAGTAATCCCCACATGTGGTTAGAGAATTTATTCTATGGATGTACAAATTCTCCCTTGGTCCAATAAATCTAAGATAGGCCAAGGTTGACATAGCCCCTTCTCAGTGAGGTCCCTTGTACACCAACATGGTCCATGTAAACATATAGAGAAAATATATATTCACTTGTGGATTAGGAGGACACCCCTAGTGGTACCTTTTCCCAAGCAGGCATCGTATCTTAAGGGTTGTCTTAGAAAAACTCCCTATAGGAATTGACTAACTACTCTTGAGTTGATATATATCCCCAGTGGCATTCACTCAGTAGTCGCCCCTAAGTTGGGTTCGATTTGTTGTGCTACCAACGGTCACCCAGTGGCTGTTCCCTACTTTAGCAGATGTAAGTCTCTTGCCTTCTTCCTAGCATATATTTGCTGCGAAGGCAACCCCTTAGGTTGTCTACCCATTGGCCAGACTATCTCCTTGGATTTATAAATCGAGATATAAAGTATGATATAGCCCCTTCTTAGTGGGTCCATTACACACGACATGGTCCATAAATTAATCTATAAATTTTGATTGAGCTCACATCCCCAACGGATATGCTATTTTAAAATTAAACTAAGCCAAACAAACCATATTAAATCACATGAAATTAATATAAAAGTAATCCTGACTACTTTTGAGTTGACATATGTCCCCAACGGCATTCACTCAATAGTCGCCCTAGGTTGGCTAGCTCTACCTTGCAGTCGGCAGACTATCCCTTTGGATTTGTAAACTTGAGGTAAGTATAATATAGCCCTTCTTCCATGTTAATTTGAGGTGGTCATTAAATACTTAAATTAAATCTAATTTTTCCGGTGGAGTTAAATCATACCCTTCTCCCTAGTGGAGCCCCAAATCATATATAAATAAGTCAAGAAAATAGATCAAATTGAAAACCAACCTCTCTAGTGGAGCCAAATTAAACCATCTACCCTTGTGTAATATAAATCTAAGAAAACCAACCAAACTTTTATTCCCAGCAGATACATCCCCAAACAAGTCTATGAAATCAAACTCAAATCCCAATCCTTAGTGGATAGCCTGAGCCTGCTTCCCTAGTGGAAGGTTCATATACCAGATCCTCAGTGGACTCGAGCCCATATCTCTAGCATATGCCTCCACATTAATTAAAATTAAACAAATTAAATTTGATTGATCTTAATCATCGATGGATTATAGATTATTTCCAAGATCTTCTTTCCATAAGTCATATAATCAAATCAAATTCAAACTTTATCCCCAATAGATTTTCTTCTTATGCCCTGACATAGACCCCACATGTCATGTGTCCAATGCATGTGTGATCCCCTAGTGGATCTCCCTCCATGTCATTAACATGGAATTCTCATCAAATCTTATTTCTTTTCTTATGCACACCTTTAATACTTCAAAAAAAGCCTAAAATGTATTCATTCAAATTACATCATCTTAACATTATAATCAACATTTTATGATTTATGATGGTGCAAGCTCAAACTACTATATAACATCATGTTAATTCTATTAGAAATACAAAATAACATATTTTTTGTTGCTTCTTGGAGTGTGCCATCAATTTGGCCAAATTTTTCCATCTCAACCTTCAAATTAACATTTTGTGGGTTTTGACCCAATGTATTATAACAAAAGTAAAACATACTAAAATGTAATAACATTTAGTAACATAACACCACATTCATATATATGTGAAGTTATATTGTTATATGCGTTATATTTTAATATGCTTTCATATAATATATTATCTTACATTACACCTTAAAATGAATCACTTTAAGCAAAAAAATTTGTAAAATTTGGTTGAAAAATGAACATTTATTTTGAATGCAAAATTCCATTCTTTTGATTAAATGACACACCATACACCCCAATGATGTTCACTAAAGCTTCCCTTAAATTTGGCCAAATCCCATCATCTCAACCTATAAATTAGTATTTTTATGAATTATACTAGTACAAACTCTACTACATCATACTATAACAAACTAAAATATGCTAAAAAATAAGTAGTAATACACAATAGTATGCTATAAAGCATAATGCTACACTGTGTTATGACATGTTATACTATATTATATTGCATATCACATCACAAGGGATTGTTTAAGATAAAAAAATCATAAAATTAGTGTAAACAATAAAAAAACTATATATTTTAGTCGTATCACTTACATATTTTAAATTAAAATAATATATTATGATGCCATGCTCTACCTATTATGAATTTGGCTAAATTTCACCATTTTAATGTCTAAAACAACATTTTTATAAACAATGCTAGTGTAGGCTTGACTGCAGGATTGTAAAATACTAAAAGAATTTAAAATGCGTAGAACAATATATTATGAAATATGATGCTATACTATGCTACAACATTTAATATTTATTTTGAACATAAAATCTTACTTTTTAGACTACAAGTGGTGTAGCACACCTTTGGTATAATAACCTAATTCTCACTTCAAATTTAATTAATTTCATCATCTGATTTATTAAATCAATATTTTTATGATTTATATTAATATAGACTATAGGGAAATACCATAATATACTAAAACATTTCAAAACATCATATAACATCCAAAATACATCAATACATGCTTAAATATATGATGCTACATTATATTATAATATATGGTATTATAATATGATTTAAGGTTAGGGTTTAGGGTATATAAATCTCTAATAGTCAAGAAAGTCTCTTAAAGACATTTTCTTTAGCTACCATAACTATGTTAGGATTAGGTCATTCTTTAGATCTACTCCTAATGGCATCTTTATTCAAAGTTTAGGGTTTAGGGTTAGGGTTTAGGATTAGTTTAGGGTTTATGGTTTAAGTTTAGTTTAGAGTTTAGGTTTAGGGTTAGATTAGGGTTTAAGGTTTAGGGTTTGGGATTTAGGCTTTAGGGTTTAGGGTTGCAAGTTTTAGGGTTTAGGGTTTATGGTTTTAGGGTTTAGGGTTTAGGGTTTAGGTTTTAGGTTTTAGGGTTTAGGGTTTAAGGTTTAGGGTTTAGGGTTTAGGGTTTAACGTTTAAGGTTTAGGGTTTTTAGGGTTTATGGTTTAGGGTTTAGGATTTAGGTTATAGGTTTCGGGTTTAAGTTTTAGTTTAGGGCTTAGGGTTTAAAGTTTAAGGATTTTTTTAACAGGGAACAAATTCAGATTCAACATTTCTTCTTTTTAATTTCATCAACCATGTAGCACCCTATGTTTTCTAAGACACAAGCGATGACATAGATAAAAAATGAGCACCCATAGAGAAAATTAAATACCCTAGAAAAGTAGAACCATCTCTACTATAAAAACACAATTCCATAAGTAGCAGATCAGATCGTTCTTCAATTTCTCTAGTTTCCATCAGAACCACCCCCACCTCTCGAGTAGCGATATTTGCCATCATATCCCCGATCTCTCCCTCGGCCACCACCATGGTTGTAACCAGCTCCTCCCTCCATAACCACCACTTACTGCCTCCATATCGGCACCTCTAGATCCCCACCACTTGTGATAACCATGCCTCTGCCTTCACCTCCACAGATCTAGGCCGAGCTGGGCGGTGATGTTTTCTCAGGTTCTACCCATTCTTAGGGTTTAGGGTTAGTTAAGGGTTTAGGGTTCATTTAGGGTTTATTGTTTAAGATTTAATGTTAGTTCAGGGTTTATGGTTTAAGGTTTGGAGTTTGGGGTTTAGCGTTTAGGGTTATAGGTTTTAGGGTTTAGGGTTTAGGTTTTAAGGTTTTGGGTTTTAGGGTTTAGGGTTTAGGGTTTTGGGTTTAGTGTTTAGGGTTGTAGATATAGGGTTAGTTTTAGGGTATACGGTTTAGGATTTAGGGTTTATGGGTATTTTTTAAATTAAGTAAACTAGTATGTTTAGGTTTATTTAGTTTATTTTTTATTTATTTGATTTGATTTGATTTTTTTATTTTTATTAAGGTTTTTTTTTATTTAGTTTAGTTTATTTATTTTAGTTTTGGTTTTTTATTTTAGTTTATGTTTTAGGTTTAGGTTTATTTTTTAGTTGAGTTTTATTTTTATTTTATTTTTTAGGTTTAGGTTTTATCTTTTATTTTTAGGGTTAGGTTTTTAATTTATTTTTTTAGATTTAGTTTTTAGGTTTTTATTTTAGGTTTATTTTTAGGTTTTCTTTTTTTAGTTTCTATTTTGGTTTATTTTTAGTTCATTTTTTTTATTTAGTTTGGCTTTAGGTTTAGGTTTAAGTTTAATTTATTTTAGGTTTTATTTTAATTTGTTTATTTTAGTTTTATTTTAGGTTTAAGTTTTTCTTAGTTTAGGGTTTATCTTTTATTTTTTGTATATTTTTAATTTTTATTTTTAGGTTTATTTTTCATGTTTAAGTTTTTATTTATCTTATTTTTATTTTAGTTTTAGTTCTTATTTTATTTTTGTTTTTTATTTTTTTAGTCTAGTTTTGGCTTTTATTTATTTTATTTTAGTTTAATTTTATTTTTTATTTATTTTCCTTTTAAGTTTAGGTTTAGGTTTAGGTTTAGGTTTTGGTTTTAGTTTATGTTTTTATTTTATTTTGACTTAGGATTTTTTATTTATTTAATTTTTAGGTTTTATTTAGTTTAGATTTAGGTTTTAGCTTTTTAGGCTTTAGGGTTAGTTTATGGTTTAGGGTTTAGGGTTTGAGGTTTAGGGTTTATAGTTTTTTTTAATAGAGGACAAATTCAAGTTCAACATTTCTTCTTTTCGATTTCATCAACCAAGTAGCACCCCAAGTTTTCAATGATGCAAGTTATGACATAGATTAAAAATGAACACCCACAGAGAAAATCAAAAGCCCTAGATAAGTAGAACCATCTCTACTGTAAAGAAAAAGTTCCATAAGCAATAGATCAGATCGGTCGTTCTCCAGTTTCTTTAGTTCCCATCAGAACCACCATCGCCTCTCGAGTACCGGGATCCACCATCATATCCCCGATCTCTCCCTTCACTACCACCACAGTTGAGACCTCCGTTGCTCCTCCCTCCTCCATAACCACCACTGCTCTGACCACCACCTCCATATCCATAAGCACCTTCAGATCCCCCACCATCAATGCAATAATTTTCACCTTCGCCTTTGCCTCCACCGCCAAATCTAGACTGAGCCTAGTTGAGGGTGATGTTCCTACCATCAAGGTTCTGCCCATTATTAAGGTTTATGGTTGGTTTAGGGTTTAGGGTTTATGGATAGTTTAGGGTTTAGGGTTTAAGGCTATAGGTTTTAAGGTTTAGGGTTTAGGGTTTAGGGTTTAGGGTTTAGGGTTTTAGGGTTTATGGTTTAGGGTTTAGGGTTTAGGGTTTTAGGGTTTAGGGATATAGGTTTAAGGTTGTAGTTTTAGGCTTTAGAGTTTAGGGTTTAGGGGTTTAAGGTTTCGGATTTAGGGTTTGTGGTTCTTTTTAAGTAAACTAGTAGGTTTAGGTTAATTTAGTGTATTTTTTATTTGAGTTTATTTTATTTTTATTTAGGTTTATTTTTTATTTTTATTTTTAATTTATTTTAGGTTTATTTATTTTATTTTAGGTTTTTTATTTGAGTTTATTTTTTTAGGTTCAAATTTATTTTTTAGTTGAGTTTTATTCTTATTTTATTTTTTTGGTTTAGGTTTTATCTTTTATTTTTATGTTTAGGTTTAGGTTTTTATTTTAGTTTTTTAGGTTTAGGTTTTAGGTTTTTATTTTAGGTTTATTTTTAGGTTTTATTTTTTACTTTAGGTTAAGGTTTATTTTTAGTTTATTTTATTTTATTTAGTTTATGTTTATGTTTAGGTTTAAGTTTAGTTTATTTTAGGTTTAGGTTTAGGTTTTATTTCATTTTGTTTATTTTATTTTTATTTTTGGTTTAGTTTTTTTTTTAGTTTAGGGTTTAGCTTTTATTTTTTATTTATTTTTAAGTTTATTTTTAAGGTTTAGGTTTTTATTTAGTTTTTATTTATTTTATTTTAGGTTTATTTTATTTTTACTTTAGGTTCAATTCTTATTTTATTTAGGTTCTTATTTCTTAGTTTAGTTTAGGTTTTTATTTATTTTATTTTAGTTTAGTTTTTATTTTTTTTATTTTGTTTTCTTTTTAGGTTTAGCTTTTAGTTTATGTTTTTATTTTATTATATTTTTTAATTTATTTTGGTTTAGCTTTTTTATTTATTTTATTTTTATGTTTTATTTTGTTTAGGTTTAGGTTTTTAGCTTTCTAGGGTTTAGAGTTAGTTCAGGGTTTAGGGTTTAGGTTTTAGGCTTAGGGTTTAAGTTTTTTGTTTAGGGTTTAGGGTTTAAGGTTTTTTTTAGCAGATAACAAATTCATATTCGAAATTTCTTCATTTCAATTTCATTAACCAAGTAGCACCTCAAATTTTCTAAGACGCAAGCGATGACATAGATAAAAAATGAGCACCCATAAAGAAAATCAAAAACGTTGGATAAGTACAATTGTCTTTATTATAAAGGCAAAGTCCCATAAGTAATAGATCGGATTAGTGTTCTTCAGTTTCTCCAGTTCCCATCAGAACTCGCTCTCAGTAGCTGGATCCACCATCATATCCTCGATCTCTGCCTCTGTCACCACCATAATTGTAACCTCTATCACTCTTCCTACCTCCATAACCACCACTACTTAGACCATCACCTCCAAATCCGGCACCTAGATCCCCACCACCACTTGATAGCGTCACCTTGCCACTTCCCTCCAGATCTAGAATGAGCCTAGTTGATGATGATGTTCCTGCCATGAAGGTTCTTCCCATTCTTAGGGTTTATGGGTAGTTTAGGCTTTAGGGTTTGAGGTTTAGGGTTTAAGGTTATAAGTTTTAGGGTTTAGGAATTAGGGTTTATTATTTAGGGTTTAGGGTTTAGGGTTTATGGTTCTAGGGTTTAGGATTTAGGGTTTAAGGTTTAGGTTTAGGTTTTAGGGTTTTAGTGTTTAGGGTTTAGGGTTTAGGGTTTAGGGTTGCAGGTTTAGGGTTGTAAGTTTAGGGTTTAGTACTTTGGATTTAGTGTTTAGGATTTTTTTAAATTAAGTAAATCGATAGATTTAGGCTTAATTAGGTTTTATTTTATTTTTTATTTCTATTTAGGTTTATTTTTTATTTTTATTTAGTTTAGTTTATTTATTTTAGTTTTTGTTTTTTTATTTTAGTTTATCTTTTTATGTTTAGGTTTATTCTTTAGTTGAGTTTTATTTTTATTTTATATTTTAGGTTTATTTTTTATTTTTTTATTTTTTGGTGTATATTTAGGTTTTTATTTTATTTTTTTAGGTTTAGGATTTAGTTTTTTATTTTAGGTTTATTTTAGGTTTTATTTTTTAGTTCAGGTTTAAGTTTATTTTTCATTTATTTTATTTTTTTCTAATTCATGATTAAGCTTTATTTATTTTTGTTTAGGTGTAGGTTTATTTTATTTTTATTTTAATTTAGTTTTTTTTAGTTTATGGTTTAGGTTTTATTTTTTATTTATTTTTGGGTTTTATTTGAAGGTTTATTTTTTAGGTTTAAGTTTTTATTTACTTTCTATTTTATTTTATTTTAGGTTTATTTTATTCTTATTTTATGTTTAGTTTTTATTTTATTTAAGTTTTTTTATTCTTATATTTATTTTATTTTTAAAATTAGTTTAAGTTTTTATTTTATTTTATTTTATTATTTTGGTTTAAGTTTATTTATTTATTTTATTATTAGGTTTTATTTAGTTTAGGTTTAGGTTTTTAGGTTTTTTAGTTTCTAGGATTTAGAATTTAGGGCTTAGGGTTTAGGGTTTAGAGTTTTAGGGTTTAAGGTTTTAGGGTTTAAGGTTTAGGGTTTTGGGTTACAATTTAGGGTTTAGGGTTTATTGTTTAGGCATTATGGTTCAAGGATTTGAGTGTTTAGGGTTAGCTTAGAGTTTAGGGTTTGTTTAGGGTTTAGGGTTTAGGGTTTAAGGTTTACAGTTTTTAGGGTTTAGGGTTTAGGTTTAGGGTTTAGGGTTTAGGGTTTAGGTTAGTGTTTAGGGTTTACGGTTTAGTATTTAGTATTTAGGATTTATGGTTTAGGGTTACCTTTTTTAATTAAATGCATAGGTTTAGGTTTATTTACTTTACTTTTATTTATATTAATTTATTTTATTTTTTATTTTTATTTGGTTTATTTTTTTATTTAGTTTAGTTTATTTATTTTAGATTTTTTATTTTAGTTTATTTTTTGGTCTAAGTTTAGGTTTAAACTTAGTGTTCATTTATTTATTTTATTTTATTTTTTAAATTTAAGTTTTGATTTTAATTTTTAGGTTTAGGATTAGGTTTTTATTTTATTTTTTTAGGTTTAGGTTTTTAATTTTTAGGTATTATTTTTTAATTTAGGTTGAGGTTTATTTTTAGTCTATTTAATTTTATTTTGTTTAGGTTTGGGTTTAGGTTTAGGTTTAGTTTATTTTATGTTTAGGTTTAAGTTATATTTATTTTAGTTTAATTTATCTTAGTTTAGGTTTAGGTTTATTTTAGGTTCAAGTTTTATTTTTTATTTATTTTTAGATTTTATTTTTAGGTTTATTTTTTAGGTTTAGATTTTTTATTTAGTATTAATTTTTTTTATTTTTGGTTTATTTTATTTTTATTTTAGGTTTAGTTTTTATTTTGTTTAGGTTTTTAATTCTTAGGTTTAATTTAACTTTTAATTTAGATGAGGCTTTTATTTATTTTATTTTTGATTACTTTTATTTTTATTTTATTTTATTTTTAAGTTTAGGTTTAGGTTTTAATTTAGGTTTTTCATTTACTTTAGTTTATTTAGATGTAGGTTATTTAATTTATTTTATTATTAAGTTTTATTTAGTTTAGGTTTAGGTTTTTAGGGCTTAGCACTTAAGGTTTAGGGTTTGAGGTTCAAGGTTTAGGGTTCAGGGTTAAGGGTTTAAGGTTTAGGGTTTAGGGTTTAGGGTTTAGGGTTTTTAGGTTTTAGGGCTTAGTGATTTGGTTTTAGGTATATGGTTCAGGTTTTAATTTAGGTTTACGGTATTTATTTTTTTAACAGAGAAAAAATTTAGATTCAACATTTCTTCATTTTGATTTCATCAACCAAGTAACATACCAAGTTTTCTAAGACACAAATAACAACATAAATAAAAAATGAGCTCACATAGAGCAAATGAAAAAGCTAACAAAACTAGAACCATCTCTACTATAAAGACACTCTTCCAAAAGCAACAGATTAGATTGGCCATTTTTTAGTTTCTCCAGTTCCCATCAGAACCACCCCGGTCTCTCATGTAGTTGGATCCACCATCATATCACCGATCTCTCCCACCGCCGCCCCCACCACTGCTGTAACTCCATCACTCTTGCCTTCATAACCACCACTGCTCCAACCACCACCTGCATATCCACCACCTCTTCTAGATCCCCCACCACCACTGTGATAACCTCTGCCTCAGCCTTCACCTCCACTGCCAAATTTAGGGGACTGTTGTGATGATGTTCATGCCATCAAAGTTTTGCCCATACGTAGGGTTTAGGTTTAGATTTTGGTTTATAAGGTTTTAAGGTTTAGGATTATTTTTTAATTTTTTTTAGCTACTTTAGGTCTATGGTTTTAGGTTTAGGGTTTAGGGTTGGGGTTTAGGGTTTAAGGTTTAGGGTTTGGGGTTTTAGGGTTTATGGTTTTAGGGTTTAGGGTTTAGGGTTTTTTAGGGTTTAGGGTTTAGCGTTTAGGGTTCTAGGTTTAGGATTTAGGGTTTAAGGTTATTTTTTTTAATTAAGTAAACTAGTAGGTTTAGCTTTATTTAGTATATATAGTATATTTTTTATTTATTTTAGCTAACTTTATTTTTAATTTTTATTAGGTTTAATTTTTCTTTTTATTTACTATAGTTTATTTATTTTAGATTTATTTATTTTATTTTATTTTTTACATTTATGTTTAATTTTTAGATGAGTTTTATTTTTATTTTATTTTTTAGGTTTTAGTTTGAATTTTTAGGTATAAGTTTAGGTTTTATTTTATTATTTTTAAGTTTAGGTTTGAAGTTTTTATTTAATTTTTTTTTTAGATTTGGGTATATTTTTAGTTCATTTTAGTTTATTTTAGTTTATTTTAGTTTATTTCATTTAGGTTTAGGTTTAGGTTTAGTTTAGGTTTATTTTAGTATAGTTTAGGTTTAGGTTAATTTTGTTTTGTTTATTTTATTTTTATTTTAGGTTTATGTTTTTTTAGTTTAGGTTTTTTTTTTGTTTAGGGTTTAGGTTTTATTTTTTATTTATTTTTAGGTTTAATTTTTAGGTTTACATTTTTATTTAATTTTATTTATATTTTATTTTAGTTTTATTTTATTTTTATTTTATGTTTAGTTTTTATTTTATTTAGGTTTTTTATTTTTAGGTTTATTTTGTTTTTTAGTTTAGTTTAGGTTTTTATTTAATTTATTTTAGTTTTTTTTATTTTTTATTTTATTTTATTTTTAGGTTTAGGTTTAGGTTTTAGTTTAGGTTTTTATTTTATTTATTTTATTTTTAAGTTTTATTTAGTTTAATTTTTTAGGGTTTAAGGTTTAGGGTTTTGGGTTTTAGGGTTTAGGATTTTAGGGTTTAGGGATTAGGGTTAGGGTTTAGTGTTAAAGATTTAAGGTTTAGAGTTTTTTGGGATTAGGGTTTAGGGTTTAGGGTTAGCTTAGGGTTAATTTAAAATTTATGGTTTAGGGTTTAGGGTATATTTAGGGTTTAGGGTTTAGGATTTTAGGATTTAGGGTTTAGGGTTAGCTTTAGGGTTTAGGGTTAAGGTTTAGGGTTTACGGTTTAGAATTTAGGGTTTAGGATTTACGGTTGTAGGTTTAGGGTTGTAGGTATAAGGTTTCAGGTTAAGTGTTTATTTTAGGGTTTAGGGTTTATTTTTTAAAAACAATTAAGTAAATCAGTAGTTTAGGTTTATTTATTTATTTTAGTTTATTTTTTATTTACCTTAATTTATTTTATTATTTATTTTTATTTAGTATAGTTTATTTATTTTAGTTTGAGTTTTTTATTTTAGTTTATTTTTTTAGGTTTATATTTATTTTTTAGTTTAGTTTAGGTTTTTATTTATTTTATTTTATTTAAGTTTATTTTATTTTATTTTTATGTATAAGTTTAGGTTTTAGTTTATTTTATTTTTTTATTTTATTTAGGTTTAGGTTTTTTTATTTATTTTATTTTTAGGTTTTATTTAGTTTAGGTTTACATTTTTAGGTTTTTAGGGGTTTAGGGTTTAAGGTTTAAGGTTATAGGGTTTTAGGGTTTAGGATTTAGGGTTAGGGTTTAGGGTTTAGGGTTTAAGGTTTAGGGTTTAAGGTTTAGGGTTTAAGGTTTAAGGTTTGCTTAGGTTTAGGGTTAGTTTAGCGCTTAGGGTTTAGGGTTTAGGGTTTAGGGTTTAAGGTTTATGGTTTACAATATAAGGTTTTAGCATTTAGGGTTTAGGGTTAGTTTAGAGTTGAAGGTTTAGGGTTTTAGGATTTAGGGTTTAGGGTTTAGGGTTTGGGGTTTTAGGGTTTAGGGTTTAGGGTTTAGGTTTTATTTATTTTAGTTTAGATTTAGCTTTAAGTTTAGGTTTAGTTTATTTTTGTTTTAGGTTTAGTTTTTATTTAGTTTAGTTTAGTTTATTTTAGTTTAGGTTTAGGTTTATTTTATTTTATTTTTATTTTAGGTTTAGGTTTACTTTTTAGTTTAGGGTTTATGTTTAATTTTTTATTTATTTTTAGGTTTAAATTTTATTTTTATTTATTTTTAGGATTAGGTTTTTATCTAATTTTTATTTTATTTTATTTTATTTAGGTTTTATTCTTAAGTTTATTTTATTTTTTAGTTTAGTTTTGGTTATTATTTATATTATTTTAGTTTCTTTTTATTTATTATTTTATTTTATTTATTTATTTTACTTTTAAGTTTTATTTAGTTTAGGTTTAGGTCTTTAGAGTTTAGCATTTAGGGTTTAGGGTTTATAGTTTACGGTTTTAAAGTTTAGGGTTTAGTGTTTACGCTTTAGGGTTTATGGTTTAAAGGGTTTAGGGTTGAGGGTTTAGGGTTAGTTTATTGTTTATGGTTTAGGGTTTAGGGTTTTAAGGTTTAGGGTTTAGGGTTTAGGGTTTAGGTTTAGGGTTTAGGGTTTAGGGTTAGGGTTAAAGTTTAGGGTTTAGGGTTTAGGGTTTAGGGTTAGTTTAAGGTTTAGGGTTTAGGGTTTTAGGGTTTATGTCTAGGGTTTAGGGTTTAGGATTTAGATTTAGTTTTAGGGTTAAGGGTTTAAGCTTTTTTTTAAAAAAATTAAGTAAACTGGTAGGCTTAGGTTTATTTAATTTATTTATTATTTATTTTCATTTATTTTTGTTTTTCTTTTTATTTAACTTCACTTTTTATTTTTATTTAGCTTAATTAATTTATATCAGTTTAGGTTTCTTATTTTAATTTATTTTCGAGGTTTAGGTTTATTTTTTAGTTGAGTTTTATTTTTATTTTATTTTTTAGCTTTAGGTTTTATTTTTTATTTTTAAGATTAGGTTTAGGTTTTTATTTTATTTTTTTAGGTTGTTTTAGTTTAGGTTTAGGTTTATTCTATTTATTTTATTTTATTTAGTTTAGGTTAAAGTTTAGGTTTAGGATTATGTTTTATTTATTTTAGTTTAGTTTATTTAATTTAGGTTTAGGTTTATTTTATTTTGTTTATTTTTTCATTTTAGGTTTAGGTTTTTTTTTAGTTTAGGGTTTAGGTTTTATTTTTATTTATTTTAGGTTTCCCTTTTATGTTTTGGTCTTTATTTAGATTTTATTTTATTTTATTTTAGGTTTATTTTATTTTTAGTTTTTATTTTATTTAGGTTCTTTTATATTCTATTTATTTTATTTTAATTTATTTTTATTTTTATTTTATTTTATTTTTAGGTTTAGGTTTAGGTTTAGGTTTTAGTTTAAGTTTTTATTTTATTTTATTTAGGTAAAATTTTTTACTTTTAGGTTTAGGTTTTTAAGTTTTTAGGGTTTAGGGTTTAGGGTTTAGGGTTTATTGTTTAGTGTTTATGGTTTAGGATTTTGGGCTTTAGAATTTTAGGGTTTAGGATTTTGTGTTAGGGTTTATGATTTATGGTTTAGGGTTCAGTGCTTAGGCTTTAGGGTTTAGGGATTTCATGGATTAGGGTTTATGGTTTAGGGTTAGTTTAGGGTTTTTTTTTAGGGTTTAAGGTTTTAGGTTTAGGATTAGTTTAGGGTTTAGGGATTAGGGTTTTTTTTGGTGTTTGGGGTATGAGGTTTAGGGTTGTAGGTTTAGGGTTTAGGGTTTAGGGTAATTTAAGGGTTTAAGGTTTAGGGTTTAGGATTTAAAAGGGTTTAGGGTTTAGTGTTTAAGGTTTAGGGTTTCGGGTTTAGGATTTAGGATTTTTTTTTGTTTTTTAAAAATTAAGTAAACCGGTAGGTTTAGGTTTATGTAGTTTACTTAGTTTATTTATTATTTATTTTATTTTAGTTTATTTTTTCTTTTAATTTAGGTTTGTTTTTTTATTTTGTTTAGTTTATTTATTTTAAGTTTATTTATTTTAGTTTAAGTTTTTTATTTTAGTTTATTTTTAAGGTTTATTTTTATGTTTGCATTTATTTTTTTTAGTTTAGTTTTATTTTTATTATATTTTTTAGGTTTATGTTTAATTTTTTATTTTTAGGCTTAGGTTTAGGTTTTTATTTTATTTTTTTAGGTTTAGGATTTAGTTTCTTAATTTAGGTTTACATTTTTGTTTTATTTTTTATTTTAGGTTTAGGTTTATTTATATTTTGTTTTATTTTATTTAGTTTAGGGTTTATGTTTAGTTTACATTAGGTTTAAGTTTAGGTTTTATTTATTTTAGTTTAGATTTAGGTTTAAGTTTAGGTCTAGTTTATTTTAGTTTTAGGTTTAGTTTTTATTTAGTTTAGTTTAGTTTATTTTAGTTTAGGTTTAGGTTTATTTTATTTTATTTTTATTTTAGGTTTAGGTTTATTTTTTAGTTTAGGGTTTATGTTTAATTTCTTATTTATTTTTAGGTTTAGGTTTTATTTTTATTTATTTTTAGGATTAGGTTTTTATCTAATTTTTATTTTATTTTATTTTATTTAGGTTTTTTATTCTTAAGTTTATTTGATTTTTTAGTTTAGTTTTGGTCATTATTTATATTATTTTAGTTTCTTTTTATTTATTATTTTATTTTATTTATTTACTTTACTTTTAAGTTTTATTTAGTTTAGGTTTAGGTCTTTAGGGTTTAGGTTTTAGGGTTTAGGGTTTATAGTTTAAGGTTTTAAGGTTTAGGGTTTAGTGTTTACGCTTTAGGGTTTATGGTTTAAAGGGTTTAGGGTTGAGGGTTTAGGGTTAGTTTATGGTTTATGGTTTAGGGTTTAGGGTTTTTAAGGTTTAGGGTTTAGGGTTTAAGCTTTTTGGGTTTAGGTTTAGGGTTTAGGGTTTAGGGTTAGAGTTAAAGTTTAGGGTTTAGGGTTTAGGGTTAGTTTAAGGTTTAGGGTTTAGGGTTTTTAGGGTTTATGTCTAGGGTTTAGGGTTTAAGATTTAGATTTAGTTTTAGGATTAAGGGTTTAAGCTTTTTTTTAAAAAAAATTAAAAAAGAAACTTAGGTTTATTTAATTTATTTATTATTTATTTTCATTTATTTTTGTTTTCCTTTTTATTTAACTTCACTTTTTATTTTTATTTAGTTTAATTAATTTATATCAGTTTAGGTTTCTTATTTTAATTTATTTTCTAGGTTTAGGTTTATTTTTTAGTTGAGTTTTATTTTAATTTTATTTTTTAGCTTTAGGTTTTATTTTTTATTTTAAGATTAGGTTTAGGTTTTTATTTTATTTTTTTAGGTTATTTTAGTTTAGGTTTAGGTTTATTCTATTTATTTTATTTTATTTAGTTTAGGTTAAAGTTTAGGTTTAGGATTATGTTTTATTTATTTTAGTTTAGTTTATTTAATTTAGGTTTAGGTTTATTTTATTTTGTTTATTTTTTTAATTTTAGGTTTAGGTTTTTTTTAGTTTAGGGTTTAGGTTTTATTTTTTATTTATTTTTAGGTTTACCTTTTATGTTTTGGTCTTTATTTAGATTTTATTTTATTTTATTTTAGGTTTATTTTTATTTTTTTATTTTATTTAGGTTTTTTATTCTTAGATTTATTTTATTTATTTTATTTTAGTTTATTTTAATTTTTTATTTTATTTTATTTTAGGTTTAGGTTTAGGTTTAGGTTTAGGTTTTAGTTTAAGTTTTTATTTTATTTTATTTAGGTTAAATTTTTTACTTTTAAGTTTTGGTTTTTAAGTTTTTAGGGTTTAGGGTTTATTGTTCAGTGTTTATAGTTTAGGGTTTTGGGCTTTAGAATTTTAGGGTTTAGGGTTTTGTGTTAGGGTTTATGATTTATGGTTTAGGGTTGATCTCTTGCTTTAGGGTTTAGGGATTTCATGGATTAGGGTTTATGGTTTAGGGTTAGTTTAGGGTTTATGTTTTTTAGGGTTTAAGGTTTTAGGTTTAGGATTAGTTTAGGGTTTAGGGATTAGGGTTTTTTTGGTGTTTGGGGTATGAGGTTTAGGGTTGTTGGTTTAGGGTTTAGGGTAATTTAAGGTTTTAAGGTTTAGGGTTTAGGATTTAAAAGGGTTTAGGGTTTAGTGTTTAAGGTTTAGGGTTTCGGGTTTAGGATATAAAATTTTTTTTTTGTTTTTTAAAAATTAAAGTTTAGGTTTAGGTTTATAGTTACTTAGTTTATTTATTATTTATTTTAGTTTATTTTATTTTTTCTTTTAATTTAGGTTTATTTTTTTATTTTGTTTAGTTTATTTTTTTTAGGTTTATTTATTTTAGTTTAAGTTTTTTATTTTAGTTTATTTATTAGGTTTATTTTTATGTTTGCATTTATTTTTTTTTTTAGTTTAGTTTTATTTTTATTATATTTTTTAGGTTTAGGTTTAATTTTTCTTAGGTTTAGGTTTTATTTTATTTTTTTAGGTTTAGGATTTAGTTTCTTAATTTAGGTTTATTTTGTTTTGTTTTTATTTTAGGTTTAGGTTTATTTATATTTTGTTTTATTTTATTTAGTTTAGGGTTTATGTTTAGTTTACATTAGGTTTAAGTTTAGGTTTTATTTATTTTAGTTTAGATTTAGGTTTATTTTATTTTATTTATTTTAGGTTTATTATTATTTTTATTTAGGGTTTAGGTTTTATTTTTTATTTATTTTTAGGTTTTATTTTTATGTTTATTTTTTAGGTTTAGGTTTTTATTTAGTTTTTATTTTATTTTATTTTAGGTTTATTTTATTTTATTTAGGTTTTTATTTTTAGGTTTATTTTATTTTTTAGTGTAGTTTAGGGTTTTATTTATTTTATTTTAGTTTAGTTTTTATTTTTTATTTTATTTTATTTTTACATTTTGGTTTAGGTTTATATTTAGGTTTTAGTTTAAGCTTTTATTTTATTTTATTTAATTTTTTTTAATTTAGATTTTATGTTTTTTTATTTATTTCATTTTTTTGTTTTATTTAGTTTAGGTTTAGTATTTTAGGTTTTTACGATTTAGGATTTAGTGTTTAGGGTTTGGGGTTTAGGGTTTAGGATTTATGGTTATAAGTTTTTGAGTTTAGTGTTTAGTATTTTGGGTTGTAGGTTTAGGGTTCAGGTTCAAGGTTTAGGATTTATGGTTAGTTTTATGGTTTAATGTTTAGGGTTAGTTTTTTTTTTTAATTTTTTAGATTTTTAAATTTTTTGTTTTTTTAAATTAAGTAAACTGGTCGATTTAGGTTTATTTAGTTTTTATTATTATTATTTTATTTTAGTTTATTTATAGAGTGTAATTTTAGTTGTAAAAGTTATAATGGTAGTGTTGTGACAATAGGTGAACAAATCTTTAAAAAGTGTGAGCGATTCAGATATTTAAGCTCTATTGTTCAAAATAATTGTGAAATAGATGGAGATGTTATTAGTAGAATTCAAGTTGGATGGTTGAAGTGGAGGAATGTATCGGACCTGTTGGGTGATAGAAAAGTATCGCTTAAACTTAAGGAAAAAATTTTATAAGATGGTGGTTAGACTACAATGATATGGTGCGAGAATGTTGGCCAATAAAAGAGAGCATGAGGTTAAGTTAGAGGAGGATGCTCAGAGTGATAGTGGCTTTACACTTAGAGATAAAATGCAAAATGTGTATGTTCAAAAAAAGGTTAGAGTAGCTCTAGTGGCAGATAAAATTTGAGAGAGTGGCTTTAGATGGTTTGGCCATATAAAGAATCGGCTATCCAATGACCTAGTTAGAAGAGTAGATGCATTAGATTTTCCTCATCTTAAGAAAGGTAGCCGTAGTCCTAAAAAGACATGGTTAACATGTATAAAAAATGACCTTAGTATTCTTGAATTGAATGAGATTTTGACACATAATAAGACACAATGCGGACGAAGGATTCATGTAGCCAACCCCATTTAATGGGATAATGGCTTATTGTTGTTATTGTTGTTGTTTAGTTTATTTATTTTAGTTTAGGTTTTTATTTTAGTTTATTTTTTAGGTTTAGGTTTAGGTTTATTTTTTAGTTTAGTTTTATATTTATTATATTTTTTAGGTTTAGGTTTTATTTTATATTTTTAGGTTTTTATTTTATTTTCATAGGTTTAGGTTTTAGGTTATTATTTTAGGTTTATTTCTAAGTTTTATTATTTAGTATAAGTTTATGTTTATAATTTATTTTATTTTATTTACTATTTAGATTTAGGTTTAGGTTTAGGTTTAGTTTATTTTAAGTTTAGGCTTTATTTATTTTAGTTTAAGTTTAGGTTTATTTTGTTTTTATTTTAGGTTTAGGTTTTTTTTAGCTTAAGGTTTAGATTTTATTACTTATTTATTTTTACATTTTATTATTTATTTATTTTTAGGTTTAAATTTTCATTTAGTTTTTTTATTTTATTTTAGGATTATTTTATTTTTATTTTAGGTTTAGTTTTATTTTATGTAGGTTTTATTTTTTAGTTTAGTTTAGGTTTTATTTATTTTATTTTAGTTTTTTATTTTCTTTTTAGTTTTAGGTTTAGGTTTTAGTTTAGTTTTTTATTTTATTTTATTTTTTATTATATTTTGGTTTATGTTTATTCATTTATTTTATTTTTAGATTTTATTTGGTTTAGGTTTAGGTTTTTAGCTTTTTAAGGTTTAGGGTTTAGGGCTTAGCATTTGGGGATAAGAGTTTAGGGTTTAAGGGTTAGGGTTTAGGGTTTAGTGTTTAGGGTTTAAGGTTTTAGGGTTTGGGGTCTAGGGTGTAGGGTTTAGCACTGAGGGTTTTTAAGTTTTAGGGTTTAGAGTTTTAGGGTTTAGTGTTTTAGGATTTAGGGTTTAGGGTTATGGTATAAGGTTTAGGGTTTAGGGTTTAGTGTTTAGGCTTTAAGGTTTAGGGTTTTTTTAGTTAGGGGTTTAGGGTTAACAGGATTAGGTTTAGTGTTTTAAGTTTAGGGTTTTAAGGTTTATAGTTTATGGTTGGTTTAGGGTTTAGGGTTTAAGGTTTTAAAGTTTAGGGTTTATGGTTTAGGGTTTTGGGTTTCGGGTTTAGGGTTTAGGTTTTAGGGTATAGGGTTTAGGGTTTACGGTTTAGGGTTAGTTTTGGGGTTTAGGGTTTAGGATTTAGGGTTGAGGGTTTAGGGTTCTGGGTTAGTTTTAGGGTTTAGGGTTTAGGGTTATGTTTTTTTAAAAAAAAATTTAAGTAAACAAGTAGGTTTAAGTTTATTTAGTTTTTTTTTTATTTAGGTTTATTTATTTTTTATTTTTATTTAAGTTTATTTTATCTTTATTTATTTTATTTTATTTATTTTATGTTTACTTATTTTAGTTTAGGTTTTTTATTTTAGTTTATTTTTTAGGTTTAGGTTTAGCTTTATATTTATTTTTTAGTTTAGTTTTAATTTAATTTAATTTTTTGGGTTTTATGTTTTATTTTATTTTTTTAGGTTTTATTTTTATTTTATTATTTTAGGTTTAGGATTTAGGTTTTTATTTTAGATTTCATTTTAGGTTTTATTTTTTTTATTTATTTTATTTTATTTAGTTTAGGGTTTAGGCTTAGATTGTTTTAGGTTTAGGTTTAGGTTTTATTTATTTTAGTTTAGTTTATTTTAGTTTAGGTTTAGGTTTATTTTAGGTTTAGGTTTATTTTTTTTACTTTAGGGTTCAGCCTTTATTTTTTTATTAATTTTTAGGTTTATTTTTTATGTTTAGGTTTTTATTTAGTTTTTATTTTATTTTATTTTAAGTTTATTTTATTTTTATTTTATATTTAGTTTTTATTTTATTTAGATTTTATATTTTTTAGGTTTATTTTATTTTTTAGTTTAGTTAAGGTTTTTATTTATTTTATATTAGTTTAGTTTTTATTTTTTTTATTTTTTATGTTTACGTTTAGGTTTAGGTTTTAGTTTAAGTTGTTATTTTATTTTATTATTTTATTTTATTTAGGGTTAGGTTTATCTATTTATTTTATTTATCAGTTTTATTTAGTTCATGTTTAGGTTTATAGGTTTTTAGGGTTTAGGTTTATAGGTTTTTAGGGTTTAGGGTTTAGTTTTTAAGTTTGGGGTTTAGGGTTTAGGTTTTATGGTTGTAGGTTATAGGGTTAAGGGTTTAGGGTTTAGGGTTGTAGGTTTAGCATTTAGGGTTTAGGGTTTAGGGTTAGGGTTTTTTTTTCATTTTTTTATTTTTTTATTTTATTTTTTTAAATTAAGTAAATTGGTAGGTTTAAGTTTATTTAGTTTATTTTTTATTTATTCTAGTATATTTTATTTTTTATTTTTATTTATTTTTATTTATATTTTTATTTAGTTTAGTTTATTTATGGAGTGTAATTTTATTTGTACAAGTTATAGTGGTGGTGTTATCAGGTTAGGTGAACAAGTCATTAAAAAGTGTGAGTGATTCATATATTTAGACTCTATTATTCAAAATGATTGTCAAATAGATGGAGATGTTATTAGTAGAATTCAAGTTGGATGGTTGAAGTGGAGGAATTCATCTGACCTATTATGTGATAGAAAAGTGCTACTTAAACTGATGGGAAAATTTTATAAGATGCTGGTAAGACCTACAATGATTTATGGTGCAGAATGTTAGCCAATAATAGAGAAGCATGAGACTAAGTTAAGTGTTATAGAGATGAGGATGCTCCGGTAGATGAGTGGCTTTACTCTTAGAGATAGAAAGCAAAATGTGTTTGCTTAGGAAAAATTTGGAGTAGCTCCATTAGCAGATAAAATTAGAGAGACTGGCCTTAGATGGTTTGGCCAAATAAAGCGTCTGCAGTCCAATGACCTTGTTAGGAGAGTAGATGCATTTGATTTGCTTTATGTGAATGGTTTTATTTTTTATTTTTAGGTTTAGGTTTAGGCTTTTAATTTATTTTTGTAGGTTTAGGTTTTAGGTTTCTATTTTAGGTTTATTTGTAGGTTTTTTTTAGTTTAGGTTTAGGTTTATTTTTAGCTTATTTTATTTTATTTAGGGTTCAGGTTTAGGTTTAGGTTTTTATTTATTTTTCTTTATATTATTTTATGCTTATTTTATTTTTATTTTAGGTTTAGTTTTTATTTTTTTTATTTAATTTAGGTTTTTATTTTATTTTTTTAGTTTTGTTTATAGTTTTTATTTTATTTTCCTCTTAGGTTTAAGTTTAGGTTTAGGTTTTTAGCTTTTTAAGGTTTAGGTTTAGTTGAGGGTTTAGGGTTTAAGGTTTGTTAAGGATTTAGGGTTTGGGGTTTGGGGTTTATGATTTAGGGTTTCTCCAGTTCCCTTCAGAATGTCCTCGACCTCTCGAGTAGCAAGATCCACCATCATATCCCTGATCTCTCCCTTTGCCACCATAATGGTTGTAACCACCTTTGTTCCTATTGCATCCATAACCACCACTGCTCTGACCACCACCTCTATATACACCAACACCTCTAGATCCCCCACCACCATTGCGATAACTGCCACCTCGGCCTTCACTTCCCTGGTGGATATGCCAGTGCCTGGTTAGCGGTGATGTTCCCATCATCAGTTACGCCCATTCTAAGGTTTAGGTTTAGGTTAAGTTATATTATGTTTTAGGGTTTAGGTTTATTTTTTAATTCACTTAATTACTTTAGGTTTAGGTTTAGGATTTGGGGTTTAGTGTTTAGGGTTTAGGGTTTAGGGTTTAGGGTTTAGGGTTTAGGGTGTAGGTTTAAGGCTTAGGGTTTAGGGTTTTAGGGTTTATGTTTTTAGGGTTTAGGGTTCAGGATTAGGGTTTAAGGTGTAGGGTTTAGGGTTTTTTAGGATTTAGGGTATAGGATTTAGTGTTGTAGATTTAATGTTAGTTTTAGGGCTTAGCTTTTTTTTTTAAAATTAAGTAAACTGGTAGGTTTAGGTTTATTTAGTTTATTTTTTTATTTTTTTAGTTTATTTTATTTTTTATTCTTATTTAGGTTTATATTTTTTATTTAGTTTAGTTTATTTATTTCAGGTTTATTTATTTTAGTTTAGGTTTTTTATTTTAGTTTTTTTTTTGGTTTAGGTTTATATTTTAGCTGAGTTTTTTTTAGGTTTGGGTTTTATTTTTTATTTTTAAATTTAGTTTTTGGTTTTTATTTTATTTCTACAGGTTTAGGTTTTATGTTTTTATTTTAGGTTTATTTTTAGTTTTTATTTAGTTTAGGCTTAGATTTAGTTTTATTTTATTTTTTATTTAGTTTAGGGTTGAGGGTTTAGGGTTTGGGGTTTAGTGTTTAGGGTTGTAAGTTTAAGGGTTTAGGGTTTTGGGTTTAGGGTTTAGGGTTTAGGGTTTAAGGTTAAGGGTTTTTGGGGTTTAAGGTTTAGGCTTTAGGGTTTAGAGTTTAGAGTTTAGGGTTTTAGGGTTCAGGGATTAGGGTTTAGGGTGTGGGGTTGTATATTTAGGTTTGTAGGTTTAGGGTTTAGGGTTTAGGGTTAGTTTTATGGTTTAGGATTTAGGGTTTAGGGTTTAGGGTTTAGGGTTTAGGTGTTTTTTTTTAAAAAACAATTTAGTAAACCTGTAGGTTCAAGTTTATTTTGTTAATTTTTTTTATTTGATTTGATCTGAATTTTTTATTTTTATTTAGGTTTATTTTATATTTTTATTTAGTTTAGTTTATTTATTTTTGTTTAAGTTTTTTATTTTAGTTTATTTTTTAGGTTTAAGTTTATTTTATAGTTGAGTTTTATTTTTATTTTATTTTTTAGGATTACGTTTTATTTTTTATTTTTAGGTTTAGGTTTAGGTTTTGTGTTATTTTTTAGGTTTAGGTTTTAGGTTTTTATTTTAGGTTTATTTTTAGGTTTTATTTTTTAGTTTAGCTTTAGGTTTATTTTTAGTTTATTTTATTTTGTCTAGTTTAAGTTAAGTTTATTTTAGGTTTAAGTTTTGGTTTTATTTATTTTAGTTTAGAGTTTAGGTTTTTTTATTTATTTTTAGGTTTTATTTCTAGGTTTATTTTTTAGGTTTAGGTTTTAATTTAGTTTTTATTTTATTTTACTTAAGGTTTGTTCTATTTTTATTTTATGTTTAGTTTTTATTTTATTAAGGTTTTTTATTCTTTAGTTTATTTTAGTTGTTAGTTTAGTTTAGGTTTTTCTTTATTTTATTTTAGTTTATTTTTATTTTTATTTTATTTTATTTGTAGGTTTAGGTTTAGGTTTTAGTTTAGGTTTTTATTTTAGTGTATTTTATTTATTTTTAAGTTTTTTATTTATTTTATTTTTTATGTTTAGGTGTTTAGGTTTTAATGGTTTATGGTTTAGGGTTTAGGGTTTAGGGTTTAGTGTTTTAGGATTTAGGGTTTAGGGTTTAGGGTTTATTGATTAGGATTTAGGGTTTAGGGTTTAAGGTTTTTAGGGTTTAGGGTTAGGGTTTTGGGTTTTGTGCTTAGCGTTAGCTGAGGGTTTAGTGATAGTTTAAGGTTTTGGGTTTAGGGTTTAGTGTTTTAGGGTTCAGGGTTAGTTTAGGGTTTAGGGCTTAGGGTTTAGGGTTTGGCTTTTAGTGTTTACGGCTGGGGTTTAGGGTTCATGGTTTAGGGTTTAGAGTTCAAGTTTTAGTTTATGGTTTAAGGTATTGATTTTTTTAATAGAAAACAAATTGATATTCAAATTCACTTAATATTTTTTTATTTTAGTCTGTTTTATTTTATAGTTTTATTTATTTTATTCTTTGTTTTTTATTTAATTTAATTTTTCTATTTTAGTTTAGGTTTTTTATTTTAGTTTATTTATTTAAGTTCATTTTTTAGGTTTAGGTTTAGGTTTAGGTTTAGGTTTATTTTTTAGTTTAGTTTTATTTTTATTTCATTTTTTTAGGTTTATGTTTTATTTTTTAATTTTAGGTTTAGGTTTAGGTTTTATGGTTGTAGGTTGAGAGTTTAGGGTTTAGGGTTAGTTTTCAGGTTTAGGATTTAGGACTTAGGGTTTAGGGTTTAGGGCTTTTTTTAAAATTAAGTAAACTAGTTAGTTTAGGTTTATTTAGTTTATTTCTTATTTATTTGAGTTTATTTTATTTTTTTATTTTTATTTAGTTTTGGTTTATTTAGTTTTTGTTTATTTATTTTAGTTTAGGTTTTTTATTTTAGTTTTTTTTTTTTGTTTAGGTTTAGGCTTATGTTTATTTTTTTAGTTTGGTTTTCTTTTATTTTATTTTTTAGGTTTTAGGTTTTATTTTTATTTTAAATTTTAGGTTTAGGTTTTTGTTTTATTTTATTAGGTTTAGGTTTTAGGTTTTCAATTTTCTTTTTATTTTTATGTTTAATTTTTTAGTTTAGCTTTAGGTTTATTTTTATTTTATTTTATGTTATTTAGATTAGGATTTAGGTTTAGTTTATTTTAGGTTTAGGTTTTATTTATTTTAGTTTAGTTTATTTTTAGGTTTTCTTTTTAATTTAGGGTATAGGTTTTATTTTTTATTTAATTTTAGGTTTTATTTTTAAGTTTATTTTATAGGTTTAGGTTTTTATTTAGTTCTTATTTTATTTTATTTTATTATAATTTTATTTTATGTTTAGTTTTTATTTTCTTTAGGTTTTTTATTCTTAGCTTCATTTTTATTTTTAGTTTAGTATAGGTTTTTATTTATTTTATTTTAATTTATTTTTATTAGTTTATTTTATTTTATTTTTAGGTTTAACTTTTAGTTTTATTTAGTTTTTTTATTTAATTTAGGTTTTAAGTTTTTATTTATTTTATTTTTAAGTTTTATTTAGTTTAGCTTTAGGTTTTTAGGTTTTTAGGATTTAGGGTTTAGGGTTTAGGGTTTAGGGTTTAGGGTTTAGGGTTTTAGGGTTTAGGGTTTTTGGGCTTAGGGTTTAGATTTAGTGTTTAGGCTTTAAGGTTTAGGGTTTAGGGTTTAGGGTTTAGGGTTTATTTAATTTAGTTTATTTTATTTTTTATTTGAATTTAGGTTTATTTTATTTATATATTTCAAGTTCATTTATTTTAGTTAATGTTTTTATTTTAGTTTATTTTTTTGTTTTAGGTTTAGGTTTATTTTTAGAATACTTTTATTTTTATTTGATTTATTAGGTTTAGGTTTTATTTTTTAGTTTTAGGTTTCGATTTAGGTTTTTATTTTATTTTTTTAGGCTTATGTTTTAAGTTTTTATTTTAAGTTTATTTTTAAGTTTTATTTTTTAGTTTAAGTTTAGGTTTTTTTTACTTTATTTTATTTTATCTAGTTTAGGTTTAATGTTAGGTTTAGTTTATTTTAAGTTTAGGTTTATCTTTTATTTATTTTAGTTTAGTTTATTTTACTTTAGGTTTAAGTTTGTTTTATTTTTATTTTAGGTATAGGTTTTGTTTTTTAGTTTAAGGTTTATGTTTTATTTATTATTTATTTTAGGGTTTATTTTTAGGTTTAATCTTTAGGTTTTGATTTTTATTTGGTTTTTATTTTAATTTATATTTATTTTAAGCTTTTTATTTTTTAGTTTAGTTTAGGTTTTTATTTATTTTATTTTGGTTTAGTTTTTATTTTTTATTTTATTTTCTTGTAAGGTTTAGGTTTAGGTTTAGGTTTTAGTTTATGTTTATTTATTTATTTTATTTTTATGTTTTATCTAGTTTATGTTTAGGTTTTTAGCTTTTTAGGGTTTAGGGTTTATGGTTTTTTTTGGGGTTTAGGGTTTAGGTTTATGGTTTTTTTTGGGGTTTAGGGTTTAGGTTTATGGTTTTTTTGGGGTTTAGGGTTGAGGATTTAGGGTTTAGGTTTTAGGGTTTAGGGCTTAGGGTTTAAGGTTTTAGGGTTTAGGCTTTAGGGTTTAGGGTTTATGGTTTTTAAGGTTTAGGGTTTAAGGTTTAGGTTTTAGGTTTATGATTCAGGTTTTAATTTAGGGTTTATGGTTTATGGCTTTTTTAATAGAGAATAAATTTACATTCAACATTTCTTCTTTTCTATTTCTTCAACCAAGTAACACACCAAGTTCTCTAAGACACAAGCGATGACATAGATAAAAAATGAGCATGCATAGAGAAAATAAAAAACCCTAGATAACTAGAACCGTCTCTATTGTAAATACACAATTTCATAGCGATGGGATGGGCCATTCTTGGTCTCTCCGGTTCAGTCAACCACCACGACCTTTCAAGTAGCGAGATCCACCATCATATCCCCGATCTCTCCTCGCCTCCACCACAGATATAACCTCTATCGCACCTCATGCCTCCATAACCACCACTACACTGACCACCACCTCCATATCCACCAGCACCTCCAGATCCCCCAACACCACTACGATAACCGTCACTTTTGCCTTCACCTCCTCCACTAGAACTAGGGCACGGTTGTGATTATTTTGTCAGGTCGAGGTTACGCATTCTTAGGGTTTAGGTTTAAGTTTAGTTTTATCAGGTTTTAGGGTTTAGGTTTATTTTTTAATTTATTTAGTTACTTGAGGTTTAGGTTTAGGGTTTGGGGTTTAGGGTTTAGGGTTTAGGGTTTAGGGTTAAGGTTTAGGGTTTAGGGTTTAGGGTTTAAGATTTCAGGTTTAGGGTTTAAAGTTTAAGGTTTTACGTTTTAGGGTTGTAGCATTAGGGTGGTAGGTTTTGGGTTTAGGTTTTAGGGTTAGTTTTAGGTTTTAGAATTAAGGGTTTATGCTTATTTAGTTTATTTTTTATTTATTTAAGATTATTTCATTTTTATTTTTATTTAGGTTTATTTTTTATTTTTATTTAGTTTAGTTTATTGAATTTAGGCCTATTTATTTTAGTTTAGGTTTTTATTTTTTATTATTTTTTAGGTTTCAGTTTATTTTTTGGTTGAGTTTCATTTTTATTTTATTTTTTGGGTTTAGGTTTTATTTTTTATTTTTAGGTTTAGGTTTAGGTTTTAAATTTATTTCTTCAGATTTAGGTTTTGGGATTTTATTTTATATTCATTTTTAGGTTTTATTTTTTAGTTAAGGTTTGGGTTTATTTTATTTTATTTAGTTTCAGTTTAGTTATTTTAGTTTAGGTTTATTTTATTTTGTTTATTTTATTTTTATTTTAGGTTTAGGTTTTCTTTTTTTAGTTTAGGGTTTAGGTTTTATTTTTTATTTATTTTTAGGTTTAGGTTTTTAGGTAGTTTTTATTTTATTTTATCTTAGGTTTATTTTATTTTTAGATTTTATTTTATTTGGGTTTTTATTTTTTTATTTAGTTTAGGTTTTTATTTATTTTATTTTAGTTTATTTTAATATTTATTTATTTTATTTTAATGTTTAGGTTTAGTTTTTTAGTTTAGAATTTTATTTTATTTAGGTTTTAAGTATTTTTATTTATTATATTTTTATGTTTTATTTAGTTTAGGTTTAGGTTTTTAGGGTGTAGCATTTTAGGTTTAGGGTTTATGGTTTAGGATTTAGGGTTTTAGGGTTTAGGTTTAGGGTTTAGGGTTTTCGATTTAAGGTTCAGTGTTTAGGCTTTAGGGTTTAGAGTTTAGAGGGTTTAGGGTTTAGGTTTTAGGGATTTGGTTTAATTTAGGGTTCAGGGCTTATGCTTTAGGGTTAGGATTTTTAGGGTTTAGGGTTTAGGGTTTAGGGTTAGTTTAAGGTTTATGGTTTTGGGTTTTTGGATTTAGGGTTTAGCATTTAGGGTTTCCGGTTTTGGGTTACGGTTAGGGTTTAAGGTTTACGATTTTGGGTTTTGGGTTTAGGTTTAAGGGTTTAAGGTTAGTTTAGGGTTTAGGGTTTAAGGTTTTTTAGGCTTTAGGGTTTAGGGTTTAGGTTTAGGTTTAGGGTTTTAGGGTTTAGGGTTTAGGGTTTAGGGTTTAGGGTTTTAAAAAAAAATAAATGTCAGTTGGTTTATGTTTATTTAGTTTATTTTTTATTTATTTTAGTTTTTTATTTTTTATTTTTATTTAGGCTTGTTTTTTATTTTTATTTAGTTTAGTTTATTTCTTTTAGGTTTATTTATTTTAATTTAGGTTTTTATTTTAGTTTATTTTTTAGGTTTATCTTTGAGGTTTTTTATTTTTTAGTTTATTTTATTTTTATTTTATCTTTTAGGTTTAGGTTTATTCTTTATTTTTAAGTTTAGGTTTAGGTTTTATTTTATTTTTTAGGTTTAGATATTAGGTTTATTTTTATGTTTTATGTTTTAGTTTAGGTTTAGGTTTATTTTTAATTTAATTTATTTTATTTGGTTTATGTTTAGTTTATTTGGGTTTAGGTTAGGTTTAGGTTTAGGGGTTTAAGTTTATGTTTAGTTTAGGTTTAGGTTAAGGTTTAGGTTTAGGGTTTATTTATTTTAGTTTAGTTTATTTTAGTTCATGTTTAGGTTTATTTTATTTTGTTTATTTTTGATTAAGGTTTTTTTTTTTTAGTTTGGGTTAGTTTGGGGCTCAAGTTTTATTTTTTATTTATTCATAGATTTTTTAGGTTTATTTCTTAAGTTTAGGTTTTTATTTAGTTTTTATTATATTTTATTTTAGGTTTATTTTATTTAGGGTTTAGAGTTTAAGGTTTAGGGTTTAGAGATTTAGGGTCTTGGGTTTAAGGTTTAGGGTTTAGGGTTTAAGTTTTAATGTTTTAAGGTTTAGGGTTTAGGGTTTAGAGTTGTAGGTTTAGGGTTCAGGGTTTAGGGTTTAAGGTTAGGGGTTTAGGGTTATGTTTATTTTTTATTTTTTATTTTTTTAATTTTTTAATTTTTATTTTTATTTAAATTAAGTAAACTTGTATGCTTTGGTTTATTTAGTTTATTTTTTATTTATTTTAATTTAATTTATTTTATTTTTATTTAGGTTTTATTTTATTTAGGTTTTATGTTAATTAATTAATTTATTTATTTTACATTTTATTTTTGGTTTATTTTTTAGGGTAACTTTTATGTAGTTTTATTTTATTTTATTTTAGGTTTATTTTAATTTTATTTTAGTAGTTTAATTTATTTAGGTTTTTATATTTTTTAATTTAGTTTAGATTTTTATTTATTTTATTTTATTTTAGTTTTTATTATTTATTTTATTTTCTTTTTAGGTTAAGATTTAGGTTTTAGTTTATGTTTTTATTTTGTTTTATTTATTTTTTTTGGTTTAGGTTTATTTATTTATTTTATTTTTAATTTTTATTTTGTTTAGGTTTAGCTTATTAGCTTTTTAGGGTATAGTGTTCAGGGTTAGTTTTGGGTTTAGGGTTTATGGGCTTTTTTGGGGTTAGGGTCAAAGTTTTACTATTTATGGTTTAGGGTTTAAGGTTTTAGGGTTTAGGGTTTAGGGTTTTGGGCTTTTAGGATTTAGGCTTTAGGGTTTAGGGAGGGTTTAAGTTTTAGGTTTAGGGTTCAGATTTTAGTTTATGGTTTAAGGTTTTTGGTTTTTTTAATAAAGAACAAATTGATTCAACATTTCTTCTTTTCAATTTCATCAACCAAGTAACGCCAAGTTTTCTTAGACACAAGATGAGATAATAAATGAGCATGCATTGAGCAAATCAAAACCAGATAACTATAATCATCTCCATAGACAGTTCCATAGCGCAGATATTTTTTTCTAGTTCCCATCATAACCACCCGACCTTTAGCGGATCCACCATCATATATCTCTCCCTACCATTTTTCATTCCTCCCACCTCCATAACCACCACTACTAGACCACCACCTCCATATTTCTCAGATCCCCACCATCACTATAATAGCACGTTTGCCTCGCCTCCTTTAGATCTAGGTTTTGGTTGATGGTGACATTTTTCAGGTTACGTTCTTAGGTTTATGTTTAGGTTTATTAGGTTTTAGGGTTTAGGTTTATTTTTTAATTTATTTAGTTACTTTAGGTTTAGGTTTAGGATTTAGGGTTTAGCGTTTTGGGTTTAGGTTTAGGGTTTATGTTTTAGGGAATAGGGTTTAGGGTTTAGGGTTTAGGGTTTTAGGGTTTAGGGTTTTTGGGCTTAGGGTTTAGGTTTAGTGTTTATGGTTTAGGGTTTAGGGTTTATGGTTTAGGGTTTAGGGTTTATTTAATTTAGTTTATTTTATTTTTTATTTCAATTTAAGTTTATTTTATTTATTTATTTCAAGTTCATTTATTTTAGTTTATATTTTTATTTTAGTTTATTTTTTTGTTTTAGGTTAAGGTTTATTTTTAGAATACTTTTATTTTTATTTGATTTATTAGGTTTCGATTTTATTTTTTATTTTTAGGTTTCGATTTAGGTTTTTATTTTATTTTTTTAGGGTTTTTTTTAAGTTTTTATTTTAAGTTTATTTTTAAGTTTTATTTTTTAGTTTAAGTTTAGGTTTTTTTTTACTTTATTTTATTTTATTTAGTTTAGGTTTAATGTTAGGTTTAGTTTATTTTAGGTTTAGGTTTTTCTTTTATTTATTTTAATTTCGTTTATTTTACTTTAGGTTTAAGTTTATTTTATTTTTATTTTAGGTATAGGTTTTTTTAGTTTAGGGTTTATTTATTATTTATTTTAGGGTTTATTTTTAGGTTTAATCTTTGGGTTTTGGTTTTTTATTTAGTTTTATTTTAATTTATATTTATTTTAGGTTTTATATTTTTTAGTTTAGTTTAGGTTTTATTTATTTTATTTTTGGTTTAGTTTTTATTTTTTATTTTATTTTCTTTTAAGGTTTAGGTTTAGGTTTAGGTTTAGTTTATGTTTATTTATTTATTTTATTTTATGTTTTATCTAGTTTATGTTTAGGTTCTTAGCTTTTTAGGGTTTAGGGTTTAAGGTTTTTTTGGGGTTTAGGGTTTAAGTTTATGATTTTTTTTGGGTTTAGGGTTGAGGATTTAGGGTTTAGGTTTTAGGGTTTAGGGTTTTAGGGTTTAGGCTTCAGGGTTTAGGGTTTATGGTTTTTAGGGTTTAGGGTTTAAGGTTTAGGTTTTAGGTTTACGGTTTAGGTTTTAGTTTAGGGTTTATGGTTTATGGATTTTTTAACAAAGAATAAATTTACATTCAACATTTCTTCTTTTCTATTTCTTCAACCAAGTAACACACCAAGTTTTTAGACAGCGATGACATAGATAAAAAATGAGCATGCATAGAAAATAAAACCCTATACTTTCTATTATAAAGACACAATTTCATAGCGGATGGGCCATTCTTGATCTCTAGGTTTTTTTCAGTAGCAGATCCACCATCATATCCCAATCTCTCCCTCAGCCTCCACCATAGATATAACCTCTTATTTATAACCACCTTTTACAGTTCCATATCCATTAGATCCCCAACACTTTTGTCACTTTTGCCTTATCCTTTAGAACTAGGGTTTGGTTTATAATATTTTGTCCATCAAGGTTTTTTTAGGGTTTAAGTTTAAGTTTAGCTTTATTACGTTTTAGGGTTTAGGTTTATTTTTTAATTTATTTAGTTACTTGAGGTTTAGGTTTAGGGTTCGGGGTTTAGGGTTTAGGGTTTAGGGTTTAGGGTTAAGGTTTAGGGTTTAGCGTTTAGGGTTTAGGGTTTCGGGTTTAGGGTTTAAAGTTTAGGGTTTTATGGTTTAGGGTTGTAGGATTAGGGTTGTAGGTTTAGGGTTTAGGTTTTAGGGTTAGTTTTAGGTTTTAATTAGGGTTTATGGTTTTTTTTAAGTTATTAGCTTTAGGTTTATTTAGTTTATTTTTTATTTATTTAAGATTATTTCATTTTTTTTATATTTATTTAGGTTTATTTTATTTTATTTAGTTTAGTTTATTTAATTTAGATTTATTTTTTAGTTTGGGTTTCTTATTTTTTATTATTTTTAGGTTTAGGTTTTTATTTTTTTTGTTGAGTTTCATTTTATTTTATTTTTTGGGTTTAGGTTTATTTTTTTATTTTTTAGGTTTAGGTTTAGGTTTTAAATTTATTTCTTCAGATTTAGGTTTTGGGATTTTTATTTTATATTCATTTTTTGGTTTTATTTTTTAGTTAAGGTTTGGGTTTATTTTATTTTATTTAGTTTCGATTTAGTTATTTTAGTTTAGGTTTATTTTATTTTGTTTATTTTATTTTTATTTTAGGTTTAGGTTTTCTTTTTTAGTTTAGGGTTTAGGTTTTATTTTTATTTATTTTAGGTTTAGGTTTTAGGTAGTTTTATTTTATTTTATCTTAAGTTTATTTTATTTTTAGATTTTATTTTATTTAGGTTTTATTTTTATTTAGTTTAGGTTTTATTTATTTTATTTTAGTTTATTTTTTATTTATTTATTTTTTTAAGTTTTTTTTATTTAGGTTATTTTTATTTATTTTATATTTAGTTTAGGTTTATTTTAGGTTTAGGTTTATTTAGGTTTAGGTTTAGGGTTTTAGGTTTAGGGTTTAAGTTTATTTTAGGGTTTTAGTTTTTTTTTAGTTAGTTTAGTTTTTATTTTAGGTTTATTTGGTTTAGTTTATTAGTTTAGTTAAGTTTAGGTTTAGGTTTTTAATTGGGTTTAATTTTTTTTTTTTTAAGTTTAGGTTTAGTTTAGGGTTTTAGGTTTAGGGTTTAGGGTTTAGGTTTAGGAGGGTTTTTTTAAAAAAAGTAATTTGGTTGGTTTATATTTAGTTTATTTTTTTTATTTATTTTAGTTTTTTTATTTTTTATTTTTATTTAGGCTTGTTTTATTTTATTTAGTTTAGTTTATTTCTTTAGGTTTATTTATTTAATTTAGGTTTTTTTATTTTAGTTTATTTTTTTTTTTGGGTTTATCTAGTTTATGTTTATTTTTTTAGTTTATTTTTTATTTTATTTTATCTTTTTTAGGTTTAGGTTTTATTCTTTATTTTTAAGTTTAGGTTTAGGTTTTTATTTTATTTTTTTAGGTTTAGGTTTTAGGTTTTTTTTTATGTTTTATTTTTTAGTTTAGGTTTAGGTTTATTTTTAATTTAATTTATTTTATTTAGTTTATGTTTTGTTTATTTTAGGTTTAGGTTAAGGTTTAGGTTTAGGGTTTATTTATTTTAGTTTAGTTTATTTTAGTTCATGTTTGGGTTTATTTTATTTAGTTTATTTTTTATTAAGGTTTTTTTTTTAGTTTGGGGTTCAAGTTTTATTTTTTATTTATTTATAGATTTTTTAGGTTTATTTCTTAGGTTTAGGTTTTTATTTAGTTTTTATTATATTTTATTTTAGGTTTATTTTATTTAGGGTTTAGAGTTTAAGGTTTAGGGTTTATAGATTTAGGGTCTTGGGTTTAAGGTTTAGGATTTAGGGTTTAGGTTTTAATGTTTTAAGGTTTAGGGTTTAGGGTTTAGGGTTGTAGGTTTAGGGTTTAAGGTTAGTTTTACGGTTTAGGGTTTAGGGTAACGGTTGTTTTTTAATTTTTAATTTTTTAATTTTTTAATTTTTAATTTTTTAAATTAAGTAAACTTATATGCTTAGGTTTATTTAGTTTATTTTTTATTTATTTTAATTTAATTTAATTTATTTTTATTTAGGTTTTTTTATTTTTATTTAGTTTAGCTTATTTATTGTAGGTTTATTTATTTTAGTTTAGGTTTTTTATGTTAATTAATTAATTTATTTATTTTTACATTTTATTTTTTTGTTTATTTTTTAGGACTTACTTTTTATGTAGTTTTTATTTTATTTTATTTTAGGTTTATTTTAATTTTATTTTAGGTTTAGTTTTAATTTATTTAGGTTTTTTATTTTTTAATTTAGTTTAGGTTTTTATTTATTTTATTTTATTTTAGTTTTTATTATTTATTTTATTTTCTTTTTAGGTTAAGATTTAGGTTTTAGTTTATGTTTATATTTTATTTTATTTATTTATTTTGGTTTAGGTTTATTTATTTATTTTATTTTGAATTTTTATTTTGTTTAGGTTTAACTTATTAGTTTTAGTAAATTATTTATTAGTTTTGGGTTTAGGGTTTTATAGTTATAGGTTTTTTTTTTTGTTTATGGTTTAGGGTTTAGGTTTTAGGGTTTAGGGTTTAGGATTTTGGGTTTTATTTAGGCTTTAGGGTTTAAGGAGGTTTAAGTTTAGGGTTATTTTTAGTTTATGGTTTAGGTTTTTGGTTTTAATAAAGAACAAATTAAATTCAATATTTCTTCTTTTCAATTCAACCAAGTAACACACCAAGTTTTCTTAGACCTCGATGACATATATGCATGCATTGAGCAAATCAAAACCGATAATTATCATCTTTATAAGACAGTTTAAGTATGTCTTATTTCTAGTTCTCATTTTTGAGTAGCGGATCCACCATCATTTATTCAGGTTGTAACCTCCATCATTTTTAGTACTAGTTTTATATCCATATCCCCACCACTTATTTATGCCTTTTGCCTTTATTATCTTAAGCGGTTTATTTTAGGTTTATTCTTAGGTTTTATGTTTAGGTTTATTAGGTTTTAGGGTTTAGGTTTATTTTTTAATTTATTTAGCTACTTTAGGTTTAGGTTTAGGATTTAGGGTTTAGGTTTAGGGTTTATGTTTTAGGGAATAGGGTTTAGGGTTTAGGGTTTTAGGGTTTAAGGTTTTAGGTTTTAGTGTTTAGGGGTTAGGGTTTTTTAGGGTTTATAGTTAAGGGTTTAGGGTTTAGGATTTTGGGTTTATGGCTTTTTTATTTTTTATTTTTTATTTAATTAAGTAAGCAAATAGGTTTATGTTTATTAAGTTTAGTTATTTAATTTCTAATTTAATTTAGTTTAGTTTATTTTTTGTTTTTTTTAGGTATATATATATATATATATATATATTAGTTTATTTATTTTTGGTTAATTTATTTTCATTTGTGTTTTTTGTTTTAGTTTATTTTTTAGGTTTAGGTTTAGGTTTAAGTTTATTTTTTAGTTGAGTTTTCTTTTTATTTTATTTTTAAGGTTTAGGTTTATTTTTATTTTTTTTAGGTTTAGGTTTTTTATTTTATTTTTTAGCTTTATTTTAGGTTTTTTATTTAAGTTTACTTAGGTTTTATTTTTTAGTTTTGGTTTAGGTTTATTTTTAGTTTAGTTTATTTTATTTAGTTTAGGTTTAGGTTTAGGTTTAGTTTATTTTAAGTTTAGGCTTTATTTATTTTCATTTAGTTTATTTTAGTTTAGTTCTAGATTTATTTTATTTTGTTTATTTTATTTTTATTTTAGGTTTAGGTTTTAGTTTAGTTTAGGTTTATTTTAATTTATATTTAGTTTATTTTTTAGGTTTAGGTTTATTTTGTTTTATTTTATTTTATTTTATTTTTTTACGTTTAATTTTTATTTTAATCAAGTTTTTTATTTTTAGGTTTACTTTATTTTATAATTTAGTTTAGGTTTTTATTTATTTTATTTTAGTTTATTTCATTTTATTTTTAGGTTTAGGTTTTGGCTTTAGATTAGATTTTTATTTTATTTTATTTTTTATTTTATATAGGTTTAGGATTTTTTATATATATTTTATTTTTAGGTTTTATTATTTTTTTTGTTTAGCTTTTTAGGTTTTTTGGGTTTAGGGTTTAGGGTTTATGGTTTAGGGTTTTAAGGTTTAGGGTTTTAGGGTTTAGGGTTTAGGGTTTAGTGTTTAGGTTTAGGTTAAGGTTTAGGTTTAGGTTTAGGCTTTAGGTTTAGTTTTTTCTAGTTTAGGGTTTAGGGTTAGGGTTTAGGGGTTTCTTTTTAATTAGTAAACCAATGGTTTAGGTTTTACTTTATTTAGCTCATTTTTTTATTTATTTTAGTTTATTTTATTTTCTCTTTTAAATTATGTTTAATTTTTTATTTTATTTTACTTTATTTATTTTAATTTAGGTTTTATTTAGTTTATTTTAGGTTTAGGTTTAGGTTTTAGTTGAGTTTTATTTATTTTTATTTTGTAGGTTAATGTTTTATTATTTATTTTTAGGTTTGGGTTTTATTTAATTTTTTATTTGTTTAGGTTTAGGTTTTAGGTTTTATTTTAGGTTCATTTTTTAGGTTTTATTTTTTAGTTTAGGTTTATTTTATTTTTATTTTATTTAGTTTATTTTATTTTAGTTTAGTTTTTTTTTTAGGTTTTTTTTTTTTTTTAGTTTAGGTTTTATATTTTATTTAGTTTTTTATTTTAGGTTTTTTTTAGTTTTTTATTTTAGTTTTTTTTTAGTTTAGGTTTTTTATTTTTATTTATTTTGGGTTTATTTTAGGTTTTATTTAGTTTTTTATTTTTATTTTTATTTTAGGTTTATTATTTTTTATTTTTTGTTTAGTTTTTATTTTATTTAGTTTTTATTTTAGTTTTATATTTTAATTTAGTTTAGGTTTATTTTATTTATTTTATTTTATTAGTTTATTTTTTTTATTTTTGGTTTAGTTTATTTTTAGTTTATTTTTTTATTTTATTTATTTTTATTTTTAGTTTAGGTTTTTTATTTTTTATTTTTAGGTTTATATGTTTAGTTTTAGTTTTTTTAGATTTTAGGGTTTAGTTTAGGGTTTTATTTATTTATTTTTTAGGTTTAGTTTTGTTTAGGGTTTATAATTTAGGGTTAGTTTAGGGTTTTATTTATTTAGGTTTTATTTATTTTATTTTAGTTTAGGGTTTAGGGTTTTTTAGTTTAGGGTTTAGGGTTTTAAGTTGGTTTAGGTTTATTTAGGTTTTTTTTAGTTTTAGTTTATTTAGGTTTAGGGTTTAGTTTTAGTTTTTTATTTTTTTTTTATTTTTTAGTTTAGGTTTATGGTTTAGGTTTTAGGATTTAGTGTTTATGGTTTTAAATTTTCAGGTAGGTTTAGTTTATTTTATTTATTTTTTTTTTCTTTATTTTATTTAATTTAATTTTATTTTATTTAGGTTATTTTTATATTTATTTAGTTTATTTAAGGTTTATTTATTTTAGTTTAGGTTTTATTTTAGTTTATTTTTTGGTTTATAGTTTAGGTTTATTTTTAGTTAGTTTTATTTTTATTTTATTTTTTTTAGGTTTTGGTTTTATTTTTTTTTATTTTTAGGTTTAGATTTTGTATTTATTTATTTATTTAATTAGTTTAGGTTTTAGGTTTTTATTTTAGGTTTATTTTTTAGGTTTATTTCTTTTTTAGTTTAGGATTTATTTTTAGTTTAATTTATTTTATTTAGTTTAGGTTGGTTTAGGTTTAGTTTAGTTTAGGTTTAGGTTTAAGTTTTATTTATTTTAGTTTAGTTTATTTAATTTAGGTATAGGTTATTTATTCTTAATTTAAGTTTAGGTTTTTTTTTAGTTTTGGGTTTAGGTTTATTTTTAATTATTTTTTAGTTATTTTAGGTTTATTTAGGTTTAGTCTTTATTTAGACACATTATTGTGAAGACTTACTCTTAGGGATAATGAGCACAACTACCTCTTATTACAATGGATGTTGGCAGATCTAGGATATCTAGAGTTTTGGTTGACCAGTGTATGGTCTATTATGAGTCTAGAACAATTACTACTTAAGTTGACATCTCAAACTCAAAAGAAAGATGATGTTGAGAGGATTTAATGAACAAGTCGAGAGGGCCTTGTGGTGTTTATTTTGGGATTATGGCGGTGGGATACCACGTACATCGTAGGGTAGTTTTGATCAATTTAATATTGAGGTATGATGTACTATCTCGAAAGATGAGGCATCACACAATGGACTAATCACGTAATAAGGACTTCTATGGCATGATGGGTCTTCGAATGTACCAAAGATTTTCCCCTTACTTTACATGGATGAATAAAGTATAGTTTATATTAAACCAAGTTTAAGTTCTGAGGTAAGCCTCCATAGTTAATTACGTCTTAGAAATGAAATTTCATAAGAATTCTCGATTAAAGTAGACAATTATCATCTCTAAAGATTTCAGGTTAGTACCAAATGATTGGTTGTATTTGGAAAATCAATTGGGAAAGTTCAAGAAGAAGAATTACTATTGGAATCTAAATGAAATAAGTAGGAAATTCTCATGATACTAGGAAGCCTAGAGAGCATTCCAATCTATTTTAAGGTTGGGCTTTACAATTTTGAAGTTGAGGAGATTTATATGTTTTTAGCTGAAATTTAATTAGATTACTAAGGCTTATAATCCACCAACACAAGGTTGTGGGAATGCCAGAGGTGAGGATTTATGCTAGGAAATAGCTAGGATCCTAAATCTATGGAGCTTTATGAGCTAAAGCATGACTAATCTAGTGGATATAAGGGTTTACTCCATAGAGAATAAATTATGCCACGGACTTATAACCACAGGGTGGCATAAGTCATCCTAAGATTTTAAAACCATGTAGTATGGTCTTATGAATTGCAAGGTAACTAGGGTAGTTATATAATTAGGAAGAGACTAAAGTCCTAAACACACTCCCTAAGAGACTAGAGCATGAGTGGTATGACCATATGACTTAATCTATATATGCAAAATCTTTTCAAATTTTATTTTATTTTTGACACATTATTTTGAGAGAGGCTTTAGGATTTCTTATGCATAAATGCATGATAAAATAGGTTATGGGTCAAATCAGCTAGAAGAAGGTGTTCTCCAATAAAGGGATGCCCTCACAGGTCAAGCAATCCTTTATCGTGCAAGGATGGAGATCCATGATGTTCAATAGAGAAAGAATATGCATGCATGATGTGAAACATACAACCATACAACTAAGGGGATGCTAAATCTTTTAATTATATTATTTATGTATTAGGCTTTATGATGAGGTTATGAGTTGTTTAAAATTTAGTTATGAGTGATTAGTTGAGTAGAAAAGTTACTTTTATCCTAATAGCCTAATGTATCAAGCCACACATTAAAGCATCAATCATTTAAAATTATGAAAAGCATGCGTCTAATGCACAATGTAAACAACATCAAACAATTATATAAACTATCATAAAAGAATAAAAAGGCGTGCGGTCTAGTATCATCTTAGAAGAGAGAAAAGATGGGTAATCTACCATTATACAACCTGGAATATGAAAGAATAACTATAATTGTATTAAATTCTATGGGGGTCTTCTTTCTTCATATCTCCATTTCTGATTTGGTTCCTTCTTTGATTTGGATGGTATTTGCTTCAAAGGTATAATAGGGCACCCCAGGATAAAGCCTTCTTCTCACAACTCATCCTAATCCCCCATAGCACTAATCCTAATTCCTATTAGAAAAGTTACATTTATGCGGGAAAATTAAATCTATACACATGTAAAATAGAGGTTAGCTAAATATACATATAATCCCAAGCAATTGTATTTATAATTTAGACTTACACACATGGGTAATTAAGCCCACCTCTAACTTGATTATGCTTAAGGATTAAAGCAACACAAAAAGCATTCACATTTATTTTAGCATCCCTTAAGCACAATCTATAGAAAATATGATTAAGATAATATTGGCCTATCATCTAGTCTATGAAGTATACACCTAACATCCAATCTAAATAATACATCATAAAACAAAAATCACATCATACACCATCCTACTTTAGAAGTGGTGACTTAATTCTAATGTGTGTATTAAGGCTTGTGTGGCAAGTCTTGTTAGGCATTAGTGTTGTATTTTCTAAGTGTATAAGGATTCAATTTAACATGAAAGGTCAATTCACATGAAGTAGTTTAATTGATTTGAGAATTTTAATTTGTGTTTTTTTTTCATTTCATTACAATTAGCAACAAAGTGTTATAAAGAGAGGAAAAGAGGATTGCCCTCTTTCATCCTTACATTAAATCACTTTCTAAAGTATATTAATTTGTTTTAGTTCTCTTTAGTGAATGACTTATTAAATGATTTATTTAATCCTAAGTTTAGGTTGACTTTAAATAATCCTACTCAAAATGAAAGGCATCTTAAGATTAATTTAATTCAATTAATACCACATGGCATATATTAATTCATTCCTTTCCATCATATGTAACATGCATTGATTTAATCCTAAGTGTATCTATACATGCAACATATTTTAGCACACTTAAATGATGAATGTAGGTGTATGTTTAGAATTTATGTTTTATTTGATTGAATTATTTAAACATATTAATTTAAAAATTTATCCAATTTCTTATACAAAAAAAACATAAGAATGAAATTAAATAGGCATGTGTCATTGTTAAACTGGGGAAGTGAGGTAATCAAATGACCTCTTTGGAGCTAGCTAAAGCCTCATATTCTCGGGATGTCTAGACTATATACCCATTTGCATTCAAACATATGTAAATTCATATACATGAACATAGGAAGTAAGCTCCAAATCATGCTAATTAATTCAACCACTTAGTCAATTATGAATGCATGCAATTTTAATGTAAAATAGGATTTTCATTCACTAATCACATATACATATACATGTACAAAGATATAACCAAGTACTTATCATTGTTAAACTAGGGATGTGAGATAATCAAATGACCTTCTTGGGGCTAACTAATGTCTCGTATTCTTGGGATATCCAGACAATATACTTGCCTTCTTTGGACACATAGGGATGTATACATAAATGCGGGAAAGAAAATCATGCAAAGATTGTATATTTTTTTATTGAATCATTTATATATATATGAATTAAGTTCTATCAAATTCTAATGTTAAAATACATAAGAATGAAATATTAAATGTATGTGCCATTGTTAAACAAAGGGGAGGTAATCAAATGACTTCCTTGGGGCTAGCTAAAAACTCATGTTCCCAGGATGTCCAGACTATATACCCATTACCATTCAATCTTTTATAAATCAACACATGAATATAGGAAAGAGAACTCAACATTCATATGCTTAAGCTATATGCACATGAGATTCTTATGTATTTATAACTTGCATCATAACACATATTATTATTCTATTATAAGCTTTTGAAAAATACATTTGGATTTAATAGTGATAATAGCCATGCAGATATTAAATTAAATCAACACATGTAAGCTTACATAAATGAAATCCATTATCTTTTACTTGATTTTGAAAAGATGGATGCATGAATTCAAATGAGATACCAAATTTAACATGATTGGAAAGGGACAATCAAATATAAGCATGTGATTCATTCAACCAAACTAGTTCTTAAGGACAATCAAATTAAATAAGATTGTTTAAAGTAAACTAAAGCTTCTTTATTAATTAAGTTTTGGATTTGATTTTATTTAAAGAGGGAAAGAGAAATCATTGCTATTTTAAACCCATTAATGATTTGATTTAATTTAAGGAAATGTAATTAAGTTGATTTTATGGGTTGATTAAGTTGAACCCTTAATGGGTTAATTAAGTTGAAGCCTTAATTAGATGAATTAATTTCCCTTACCTATGTCACCTTAAAGTAATTAACTAAATAATTATGAGCCGACATGATATGCATGGAAAATAAACTTGCAATGATCTTAGAAATAAAGGGGCTATCGGTTGGCTGATTAATAGTTAATTAGATTAAGGGACTTAATTAATTACTTTTATGATTTTTACATGTGGACTAACCATAATTTCATTAAACTCCTTTAGGTTATTAAAAACATAAAGAACTATCGCATGATTTAATTAATTAAGGTCTAATGTGATTATGATTTCAATTTGATTAAGTGATTTAATTAATTTATTAAATCTTAATTAATTTCATTTTAAAAGGGGTGAAATGAACTTAGGGAAAGGGGTCCCAACCTATTCCTTAGTTCACTTACTATTGAACAATGATTAATAAACTTAATTAATTAATTTGTTACTATTCATGGGATTAATTAATCATTAATTAACTTAAAAGAGTAGTTAAGGTTTAATTAGTCAATTTTCCTAATTAAGTGAGCAATAAATCCTAAGAAAATCATGGGAGGAAGAGGTCATCCTATTAAATTAACCCACAAAAAATGAGATTAATTGCTCAAGTAATTAAGGAGTAATTAAGATAATTACTTTTGTAATTAAACATTAATTACTATTCAAAATTAGTTAAGATCATTTTAAAATAATTCTCCTCTGAAATACTTTTAAAATGAGTATTTATTTGCATTTTTTTATTTCTCTATGATTTTTAATAATTTTTAGAAGTTTCATCCATTAAAAATGATTAATTATGCCTAATTAAAAATCCTATTGGCACCATGTGACATGCTGACGTGGCACACTTTCCACGTGGTGCCATGGGATTGGCTACTTAAAACTTATCCAACTTAGCACCTTGGTGGCGGCGGCGGACGTGCTTTCCCGTCTTTCATCTGATTTAAGATTGGACGGCTATGATTAGTCCCACAACTTAATAGGATTAAATCAGATTGATCTAGCAGATCTAACCATGATTGCCCATTCCGATCAAGGAAAATGGATAGCGTGTGATCTAATGTCACATGAGTGAAGGCGAACGGAGTTTGTCTACCATTGTTCACTTGATTCGAGCTTACCCGAGCTCAAATCAACTCCAAAAGGATCCCACACCCTCATGACATCAATCAGAGGGGATCCAATGGTCAAGATCACACGAGATGTAAGTTTTCTTTAAAAAGGTCGAACCCATTTTTGCCTAAGGATCAAATTTGGAAACATACCTCACCAGAGCTCAAGACCAGTGTCTCAAATGATTAAGGAAGCTTCATCTAGATGAGAAGAAGCCCTATTAAGAAGCAATTGGATTTAAACTTTGACGTTCGCTCGGAAGGCCATAAACTAATGATTTGGAGCTCGACTTTGATCAAGTCCACCACCATGCTCGGAAGCTTGGAGATGATGATTCATTGCTTGATGAGGCATAGGGAAGGTGCTGCAAAGTTAATTTGAGTTTGATGGAGAAATGGGTATGTTAGGTCAATGGGAGTGTCTATTTTGGGATATGAGAATGGTATTTTTTGATCGAGGAATGGGCTTGGGAGCTTAGGGAATGGCTCTAGGAACTCGTCTTTAGTATCTATGGCTCTGAAGAATGATTTTTGTGTGTGTTTGAGTGGAAATTAGGTGGTGTATACCCACCTTCATCTTTACTGGATGATGGGATCGGGTTTGGCTTTTAATGACCATCCAGTGATCTCAGGGAGTCTTGGTTAGCATGGAGGAGGTGAGTTGGCTCTGCTTGGTTGGTTGAAGGTGTGGAGGTGGCTACTAAGGATGAATCATGGGTGTCCTATGGGTTTCAAATTCTTCAATGGGGAGAGTGAGGTGATTTTACCTCCCATGGGTCATGGCCAATCCAACTACCCCTTGGGTTAGGTTGGGCAGTGTCCTAGGTGCCTAGGTGGGCCATTGGGGGAGTACCAAGTGGCCAAGAATTGGAAATGACCACTTACATGGGTGATTTGCCTCATGTGATGCCCTTGACCCAATGGTAGAATGATCATTTGGCATTGGATTTGATTTGGCTATTTTTGAAATGAACCAAAAGTGGGTTAGCCCAAATTTCAAGTCAATTGGAGTTGATTTGGTTAGGTTTTGCTCAATTTAACTCATTTAGATCAAATTGGGTTAGGTTGAGTCAAGTTGATCAATTGGTCAAATTAGGCCAAGCCAAGGGTTGGGTTAAGTTCATATGATCATTTGGGATGTTTTGGTTCAATTAGTTTGGTTTAGTTTGGCTTAGGTTTGATTTTGGCTCATTTGAATTCATTTGGGTCAAAGGGGTTAAGTTGACCAATTTGACCAAATTACCAAATTGGCTTGGTTAGGTGTTGGTTTTGGTTTAGTTGACCAATTGAAGATGATTGTAGGCTTTGGTTTCAATTAATTTGGATTTAATTTTGATTTAGGACAACTTGAACCTTTAGGTAAATTTGGGCTAAGTAGGTCAATTATATTCAATTGGGTCCAATCATGACTTTGGTCAAGTTCTACAATCAATTTGGAATGAACTTAAGCTATTGGTTGCAATCAATTTGGTTTATATTTTGATTGGACCCAATTTGGTCTTTTAAGTCAATTTGGGTCAACTTGGATCAAGAGGGCCAATTGGGTTTGGTTTGACTCAATTGAAGGTCAAGTCATATTCAAATATTGATTTTTATTTGGTATGAATCAGTTTCAAGGGATTTGGCTTAGGTTGTAATTTGGCTAGTTTGGGTTCATATGGGTTAAGATTGACTTGACCAAATTGACTTGGTTTGACCTAATTTGTAATAATTGATCAACTAGTGATCAACAATCATGATGGGAGTTTTTGAGTTCAATCAAATTTGGTAGGATTAGAACTTGTCAAATAGGTCAAATTGGCCATTTTGGGTCAAGTGGACCAATTAGGTTTAGTTGATTTGGCTTGAGTTTTGATGATTTAAATGTATATTTTATTTAAATTTGTGAATACGATTGAAAATATGATTGATTTGTGAGAAAATCAATTGAGTTTGACTTGATTTGGATTAAGATTTGGCTAAGTCCATGGGATAGGTCATATGGCTTAGGAAGGTTTTGATTTAATTTGATTTAGTTTTGATCACTTGAATGTTGATTTGATTTATATTTAGAAGATGATTGAAGATATAAATTGATTATGACAAAATCAATTGATTTTGGATTGATTTGGATTAAGATTTGGCTAAGTCCATGGGATAGGTCATATGGCTTAGGAAAGGTTTCAAGTTGATTTGATCATGGCATCAATCATTTGGTTTTGAATTTGGATTTGGAGTTGAATTTGATGTTTGAATTGAACTTGAGTTTTGGTTTGAGAAGGTGGAATGGATTTGGGTTGTAGGGTAGGTGGATTATCCTAATGCACAGGCATAACTAATCCTATGGTTCTAAGTATTTGGGTTTGGGTTAAGTGTTTACTTAATTGTTAGAAGTGTCTTATGACTGGGAAGTCTTAGTGTTTGAATACTCCTAAGTATAAGATGGGAAGATTGAATCCACACTCTAAAAGTGAGGTCAATAGGCCTTAGGCTCCATAGTGTTTCCCTTGGAGATAAATGATTGGAGGTACATCTTTCAATGCTTTGTTGGGAGACCATGCATATGTGAGAACAACATAGTTCCATCCTCTCTACATCAGTGTATGAAGTTCATGAGAGGGGGGATCATTTCTATGTCAAAGGAGATCTCAAGCCATTTATAGTTTCAAGATTCGGCATATATGAGGATCGACTTACCACCTCTCTCAAAATCAACAAGTCTATTCTGTGAACTTGGTAAAGTTTAAAAATAAAAGAAAAAAAAGAAAAGAAAAGAAAAAAAAGAAATATAAAAGAAAAGAAAAGAGAAAATGAATAAAAAAATAAAGGGGCAATAGACTTAGAGGAGGAAGTGGAGCTTGACATTAGATAACACCTACATTTCGTTACTCCATTCAAACATATGAGTAGGATGACATAACCTCCACTAGGCAGAGGAAGAAGCCAATTATAGGTAGTCTCAGGGGTGGAAAACTACGTTATTGGCCCCTCAATAGAATATATGTCCCAACTATCAGGAGTACACCTGCTATCCATATAGACCTAGAATCAAGTTCATAGGATAAGTCTTTTATGGTTAGCATAACAGCTAGCTCTTCTCAGTAGTAGATTCCCTTGGAGGTAACACTTGAGCCAGTTAGTGATGAAGATTGGGCTCCAAAGCAAAGCATAAGTGTATCCAAGTCTATATGTGAAACAATTAGTCATCAATTAGGAACTTTAGCTCTAACCCCATTTTCCTCTCAAAAATTTGAGGGTTTGGTAGTTAAGGAAGCCCCTAAGTCATCCACAGATGTGAAGACTCAGAGGTTCTATTTGGGAGAATCATTCTCAAGTCAAGAAGTTGTTGTAGAACTCAAGGATGATTCATATAAAGATTTTATAGAATTACTTTTTGATTAGTACTTGACTTGTGTTTACAATTTAGCAAACATAGGGTTAATCCCACACACTTCGTCAAAGCATAGGTCAGACTACTTTGAAAGAATATGGAAGAATAAATGCAAAAGCTCTCAATCAAGATTGGGACTAGGATACGGTATGGAGGGTCCAATCGATGATGATGATTACTACTTAGGCATTGCCAATCATTTGGAATATGATAGGTTCTTTTCAATCACATTAACTCATATGAGGAGCTGTGCTTAGAATTTTCAAATGATCCATATGATTTTGAAGTCAAAGATGCACCACAAGAGTTCAAAGAATCAAGTCAATGAGAACTCAAGGAAATCAACTTAGGGTGAAGAAGATCTCACGACATAGATTTCTTTGTTGAATGAAATTGAAATTAATGACTTAGTTAGGCTGATTGAGTTTAAGGATTGCATTGCATGGAGTTATGAAGAGATGGGTGGCTCAGATGTAATGGTCCATAAACTAGTAATAGAGCTTCTGCTCAAGCAAGCTCCTAGGCATGCAATTAGACATAGAATAATAGGTCATTTATGAAGTCAAGAAATTGATCGATGAGGGCTTCATCCAGGAAGAAAAATATCCTACCTAGTTAGCTAGCGTCATCCAATAAAGAAAAAGAATGGCCAAATTCACATATGCATCCATTTTAGGGATTTAAATAAAGCATGTCCAAAAGATGAATTTCCACTACCAATCATAGAGTTGATTGTGGACATTGCCTCATCTCATGCAGTCTTCTCTTTCATGGATGGCTCATCTAGATATAACCAAATAAAGGTGGCCCCTAAAGATGTAAGAAACACTACTTTTAGAACCCCGATCAAAATCTATTGCTATGAGGTCATGTCTTTCAGCCTTAAAAATGATGGTGCTACATACCAGCAGACTATGACTTGAATCTTCGATGAATTCATTCATCATCAAGTAGAGTGCTATGTCAATGATCTCATTATAAAAGGTAGAGAAAAGGAAGACCATCTCTTTCACTTGAGAGTATTTTTTAAATAGTTAAGACAATTTAACCTCAAAATGAACCCCCTGAAGTGTGCATTCAGAGTAGCTTCAAAGAAATTCCTTGGGTTTGTTATTCTACACTAGAGAATCAAAATCGATCTAGAGAAGATCAAGGCAATATTAAAAATGCCACCCCTAAAATTTTAACTCTACTCAGATCATTCTAAGAGAAGTTGGTATATCTAAGATGATATATATCCAACTTATCGGGAAGATGTCAGCCATTCTTAGCTATTGTCAAAAAGGATGCCAAGTTCAAGTGGGATGACAAGTGTGAGCATCCCTTGTGACATCAGATTACGATGTTGGTTCTAGCGACCTATCGGGCAAGCTGCTCATACTTTACACTACTGAGTTAGATGATTCCCTTGGTGCTTTGTTGGCCAAAGCCAATGGCGAAGGGAATGAAAACACACTCTACTACATTAGACATCATTTAATCCCTGCTGAGGATAATTATCCACCTATTGAGAAGCATTGCCTACCTTTAATCTTTACATCCCAAAAGCTACAACACTACATGCTTCTTCATAAGGTGTACTTAATCTCTAGGATCAATCCACTATAGTATCTCATGACACAGCTGACGTCCATGATCCTCTCGTAGTTTGACATTACATTCGTACCCCTCAGTGTTGTGAAAGGACAAGCACTAGCAAATTTCATAGTAGCACACCCACTTCCTGTTGACTCTCCACTTAGTGATGATCTCCCCGATGAACAAATCATGAACTTAGGGGATACTAGCATTCACTACTTGGAGATGTACTTTGATGGTGTGGGTTCCTCTCAAAGAAGAGAAGAACCACAATTTACTATTCCATGAAAGGTAGGGCTAGGAATAATTCTCTTAAGTCTAGACCACGATGTGATGAGATTCTCATATCATTTGTCCAATCTTTACACCAATAATGAAGCTAAATATGATGTTTTGATTGCTAGTATAAAGTTATCCATTACTCTAAGCATCCAAAACATCAACATCTTCAGAGTTTCTTAGCCAGTTATCAACCAAATCGCTAGATCCTATAAGGTTATAAGGCCGAAGCTCTATCAGTACCATAAGTACACCATACTTATTGGCCCAAATCCAAGTTACCATTTATAAAATTCCTCAAGGAGAGAACACTATAGCATATGTAAAGCTTGCCAAGGAGTTGACATGTTTGGAGGATGAGTCCATATCAATAAAGGTCCAAAATTGACAAGTTTTATCTCTTATTGATATTGAACTCATGAAAAAGTACTCTTTTGAAGGGGAGGTTGTCATTGCCAAGAAGGACGAGGAGTTAGATTGAAGGAAACTATTCATGGATTACCTAAATAAAGGAAAACTACTTCAAGAAAAGTCCTAAGCCCATTCAAAGTAGTAGAGAGCACTTTCCTACGCTCTTGTGGATGGTGTCTTGTATTGATAGTCTTTCTATCATATGTGGTTATGTTATTTAAATAAGAATGAAGCCCGTAAGATCATGATCGAGGTACACTCAGGATTATGGGGAGCTGACCAATCCAGTCCAAAGATGAAAGCTAATATCAAGAGACTAGGATACTACTGGTCATCTATGATAAAAAATTGCATGGATAAAACCATTGCCACCAATGTTAAATACGGTGTGGTCACCACCACCTAACATTCTACATCGATTGGCCTCATAATCATTTGAGTGTTGGGGTTCCAACATAGTGGGTATGATTGATCCTCATTCTTCCAAGGGTCATTAGTTCATCTTAGATGCTCTTGACTTTTTCAAATAAGGTGATTTTCGAGATAGGTCACAGCTTCGGCATGTGCTCTAGTTTTTTAAGAACCATATCATTATATAGGTTTGGAGTAATGAATTATATCGATAATGGCATTCAAGAGCACCGAGATCAATAACTTTTCTAGGAGACACAACATAGATTGGAGATATTCTACCATTAACTACTCGAGGGAAAATGGATTAGTAGAAGCCTTCAACAAAACTCTCATCCAAATACTGAAGAAGACACTCAAAAATAACATGTGAAAGTGGTATGGGCAATTAGTTGAAACCTTGTGAGCCTACTACACCACATTTAGAACTCCAACTCAGTTTACTTCTTTCTCCTTAGTGTATGGGTCCGAAGCCATTCTACCATTATAACTTCAACTCCCATCACTAAGGATAGCTGTCGATAGCAAGATCATAATAGAGTAGAACGTCAAGTTGTTGTAAGAAGTGCTCGAAGGTTTGAAGGAGAGATGCCTTAGCATGTCAAAACCTCAAGTTGCACAAAGCTAAAATGATTCAAGCTCATAACAAGTTGGTCCATTCTAGAGCTTTTCAAGTAAGAGAGCTTATTTTGGTTCTAAAGGCGATTGTTGCCCATCATAAGATGGGAGGCAAGTTTGAACCCACTTGGGAGGCCCTTTTCCATAGAAGGCTACAGAGGATCTTATCGACTTATTAATCATAAGGAGAGCAATGCTTCTAATCAATGGGCTCTACTTAAAGAAATATTATAAATCATGTTTGAAAATAATTATTATCAATGAAAATTCCATTTTGAAGTCAATCTCTTCCATGTTGAAAGTATTCTTATTTGTGAATCCACCACGATGTGTTTAGGGTAGGTGTAAGGAATCCGAGGGTCAACAAAACTCCCTTCTGAGGCTAAATAAAATTAAAAAAAATTAAAATAAACTCAAATTATTAAAAAATAAACTAAATAAGCTAAATAAACCTAAACTACTGATTTAGTTAATTAAAAATAACCCAAACCCTAAACCATAATTAAACCTAAATAAACCCAAACCTTAAGCCCAAAACCTAAACTAAACTAAACCTCCCTAAAACCCAAACTCTAAACCCAAAACCCTAAACTCTAAACTATAAACCTAAACCTAAAACTTATAACCTAAACCCAAAAACCCTAAACCAACCCTAAACCCCTAAACCTAAACCACTTATAACCATAAACCCTACACCCTAAAACCTAAACCTTAAACTAACCCTAAACCCTAAATCCTAAACCCTAAAACCTAAACCTTAAACTAACTCTAAACTCTAAGAATAGGTAGAAACTTGATGGAATGAACATCACTGTCAGCTACACTTAGTCTAGATCTGGCGGTGGAGGCGAAGGTGGCGGTTATCACAATGGTGGTGGGGGATCAGAGCTCTTGGTGGATATGGGTGGTGGTGGTAGTGGTGGCTATGGAGGTGGGAGGAGAGATAGAGTTAGGTGGTTGTGGTGGAGGAGAGCTGGGGATATGATGGCGATCCCACTACTCAAGGTGGGGTGGTTACGATGGGAGCTGGAGAAACTAAATAATCGTCGATCTGATATATTGCTTATGGAATAATGTCTTTCTGAGAGATGGTTCTACTTATGTAGGGTTTTTGATTTTCTCTATGGGTGTTTGTTTTTGATCTACATAGTCACTTTTATCTTAGAAAACTTGGGGCACTACTTAGTTAATGAAATAAAAAAAATGCACTTTACTACCTCAACCACCGTATAATCTCTTTTGAGGCTAATTTTCCACCCATTAAGAAGCATTGCCTAGCTTTAATCTTTGCATCCCAAAATCTACAACACTACATGCTTCATAAGGTGAACTTAATATCAAGGATCAATTCAATACTTTCTCATGACATATGATGCTAGATGGTTGGCATGATGGTCCACAATCCTCTTATAGTTTGACATTACCTTCCTAGCCTCTATGCAGTGAAAGGATAAGCACTGGCGGATTTCTTAGCAGCACACCCACTTTCTGCTGACTCTTTGCTTAGTGATGATATCCTTGATGAACAAATCATGAACTTAGGGGGTACTAGCATTCACCACTGGGAGATGTACTTTGATGGTGAAGCTTCCTCTCAAAGAGGAGAAGAATGATAATCTATTATTCCAAGAAAGGCCGGGGTAGGAAAAGTTCTCTTAACTTCGGACGTGATGTAATAAGATTCTCATATCATTTGTCCAATCCATGCACCAATAATGAAGCCAAATATGAGGCTCTGATTGTGAGTCTAGAGTTAGCCATTACTCTAAGCATATAGAAAATCAACATCTTCGAGGATTCTCAGCTAGTTATGAACCAAATCATTGGGTCCTCTAAAGTTATAAAGCCCAAGCTCCATCACTACCACAGGTACACCATAGACTTGTTGGCACAAATCCCAGAGGTTACCATTTATAAAATTCCTCGAGGAGAGAATGTTGTAGCGTATATTTTAGCCAAGCTTGTCGGAGTTATGGCATAAGGATGAGTCCATATCAATAAAGGTCCAAAATGGACAAGTCTTATCTCTTATTGATGTTGAACTCAAAAGTACTCTCTTGAAGGCCAGGTTGACATTGCCAACAAGGATGAGGAGTTTGATTAAAGGAAATCATTCATGGATTACCTAAACAAAAAAAAAACTACCTCAAGATAAGTCCCAAGCCCATCAGATGAAGCAAAGAGCACTTTCCTATCCTGTTTTGGATGGTGGCTTATCGGTGGTCTTTCGATCAAATATCGTTACGTTATTTAGACAAGCACGAAGCCCATAAGATCATGACTGAGGTACACTCAAGATTATGTGGAGGTAACCAATCCAGTCCAAAGATGAAAGCCAAGATCAAGATATTTTGATACTATTAGCCATCGATGATCAAAGATAGCATGGATATGGCTAGGCGATGCCACCAACCACCCAACATTCTACATCAAACATTGGCCTCATGGCCATTTGAGTGTTGGGGTACCAACATAGTGAGTCTGATAAATTCTTATTATTCTTTAAATCAATTCATCTTAGCCTTGATTACTTTTCCAAATGGGCAAAGGTGATTATACGGAGGTCACAACTTCGTATGTACTCTGTATTTTAGGAACCATATCATATAGGTTTGAGTGCCTCGATGAATTATATTTGATAATGATACTGCATTCAAGAGCACCAAGATCAACAACTTTGCCCGAAGACACAATATTGATTAAAGATATTCTACCATCAACTACCCGAGGGCAAACGGATTGGCAGAAGCTTACAACAAAACTCCTTTATCCTTAGTGTATGAGACTGAAGCCATTCTACCATCAAAAGTTCAACTCTCATCACTAAGGATATCTATGAGTAGCAAGATCACAATAGAGCAGAAAGCCAAGTTGTGGTTAGAAGAGCTTGAAGGTTTAGAGGAGAGATGGCTATGGGCATGTCAAAATCTCAAGTTGCATAATGCTAAAATGATTGAATTCACAGTAAGTTGGTCCGTCCTAGAGCTTCTCAAGTAGGAGAGCATATTTTAGTTTTAAAGAGATTGATTATTGCTCGTCATAAGATGGGAGGCAAGTTTGAACCCACTTGGGAAGGCCCTTTCACCATAGAGAAGACCTATCTAGGAGGATCTTATCAGCTTATTAATGATAAGGGAGAGCGCCCCATGCTTCCAATCAGTGGGCTCTACTTAAAGAAATATTATAAATCATGTTTAAAAATAATTATCATCAATGAAAATTCTATTTTGAATTCAATCTCTTCCATGTTGAAAGTATTCTTTTTTGAGAATCAACCACGATGTGTTTAGGGTAGGTGTAAGGAACCTAAATGACATCATATCCTTCATCGACACAACACAAATAGAAACTACACACAAACATATAAAATAAACAAATATCTTTCATCTTGGGTTACTCTGAGTTAAGATAACGCCCCTAACGAATCTTATTGGCTGCTGGTAGGGGTAAAACTAGTTTCTTCTTATGTCTCTTCTATTTGGATAAGTTCATATTATAAGTTAGATTCTTGATACCTCTTGGTCTTCATTTGGATGGTATGTATGGTCTTTGAGGTATTTGGGTAAGTTATTTAAAACTTGAAAAGTTGTAAGCCACATGCTTTATCCATATTGATGTTATAGGCTGACACCTTAGGTTGGTTGGTTCTCACTATCTTGATGGATACACCATTCATGTTGGTGATACACCATAGGTTGGTTCACCTTGGATACACCTCATGTGATGTAAGTTTCTTTCTCCTTGAGTTAGACACCGTACACCTATAAGCTTTCTTTTCTAGGGCCCAGGATAATGCCCCTAGCAACACCTCCCCTGTGGGAACTATATTTGGATCACCCCCATTTAGACACTACTTAGGTTACTATTGGTTTAGATCATTCCACTTTCATAGTAACCACCCCTGTGGTTGGAGAATCCATCCTATGGATGTGTAGATTCTCTCATGGTCCAGTAAATCTGAGATAGGTCAAGGCCGACATAGCCCCTTCTCAGTGTGGTCTCTCGCACACAAATAGGGTCCACATAAACATATAAATAAAATATATATTCACTTATGGATTAGGAGGACACCCTTAGAGGTATCTTTTCCCAAGCAGGCATCTTATCTTTACGGTAGTGTCAACAAAACTCCATATAGGTATCGCCTGACTACTCTTGAGTTGATATAAGTCCCCAGTGGCATTCACTCAGTAGTTGCCCTTAAGTTAGGTTTGATTTATTGTGCTACCAACATGTCACCCCAGCGGCTATTTCCTGCTTTAGAAGATGTAAGTCAGATAAGTACGATATAGCCCCTTCTTATTGGTTCCATCACACACCGACTTGGTCCATAAATTAAATCTATCAAATTTGATTGAGCTCACATCCCCAGCAGATATGCCCTAAATTTAAAATGAAACTAAACCAACAAACCATATCAAATCACATGAAATTAAGATAAAATTAATCTTGGCTACTTTTGAGTTGACATAAGTCCCTAATGACATTTACTCAGTAGTCACCCTAGGTCAGGTTTGATTTGTTGTGCATCCAACAGGTCACCTTAACGGTTGTTTCTTTCTTTGGAAGATGTAAGTCTGTTATGCTTTCTTCCTAGCACATTCATTGCACATTGAAAGGCAATCCCTTTGGTTGGCTAGCTCTACCCTGCAGTAGGTAGACTATCCTTTTAGATTTGTAAACTTGAGGTTGGTCAAGGCTTATATAGCCCCTACTCGGTGGGTCCAATGCACACCGATAGGGTCCATCGTTAACTCAAATTAAATTAAACCCAATCTAATTTTCCCCAATGGATTTAAATCACACCCTTCTCCCCGGTAGAATCATTTTACAAGTCAAACAAATAAATAAAACTCAAAACCAACCTCCCTGAGTGAATTAAACTCTCCCAGTAGAGTATAAATCAATGAAATCCAATCAAACTCTTATTTCTAGCAGATGCATCCCCAAATAAATCTATGAAATCAAATTCAAATCCCAATCCCTAGCAAATAACCTGAACTTACTTCCCTAGTGGATGGTTCATATACCCAATCCCTAGCAGACTCGAGCTCATATCTCTAGCAGATATGCCTCCACATCATTTAAAACAAAATAAATTAATTTAGATTTGATCTTAATCCTCGATAGATTATATATTCTTATCCCCAGTGGGTCCTCTTTCCACAAAACATATAATCAAATCAAATTTAAACCTTATCCCCAGATTTTTTTTGCCTCGATATATATCTTCATGTCTGCATGTGTGATCCCTAGCGGATCTCCCTCCATGTCCTTGACATGGAATTCTCATCAAATCTTATTTCTTCTCTTATGCACACCTTTAATACCTCAACCAAAACTAACAATGTATTCATTCAAATTACATCATCTTAACATTGTAATCAATATTTTATGATTTGTGTGATGAAGCTCAAACTAACTATACAATATCATGCTAAACATATTATAGTGTTAACATTAACACATATTATAATATAATATATGATGTTATAATATAATTTGTGATAATATAATATATTGTCTAACATTATGCCTCATTAGAATCACTTAAAAGGAACAAATAAAAAAATTTTCTCAAAATATGACTAATGTTCATTATGGATGTAAAAATGTTAATTTTTTATTAGAAATGGTACAAAATAGAATAATTTTGGTGTTGCTTCTTGGTGTGTGCCATGAATTTTGCCAAAATATTACATCTCAACCTTGAAATTAACATTTTTTTGATTTTTAACCCAATGTATTATAAAAAAAGTAAAACATACTAAAATGTACAATAACATTTATTAACACACCACCACATTCATATATATGTGAAGTTATATTGTTATGTACATTATATTTTAATATGCTTTTATATAATATATTACCTTACATTACACCTTAAATGAAACACTTTAAGCAAAAAAATTATAAAATTTGGTTGAAAAATGAACATTTATTTTGGATGCAAAAGTCAATTCTTTTGATTAAATGACACACCATAACACACCCCCAATGATGTTCCCTAAAGTTTACCTTAAATTTGGCCAATTCCATCATCTCAGCTTATAAATCAGTAATTTTACAAAATATACCTATACAAACTCTACTACATCATATATAACAAACTAAAATATACTAAACAACAAGTATTAATACATAAAAGTATGCTATAATGCATGATACTACATTATGTTATGACATCCTATATTATAATACCCTATAACATATTATATTATATTATATTGTATATCACATCATAATGGATTGCTTAAGATAATAAATCATAAAATTAGTCTAAATAAACAAAAACTATATAGTTTAGTCTACCACTTACATATTTTAAATTGAATAATAAATTATGATGCCATGCTCAATCTATGAATTTGGCCAAATTCCACCATTTTAAAGTTTAAATCAACATTTTTATAAATAATGCTAGTGTAGGCTTGATAGAATGATTATAAAATACTAAAATAATTTAAAATATGCATAACAATATATAATGATATATTATGGTATACTTTATTGCAACATATAAAATTTATTTTGAACATAAAATTATAATTTTTAGAATATAAGTGGTGTAGCACACCTTTGGTACTACAACGTAATTCCCACTATAAATTTAACCAAATTCATCATCTGATTTATTAAATCAATATTTTTATAATTTATATTAATATAGACTATAGGACACAATACCATAATATACTAAAACATTTCAAAACATCTTATAACATCCAAAACACATCACTACATGCTCAATATATGATTATGCATTATACTATAATATATGGTATTATAATTTTAAGTTAGGGTATAGGGTATTCAAATCTATAATAGTCAAGGAAAGTCTCTTGAAGACATTTTCTTTAGCTACCATAACTATGTTAGGATTAGGTCATTCTTCAGATCTACTCCCAATGACATCTTTATTCAAGGTTTAGGGTTAGGGTTCAGGATTAGTTTAGGATTAATTTTGGGTTTAGGGTTTAGGGTTAGTTTAGGGTTTAGGGTTTAGGGTTACAGGTTTTAGAGTTTAGGTTTAGGGCTATAGTGTTTAGGGTTTAGGGTTTAGAGTTTAAAGGTAAGGGATTTAAGGTTTAAGGTTTAGGATTTAGGGTTTAGGTTTATGGTTTAGGGCTTCAGGTTTAGGGTTTAAGGTTTAGTATTTAGGGTTTAGATACTATAGGGTTTAGGGTTTAGGGTTTAGAGTTTAGGTTTTCGGTTTTAGGTTTAAGGTTTAAGTTTTAGTTTCGGGTTTAGGGTTTAGGGATTAATGTTTTTTTTAACAGAGAACAAATTCAAATTCAACATTTCTTCTTTTCGATTTCATCAACCAAGAAGCACCCCAAGATTCTATGACATAAGTGATGACATAGATAGAAAATGAGCACACATAGAGCAAATAAAAACCCCTAAATAAGTAGAACCATCTTTACCATAAAGACACCATTCTATAAGCAGCAAATAAGATCGGTCATTCTTCAGTTTCTCTTGTTCCCATCAGAACCACCCCCGCCTCTCGAGTGGAGATATCCACAATGATATCCTAGATCTCTCCCTCACCACGTAACCTCCATGCTCCTCGCCACCATAACCACCACTTTGACTCCACTCCACTCCTCAAACCCCACCACCACATAATAATGTCACCTCACCTTGCCACCGCTAGACTTAGACTAAGCCTAGTTGATGGTGATGTTTCTATCATCAAGCTTCTACCCATTCTTAGGGTTTAGGGTTAGTTCAAGGTTTAAGGTTTAGGTTAGTTTAGGATTAGTTTAGGGTTTAGGGTTTGGGGTTTAGTGTTTAGGTTGTAGGTTTTAGGGTTTAGGGTTTAGAGTTTAGGGTTTAGGGTTTAGGTTTTTAGGGTTTAGGGTTTTAGAGTTTAGAGTTTAGGGTTTAGGGTTTAAGGTTTAGGGTTTAGGTTTTAGAGTTTATGGTTTGAAGGTTTAGGGTTTAGGATTTAAGGTTTAAGGTTTAAGGTTTAGGGTTGTAGGTTTATGGTTTAGGATTTTGGGTTTAGGGTTTTTTTAAAATTAAATAAACTGGCACATTTAGGTTTATTTAGTTTATTTAGTTTATTTCATATTTAATAGAGTTTATTTTATTTTTTATTTTTATTTAGGTTTACTTTTTATTTTTTGTTTAGTTTAGTTTATTTATTTTAATTTTATTTATTTTAATTTATGTTATTTATTTTAGTTTATTTTTTAGGTTTAGGTTTATTTCTTAGCTGAGTTTTATTTTTAGTTTAATTTTTAAGTTTAGGTATTCTTTTTTTTTTTAGGTTTAGGTTAGGTTTTTGTTTTCTTTTTCTAGGTTTAGGATTTAGGTTTCTATATTAAGTTTATTTTTAAGTTTTATTTTTTAATTTAGGTTTAGGTTTTGGTTTAGTTTATTTTAGGTTTAGTTTTAAGTTTTATTTATTTTAGTTTAGTTTATTTTAGTTTAGGTTTAGGTTTATTTTATTTTTATTTTTATTTTAGGTTTAGGTTTTTTTAGTTTAGGGTTTAGGTTTAATTTTATTTAGGTTTAGATTTTTTATTTTTTATTTATTTATTTTTTAGGTTTAGGTTTTATTTAATTTTATTTTAATTAAGTTTTTTATTCGGTTTATTTTAATTTTAATTTTATTTTTGGTTATTATTGTTTTATTTTAGTTTATTTTATTTTTATTTTATTTTATTTTTTAGGTTTAGGTTTAGTTTTAGTTTAGGTTTTATTTTATTATTATTTTATTTTATTTAGGTTTAGATTTTCTTTATTTATATTACTTTAAGGTTTTATTTAGTTTAGGTTTAAATTTTTAGGTTTTTAGGGTTTAGGGTTTATAATTTATGGCTTTAGGGTTTAGAGTTTTAGGGTTTAGGGTTTAGGGTTAGGGTTTAGGGTTTAGGGTTTAGGGTTTAGGTTTATAGTTTAGGGTTTAAGGTTTAGGGTTTAGGGTTTAGGATTTTAAGGATTAGGGTTTAAGGTTTAGGGTTAGGGTTAAAGTTTAGGGTTTAAGGTTTAGGTTTTAGGGTTTAGGGCTTAAGGTTTAGGATTAATTTAGGGTTTTGGGTTTTAGGCTTTTTAGTGTTTTGGTCTAGGGTTTAGGGTATAAGATTTAAATTTAGTTTTAGAGTTTAAGGTTTAGGGTTTAGGGTTTAAGATTTAGAGTTTAGGGTTTAGGGCTTTTTTTTTTAAAATTAAGTAACTAGTAGTTTAGGTTTATTTAGTTTATTTATTATTTATTTCAATTTATTTTGGCTTTTATTTAAGTTCCCTTTTATTTTATTTAGTTTAATTATTTATTTTAGTTTAGGTTTTATTTTACTTTATTTTTTACATTTATCTTTTTTGAGTTTTATTTTATTTTATTTTTTTAGGTTTAGGTTTTATTTTTATTTTAGGTTTAGGTTAAGGTTTTTTATTTTATTTTAGTTTATGTTTTTATTTATTTTATGTTTATTTTATTTTATTTAGTTTAGGTTTAGTTCATTTTAGGTTTAGGTTTAGGTTTTATTTATTTTAGTTTAATTTATTTAATTTAGGTTTAGGTTTATTTTTTTTATTTTTTTTAGGTTTAGTTTTTTTTTAGCTTGGGGTTTAAGTTTTATTTTTTATTTATTTTTAGGTTTATTTTTTAGGTTTTGGTTTTTATTTAGATTTTATTTTATTTTATTTTAGGTTTATTTTATTTTTAGTTTTTATTTTATTTAGGTTGTTTATTTTTTAGATTATTTTATTTTATTTTATTTTAGTTTATTTTATTTTTTATTTTATTTTATTTTTAGGTTTTGGTTTTGGTTTAGGTTTTAGTTTAAGTTTTTATTTTATTTTATTTAGGTTATTTTTTTTACATTTAGGCTTAAGTTTTTAAGTTTTAAGGGTTTAGGGTTTAGGGTTTAAGGTTTATTATTTAGGTATTATGGTTTAGGGTTTTAGTGTTTAGAGTTTTAGGGTTTAGGGTTTTGTGTTAGGGTTTAGGATTTATGGTTTAGGGTTTAGAGCTTAGGTTTTAGGGTTTAGGGTTTTGAGGGTTTAGGGTTTAAGGTTTAGGGTTTTTATGGTTTAGGGCTTTTAGGGTTTAGGGTTTAGGCTTTAGTGTTTAAGGTTTTTAGGATTTAAGGTTTAGGGTTAAGGGTTAGTTTAGGGTTTATGTTCTAGGGTTTTAGTGTTTGGGGTTTAGGGTTTAGGGTTTAGGGTTAGGGTTAGTGTTCAAAGTTCATGGTTTATTAGGGTTTAGGGTTGTAGGTTTAGGGTTTAGGGTAGTTTTAGGGTTTAGAGTTTAGTATTTAGGGGGGTTTAGGGTTTAGAGTTTAGGGTTTAGGATTTCAGGTTTAGGGTTTAGGATTTTTTTATTTTTTAAAAATTAGGTAAACTGGTAGGTTTAGGTTTATGTAGTTTATTTATTATTTATTTTAGTTTATTTTTTATTTAGGTTTATTTTTAATTTTTATTTAGTTTAGTTTATTTATTTTAGTTTAGGTTTTTATTTCAGTTTATTTTTTAGGTTTATGTTTATGTTTGTGTTTATTTTTTTAGTTTTGTTTTATTTTTGTTTTATTTTTTAGGTTTATGTTTTATTTTTTATTTTTAGGCTTAGATTTAGGTTTTTATTTTATTTTTTTATGTTTAGGTTTTAGGTTTCTAATTTAGGTTTACATGTTTTTTTAGTTTAGGTTTAGGTTTATTTTTATTTTGTTTTATTTTATTTATTTTAGGGTTTATGTTTAGTTTACATTAGGTTAAGGTTTAGGTTTTATTTATTTTAGTTTAGTTTATTTTAATTTAGATTTAGGTTTATTTTATTTTATTTATTTTAGGTTTATTATTATTTTTATTTAGGGTTTAGGTTTTATTTATTTATTTATTTTTAGGTTTTACTTTTTAGGTTTAGGTTTTCTATTTGGTTTTTATTTTATTTTATTTTAGGTTTATTTTATTTTTATTTTACATTTAGTTTTTATTTTATTTAGGTTTTTATTTTTAGGTTTATTTTATTTTTTAATTTAGTTTAGGCTTTTATTTATTTTATTTTATTTTATTTTTTTATTTTATTATTTTTTATGTTTAGGTTTAGTTTAAGCTTTTATTTTATTTATTATTTTATTTTATTTAGATTAGGTTTTTTATATTTTATTTTATTTTAGGTTTATTTAGTTTAGTTTAGGTTTAGGTTTTTAAGTTTTTACGGTTTAGGATTTAGTGTTTAGGGTTTTGGTTTTACGGTTTAGGATATATGGTTATAGGTTTTAGAGTATAGGGTTTCAGGTTTAGGGTTGTAGGTTTAGGGTTCAGGTTCAGGGTTTAGGGTTTATGGTTAGTTTTATGGTTTAAGGTTTAGGGGTAGTGTTTTTTCTAAATCTTTTAAATTTTTTAATTTTTTAGTTTTTTAAATTAAGTAAATGGGTCTATTTAGGTTTATTTAGTTTATTTTATATTTTATTTTTATTTTTATTTAGTTTAGTTTATTTTTGGAGTGTAATTTCAGTTGTAGAAGTTATAATGGTAGTGTTATGACAATTGATGAATAAATCATTAAAAAGAGTGAGCAATTTAGATATTTAGGCTCTATTATTCAAAATGATGGTGAAATAGATGGAGATGTTATTAGTAGAATTCAAGTTGGATGGTTGAAGTGGAGGAATGTATCTAGCTTTGGGTGAATGAAAAGTATAAACTTAAAAGGAAAATTTTATAAGATGGTGGTTAGACCTACACTGATTTATGGTGTAGAATGTTGGCCATTAAAAGAGGAGCATGAGATTAAGTTAAGTGTTGCAGAGATGAGGATGCTCAGGGTGATGAGTGGCTTTACACTTAGAGATAAAAAGTGAAATGTGTATGTTTGATAAACAGTTAGAGTAGCTCTAGTGGTCGATAAAATTAGAGAGAGTGGCATTAGATGGTTTGGCCATATAAAGCGTCGGATGACCAATGACCCATTTAGGGGAGTAGATGTGTTAGATTTGTCTTATGTTAAGAAAGGTAGAGTTAGACCTAAAAAGACATGGTTAACATGTATAAAAAATGACTTAGTATACTTGAATTGAATGAGAATTTGACACATAATAGGACCTGATGGAGAAAGATTCATGTAGCCACTTAGTGGGATAATGGCTTATTGTTGTTGTTGTTTAGTTTATTTATTTTAGGTTTATTTATTTTAGTTTAGGTTTTTATTTTAGTTTATTTTTTAGGTTTAGATATATTTTTTAGTTTAGTTTTATTTTTATTTTATTTTTTAGGTTTAGGTTTTATTTTATATTTTTAGGTTTTTATTTTATTTTCATAGGTTTAGGTTTTAGGTTATTATTTTAGGTTTATTTCTAGGTTTTATTATTTAGTATAGGTTTAAGTTTATTTTTAGTTTAATTTATTTTATTTAGTGTTTAGGTTTAGGTTTAGGTTTAGTTTATTTTAAGTTCATGTTTAGGTTTTATTTATTTTAGTTTAGGTTTAGGTTTGTTTTTTTTATTTTAGGTTTAGGTTTTTTTTAGCTTAGGGTTTAGGTTTATATTATTTATTTATTTTTTTTAGGTTTCATTTTAGTTTTATTTTATTTTATTTTAGGTTTATTTTATTTTTATTTTAGGTTTAGTTTTATTTTATGTATATTTTTTTTTTAGTTTAGTTTAGATTTTTATTTAATTTATTTTAGTTTAGTTTTTATTTTTTTATTTTATTTTTTTAGGTTTAGGTTTAGGTTTTAGTTAGTTTTTTATTTTATTTTTTATTATATTTTGGTTTAAGTTTATTTATTTATTTTATTTTTAGGTTTTATTTAGTTTGGGTTTAGGTTTTTAGCTTTTTAGGGTTTAGGGTTTAGGGTTTAGGGTTTAGGGTTTAGGGTTTAGCATTTGGGGTTAAGGATTTAGGATTAAGGTTTTTGGGTTTAGGGTTTAGGGTTTAGGGTTTAAGGTTTTAGGGTTTAGCATTTAAAGTTTTTAGGGTTACTAGTTTAGAGTTTTATGGTTTAAGGTTTTAGGATATAGGGTTTAGGGTTATGGTATAAGGTTTAGGGTTTAGGGTTTAGCATTTAGGTTAGGGTTTAAGTTTATTTATAGGTTTAGGTTAGCAGGGATTAGGGTTTAGTTTTAGCATTTAGGGTTTAGGTTTTTTTATGGTTTATAGTTTTAGGTTTAGAGTTTAGGGTTTAAGGTTTAGGGTTTAGGGTTTAGGGATTTTAGGCTTTAAGTTTTAGGGTTTAGGGTTAGTTTAGGGTTAGTTTAGGGCTTTAGGGTTTAGGGTTTATGGTTTTAGGGTTTAAGGTTTAGGGTTTGGGTTAGTTTTAGGGTTTGGGTTTAGGTTAGGTTTAAATTAGGTTTTTTAAAATTAAATAAACCATTAGGTTTAAGTTTATTTAGTTTTTTTATTTTTTATTATAATTTATTTTATTTAGGTTTATTTTTATTTTATTTAGTTTAGTTTATTTATTTTAAGTTTACTTATTTTAGTTTAGGTTTTATTTTAGTTTATTTTTAGGTTTAGGTTTATGTTTATTTTTGTTTATTTTAATTTTATTTATTTTATTTTATTTTTTAGGTTTAGGTTTATTTTTTATTTTTAGGTTTAGGTTTTATTTTATTATTAAGTTTAGGTTTAGGTTTTATTTTAGATTTATTTTAGGTTTTATTTTTGTTTATTTTGTTTTATTTTGTTTAGGGTTTCTTAGTTTATTTTAGTTTAGGTTTAGATTTTTTTATTTTAGTTTAGTTTATTTTAGGTTTAGGTTTATTTTATGTTGTTTATTTTAGGTTTAGGTTTATTTTTTTACTTTAGGGTTTAGCTTTTATTTTTATTTTTTTTAGGTTTCTTTTTTAGGTTTATGTTTTTATTTAGTTTTTATTTTATTTTATTTTAGGTCTCTTTTATTTTTATATTACATTTATTTTTTATTTTATTTAGGTTATTATTATATATTTTTTAGTTTAGTTTAGGTTTTTATTTATTTTAATATTAGTTTAGTTTTTTATTTTTTATTTTTATGTTTATGTTTAGGTTTATGTTTTAGTTTAAGTTTTTATTTTATTTTACTTTTTTATTTTATTTAAGGTTAGGTTTATTTATTTTATTTTATTTTTAGGTTTTATTTAGTTCAGGTTTAGGTTTTTAGGTTTTTAGGGTTTAGGATTTAGTGTTTTGGGTTTGAGGTTTAGGATTTAGGGTTTATGGTTGTAGATTTTATGGTTTAGGGTTTAGGGTTTAGGGTTTAGGGTTTTAGGGTTTAGGGCTTAAGGTTTAGGGTTTAGGGTTATAGGTTTAGCTTTTACGGTTTAGGGTTTAGGGTTAGTTTTAGGGTTTAGAGTTAGGGGTTTTTTATTTATTTTATTTTTCTATTTTTTAAAATTAAGTAAATTGGTAGGTTTAGGTTTATTTAGTTTATTTTTTATTTATTTTAGTTTATTTTAGTTTTTATTTATTTTTATTTTTATTTTTATTTCATTTAGTTTATTTATGGAGTGTAATTTTAGTTGTACAAGTTATAGTGGGGGTGTTATGACGTTAGGTGAACAAGTCATTAAAAAGTGTGAGTGATTTAGATATTTAGGCTTTATTATTTAAAATGATTGTGAAATAGATGGAGATGTTATTAGTAGGATTCAAGTTGGATGGTTGAAGTGGAGGAATGCATCCGGACTATTGTGTGATAGAAAAGTATTGCTTAAACTTAAGGGAAAATTTTATAAGATGGTGGTAAGACACAATGATTTATGTGTATTGCTAATAAAAGAAAGCATGAGACTAAGTTAAGTGTTGCGAGATGAGGATGCTCAGGTGGATGAGTGGCTTTACTCTTAGAGATAAAATCGAAATGTGTTTGTTCGGAAAAAAGTAGCTCAATGGCAGATAAAATTAGATAGATGGCCTTAGATGGTTTGGCCACATAAAGCATCTACAATCCAATGAATCTATTAGGAGAGTAGAAGCATTAGATTTGCCTTAGGTTAAGAATGGTAGAGGTAGACCTAAACAGACATGGTTAAGATGTATAAGAAATGACCTTAGTATACTTGAATTGAATGAGAATTTCACACATAATAGGACATAATGGAGACGAAGGATTCATGTAGCCGACCCCACTTAGGGGATAATGGCTTGTTGTTGTTGTTGTTGTTGTTGTTGTTTTTGTTGTTATTTTTTAGTTTATTTATTTTAGGTTAATTTATTTTTGTTAAGGTTTTTTATTGTAGTTTGTTTTTTAAGTTTAGGTTTAGGTTTAGGTTTATTATTTTAGTTTAGTTTTATTTTTATTTTATTTTTTAAGTTGAAGTTTTATTTTTTATTTTTAGGTTTAGGTTTAGGATTTAATTTTATTTTTTTAGGTTTAGGTTTTAGGTTTATTTGTAGGTTTTTTTAGTTTAAGTTTAGGGTTATTTTTAACTTATTTTATTTTATTTATGGTTTAGGTTTAGGTTTAATTTATTTTAGTTTTGTTTATTTTAGTTTAGGTTTGGGTTTATTTTAGGTTTAGGTTTTTCTTTCAAGTTTAAGGCTTAGGTTTTATTGTTTGTTTATTTATTTTTAGGTTGATTTTTTAGGTTTAAATTTTTGTTTAGTTTTTTTCTTTTATTTTAGGTTTATTTTATTTTTATTTTAGGAATAATTTTTATTTTATTTAGGTTTTTTATTTTTTTTAGTTTAGTTTAGGTTTCTATTTTTTATTTTTAGTTTTGTTTAGATCTTTTATTTTTCTCTTAGGTTTAGGTTTAGGTTTAGCTTTTAATTTATGTTTTTGTATTATTTTATTTTTTAATTTTATTTTGGTTTAGGTTTTTTAATTTATTTTATTTTTAGATTTTATTTAGTTTAGGTTTAGGTTTTTAGCTTTTTAAGGTTTAGGGTTTGGGGTTTTGGGTTAGTTAAGTGTTTATGGTTTAAGGTTAGTTGAGAGTTTAGGGTTTAGGATATATGGTTTCGGGTTTAGGGTTTAGGGTTAGAGTTTTAGGGTTTAGGGTTTAGGGTTTTAATGTTTATGGTTTAGAGTTTAGGGTTTAAGGTTTTTAGGGATTAGGGTTTAGGGTTTATGTTTTATGTCTAGGGTTCAGGTTTTAATTTATGGTTTAGGATTTTTTAGTTTTTTTTAACAGAAAACAAATTCAAATTCAATATTTATTCTTTTTAATTTCATCAACCAAATAACACATCAAGTTTTCTAAGACACAAGCGACAACATAGATAAAAAATGAGCACGCATAGAGCAAATGAAAAACCACATAACTTGAACCATCTCTTTAGACATAGTTCCATAAGCAATAGATCGGATCGCCATTCTATAATTCTCAGTTCCCATCGAACCTCCTCTCAGTAGTAGGATCCACCATCATATCCTCGATCTCTCCCTCTGCCACCACCACGGTTGTAACCTCTGTCATTCCTCCTACATCCAAAACCACCATTGCTTTGACCACCACCTCCATATCCACCTCTAGATCCCCATGCGATACTTGCTCGCCTCTCTTCCTCAAATCAATTGAGCGGTTGTGGGTGATGTTCTGTCAAGGTTCATTCTTAGGGTTTAGGTTTAGGTTTAGTTTTATTATGTTTAGAGTTTAGGTTTATTTTTTAATTTATTTAGTTACTTTAGGTTTATGTTTAGTGTTTGGGGTTTAGTGTTTAGGGTTAAGGGTTTAGGGTTTTAGGGTTTTCATTTTTAGGGTTTAGGGTTCAGGATTAGGGTTTAAGGTTTAGGGTTTATGGTTTTTTAGGATTTAGGGTATAGAGTTTAGCGTTGTAGATTTTGGGTTAGTTTTAGGGTATAGAGTTTTTTAATTTAAATTAAGTAAACTGGTAGGTTTAATTTTATTTAGTTTATTTTTTGTTTTTTTAGGTTATTTTATTTTTTATTCTTATTTAGGTTTATATATTTTTTAATTTAGTTTAGTTTATTTATTTTAGGTTTATTTATTTTAGTTTAGGTTTTTTATTTTAGTTTATGTTTTAGGTTTAGTTTTATTTTTTAGTTGAGTTTTCTTTTTTATTTTGTTCTTTAGGTTTAGGTTTATTTTTTATTTTTAGATTTAAGTTTAGGTTTTTTTTTTTTTAGGTTTAGGTTTTATGTTTTTATTTTAGGTTTTTTTTTTAGTTTTTTTTAGTTTAGGCTTAGGTTTAATTTAGTTTATTTTATTTTTTTTAGTTTAGGGTTGACGGTTTAGGTTTGGGGCTTAGTGTTTAGGGTTGTAGGTTTAAGAGTTTAGGGTTTAGGGTTTAGTGTTTAGGGTTTTTGGGTTTTAGGGTATAAGGTTTAGGTTTAGGGTTTAGGATTGAAAGTTTAGGGTTTTAGGGTTTAGGGTTTAAGATTTATGGTGTAGGGTTGTAGGTTTAGGGTTTAGGGTTTAGGGTTAGTTTTAGGATTTAGGGTTTAGGGTTTTTTTTAAATTAAGTAAATTAGTAGGTTCAAATTTATTTTGTTTATTTTTTATTTATTTGATTTGATTTGAATTTTTATTTTTATTTAAGGTTATTTTTTCTTTTTATTTAGTTTAGTTTATTTATTTTAGTTTATTTTTTAGGTTTAGGTTTATTTTTTAGTTGAGTTTTATTTTAATTATTTTTAGGTTTATGTTTTATTATTTTAGGTTTAGGTTTAGGTTTTTATGTTATTTTGTTTAGGTTTAGGTTTTAGGTTTATTTTTAGGTTTTATTTTTTAGATTAGGTTTAGGTTTATTTTTAGTTAATTTTATTTTGTCTAGTTTAGGTTAAGTTTATTTTAGGTTTAAGTTTTGGTTTTATTTATTTTAGTTTAGGTTTAAGTTTATTTTATTTTGTTAATTTTATTTTTATTTTAGGTTTAGGTTTTTTTAAAAGTTTAGACTTTAGGTTTATTATTATTTATTTATTGGTTTTATTTTAAGGTTTATTTTTATGGTTTATTTTTTTATTTAGTTTTTATTTTATTTTACTTTAGGTTTATTTTATTTTTATTTTATGTTTAGTTTTTATTTTATTAAGGTTTTTTATTCTTTGGTTTATTTTAGTTTTTAGTTTAGCTTAGGTTTTTCTTTATTTTAATTTAGTTTAGTTTTATTTTTATTTTATTTTATTTTTAGGTTTAGGTTTAGGTTTTAGTTTAGACTTTTATTTTAGTTTATTTTTTATAATTTTTTTATATTATTTAGGTTTAAGTTTTTAATTTATTTTATTTTAAGGTTTTTTGTAGTTTAGGTTTAGTTATTAGGTTTTTAAGGTTTATGGTTTAGGGTTTAGCATTTTAGGGTTTTGGGTTTTGGGTTTTGGGTTTAGGGTTTAAGGTTTACTGATTAAGATTTATGGTTTAGGGTTTTTAGGGTTTAGGGTTTAGCATTAACTTAGGGTTTAGGGATAGTTTAAGGTTTAGGGTTTAGGGTTTAGGGCTTAGGGTTTTGGGTTTAGGGTTTTTAGGGTTAAGGGTTAGTTTAAGGTTTAGGGCTTGGGGTTTAGGGTTAGGGTTTAGGTTTTTGGTTTTAGGGTTTATAGTTAGGGTTTAGGGTTTAGGGTTTAGGATTTAGGTTTCAAGTTTTAGTTTTGGGTTTAGGGTTTTTGGTGTCTTTTTAACATAGAACAAATTTAAATTCAAATTCACTTAATGTTTTATTTATTTTAGTTTATTTTATTTTTTATTTTTATTTTTTTTCTTTTTTATTTTTTTTAATTAAGTATATTAATTTTATGTTAATTTATTTTAGTTTAGGTTTTTTTATTTTAGTTTATTTCTTTAGGTTTAGGTTTAGGTTTATTTTTATTTCATTTTAATTTTATTTTAGTTTTTAGGTTTAGGTTTTATTTTTTATTTTTAGGTTTAGGTTTAGGTTTTAGGGTAGTAGGTTTAGGGTTTAGGGATTAGGGTTTAGTGTTAGTTTTAGGGTTTAGGGTTTAGGTTTTAGGGTTAAGGGCTTAGGGTTTTTTTTTTTAAATTAAGTAAAGCGGTTGGTTTAGGAATATTTAGTTTATTTTTATTAATTTTAGTTTATTTTATTTTAATTATTTATTTAGTTTAGTTTACTTATTTTAGGTTTATTTATTTTAGTTTAGGTTTAGATTTTAATTTTTTTTATTTAGGTTTAGGCTTGTATTTATTTTTTAGTGTGGTTTAATTTTTCTTTTATTTTTTGGTTTAGGTTTAGGTTTATTTTATTTTCTTAGGTTAAGGTTTTATGTTTTTATTTTTATTTTTATTTTTAGGTTTAATTTTTTAATTTAGGTTTAGGTTTATTTTTATTTTATTTTATTTTATTAAGATTAGGGTTTAGGTTTAGTTTATTTTAGGTTTATTTATTTTAGTTCAATTTATTTTTTTAGGTTTAGTTTTCTTTTAGTTTAATTTATAGGTTTATTTTTTAATTTAAGGTTTTATTTTTAAGTTTATTTTTTAGGTTTAGCTTTGTATTTAATTTATATATTTTATTATATGTTTATTTTATTTTATTTTATTTTTTATTTTATGTTTAGTTTTTTATTTTAGGTTTTTTATTTTATATTCATTTTTGTTTTTAGTTTAGTATAGGTTTTTTAATTTATTTTAATTTTTAACTAGTTTATTTTATTTGTATTTTCATTTTAGGTTTTAGTTTTAATTATTTTATTATTTCATTTAGGTTTTAAGGTTTTTTATTTATTTTATTTTTATATTTTATTTAGTTTAGCTTTAGGTTTTTAGGTTTTTAGGATTTAGGGTTTAAGGTTTTTGGGTTTAGGGTTTATGTTTAGCATTTATGTTTAGGGTTTAGGTTTAGGTTTTTTATGTCAGTGTTTAGGGTTTATGGTTTAGAGTTCAGGGTTAGTTTGGGGTTTAGGGTTAGTTTAGGGTTTAGGCCTTAAGCTTTAGGGTTTAGGGTTTTTAGGGTTTAGGGTTTAGGATTTTAGGGTTCAGGGTTTAGGGTTTATTATTTAATTTTAAGAGTTTTTAGGGTGTATAATTTATGGTTTAGGGTTAGTTTAGGTTTTAGTTTAGGCACTTTAGAGTTTTAAGGTTTAAGGTTCTGATTTAGGTTAGTTTAGGTTTTAGTAGTTTAGGTTTAAGTTTAGGGTTTAGAGTTTAGAGTTTAGAGTTTATAGTTAAGGTTTATAGTTTTTTAGGTTTATAGTTTGTGTAGTTTTTTTAGTTAGATAGGTTTTAGGTTGGATTTAAGGTTTAAGTTTTAAGTTTAGTTTAAAACTAGTTTTAGGATTTTTGTGTTTAGTTTAAGTTTAAGAGTATTTGAGGTTTAGGTTTAATTTAGGGTTCAATATTTAGGGTTTAAGGTTTAGGGTTTAGGATTTAAGGTTTAGGGTTAACGGTTTAGGGATAGGGTTAGGGTTTAGGGTTTAGGGTTTAGGGTTTAGGTTTAGTTTAGGGTTTATGGTTTAGGATTTTTTTGGGTTTATGATTTAGAGTTTAGGATTTTTACAGGTTTACGATTTAGAGTTTAGGGTTTTGGGCTTAGAGTTTAGGGTTATAGGGTTTAGGGTTTTCAGTTTTGGGGTTTAGGGCTTAGGGTTTAGGGTAGTAGGTTTAGGGTTTCGAGTTTAGGGTTTAGGGTTTAGGGTTTAGGGTTAGGTTTTTTATTATTTTTTATTATTTTTATTTTTTTTTAATTAAGTAAACTGATACGTTTAGATTTATTTTGTTTATTTTTTATTTAGTTTATTTTATTTTATTTTATTTATTTTGATTTAGGTTTATTAAATTTATTTATTTTAGGTTCATTTATTTTTGTTTATTTTTTTGGTTTAGGTTTAGGTTTACTTTTAGGATTATTTTATTATTATTTTAATTTTATGTTTAGGTTTATTTTTTATTTTTTTGTTTATTTAGGTTTTATTTTATTTCTTAGTTTCTTATATTTTATTTATTTTAGGTTAAAGGTTAGGTTTAGTTTATTTTAGGTTTAGGTTTAGCTTTTATTTATTTTAGTTTAGTTTATTTTAATTTAGTTTTAGGTTTATTTTATTTTAATTTTAGGTTTAGGTTTTTTTTTAGTTTATGTTTTATTTATTATTTATTTTAGGGTTTATTTTTTTAATCTTTAGGTAATTATTTTATTTAGTTTTTATATTATTTTATATTAGGTTTATTTTATTTTTATTTTAAATTTAAATTTTTTATTTGATTTTTATTTTTTAGTTTAGTTTAGGTTTTATTTATTTTATTTTAGTTTATTTTTTTTTTTTTATTTTCTTTTTTAGGTTTAGGTTTAGGTTTAGGTTTTAGTTTATGTTTATTTATTTATTTTATTTTTTATGTTTTATTTAGTTTATGCTTAGGTTTTTAGCTTTTTAGGGTTTAGGGTTTATGGTTTTTTTCTTTGGTTTAGGGTTTAAGGTTTAGGGTTTAGGGTTTAAGGTTTAGGTTTTAGGGTTTAGGGTTTAGGGTTTAGGGTTTAGTGTTTTAGGGTTTATACTTTAGGGTTCAGGGTTTAGGGTTTTTAAGGTTTAGCATTTAAGGTTTAGCTTTTAGGGTTCAAGTTTCAGTTTAGGGTTTATGGTTTATGGTTTTTTTTAACAGAGAATATATTTACATTCAACATTTCTTCTTTTCGATTTCATCAACCAAGTAACACACCATGTTTCTAAGCGATGAAATAGATAAAAATGAGCATGCATATAGCAAATAAATAACCCAGATAACTAGAACCGTCTCTATAATGACACAATTTCATGGAGTAGGCGGATGGGCCATTCTTGATTTCTTGGTTCCCATCAGAACCACCTTGGCCTTTCAAGTAGTGGGTCCACCATCAGATCCCCGATCTCTCCCTCTGCCACCACCACGGATATAACCTCCGTCACACCTCACACCTCCATAACCACCACTGCACCGACCACCACCTCCATATCCACCAGCACCTCCAGATCCCTCACCACCACTGCGATAACCACCGCCTCCACATTCGCCTCTACCACCAGAACTAGATTGGGCCTGGTCAACGATAATATTTCGTCTGTCAAGGTTCTGCCCGTTCTTAGGGTTTAGGTTTAGGTTTAGTTTTATTAGGTTTTAAGGTTTAGGTTTATTTTCTAATTTATTTAGTTACTTTAGGTTTAGGTTTAGGGTTTGGGGTTTGGGGTTTGGGATTTAGGGTTAAGGTTTAGGGTTTAGGGTTTATAGTTTAGGGTTTTACGGCTTAGGGTTGTAGGTTCAAGGTTTAGGTTTTATAGTTAGTTTTAGGGTTTAGGATTTAGGGTTTATGTTTTTTTTTAGGATTTATGGCTTAGGGTTTAGGGTCTTGGGCTTAGCATTAACTTAGGGTTTAGGGATAGTTTAAGGTTTAGGGTTTAGGGTTTAGGGCTTAGGGTTTTAGGTTTAGGGTTTTTATGGTTCACGGTTAGTTTAAGGTTTAGGGCTTGGGGTTTAGGGTTAGGGTTTAGGTTTTTGGTTTTAGGGTTTACAGTTAGGGTTTAGGGTTTAAGGTTTAGGATTTAGGTTTCAAGTTTTAGTTTTGGGTTTAGGGTTTTTGGTGTCTTTTAACATAGAACAAATTTAAATTCAAATTCATAATGTTTATTTATTTTAGTTTATTTTATTTTTAATTTTTATTTTTTTATTTTTTATTTTTTTTAATTAAGTATATTTATTTTAGGTTAATTTATTTTAGTTTAGGTTTTTTTATTTTAGTTTATTTTTTTAGGTTTAGGTTTAGGTTTATTTTTATTTTATTTTTTAGGTTTAGGTTTTATTTTTTATTTTTAGGTTTAGGTTTAGGTTTTAGGGTTGTAGGTTTAGGGTTTAGGGTTAGTTTTAGGGTTTAGGGTTTAGGTTTTAAGGTTTAGGGTTTAGGGTTTAGGGTTTTTTTAAAATTAAGTAAACTGGTTGGTTTAGGAATATTTAGTTTATTTTTTATTTATTTTAGTTTATTTTATTTTTAATTGTTATTTAGTTTAGTTTACTTATTTTAGGTTTATTTATTTTAGTTTAGGTTTTATATTTTAATTTTTTTATTTAGGTTTAGGATTGTATTTATTTTTTAGTTTGGTTTAATTTTTCTTTTATTTTTTTGGTTTAGGTTTAGGTTTTTATTTTATTTTCTTAGGTTAAGGTTTTATGTTTTTATTTTTGTTTTTATTTTTAGGTTTAATTTTTTAATTTAGGTTTAGGTTTATTTTTATTTTATTTTATTTTATTAAGATTAGGGTTTAGGTTTAGTTTATTTTAGGTTTAGGTTTTATTTATTTTAGTTCAGTTTATTTTTAGGTTTAGGTTTTCTTTTTAGTTTAGGCTATAGGTTTTATTTTTTAATTTATTAGGTTTTATTTTTAAGTTTATTTTTTAGGTTTAGCTTTGTATTTAGTTTTTATTTATTTTATTATATGTTTATTTTATTTTATTTTATTTTTATTTTATGTTTAGTTTTTATTTTATTTAGGTTTTTTATTTTTATATTCATTTTTGTTTTTAGTTTAGTATAGGTTTTTTAATTTATTTTAATTTTTAACTAGTTTATTTTATTTGTATTTTCATTTTAGGTTTTAGTTTTAATTATTTTATTATTTCATTTAGGTTTTAAGGTTTTTTATTTATTTTATTTTTACATTTTATATAGTTTAGCTTTAGGTTTTTAGGTTTTTAGGATTTAGGGTTTAAGGTTTTTGGGTTTAGGGTTTATGTTTAGCATTTATGTTTTAGGGTTTAGGATTTAGGGTTTTTATTATCTAGTGTTTAGGGTTTATGGTTTGGAGTTCAGGGTTAGTTTGGGGTTTAGGGTTAGTTTAGGGTTTAGGCCTTAAGCTTTAGGGTTTAGGGTTTTTAGGGTTTAGGGTTTAGGATTTTAGGGTTCAGGGTTTAGGGTTTATTATTTAATTTTAAAGTTTTAGTGTATAATTTATAGTTTAGGTTAGTTTAGGTTTAGGTTTAGGCACTTAGGTATAGTTTTAGGTTTAAGGTTCTGATTTAGGTTAGATTTAGGTTTAGTGCTTAGGGTTTAAGGTTTAGGGTTAGGGTTTGGGGTTTAGGGTTTAGGGTTTATGGTTAAGGGTTTATAGTTTAAGATTTAGGGTTTATGGTTTGTGTAGGGTTTACGGTTTAGGGTTAGATTAGGGTTTTGGGTTAGTTTAGGGTTTAGGGTTTAAGTTTTAAAGTTTAGGTTTCAATAGTTTAGGTTTTAGTTTAGGTTTAAGTTTAAAGTATTTGAGTTTAGGTTTACAATTTAAGGTTCAACATTTAGGGTTTAAGGTTTAGGTTTAGATTTAGGTTTAGGGTTAGTTTAGGGATAGGTTTAGGAGTTTAGGGTTTAGGGTTTAGGGTTAGTTTAGGGTTTATGGTTTAGGATTTTTTAGGTTTATGATTTAGAGTTTAGGATTTTCTGAGTTTAAGATTTAGTTTAGGGTTTGACTTAGAGTTTAAGGTTATAGGGTTTAGGGTTTTCAGGTTTGGGGTTTAGGGCTTAGGGTTTAGGGTAGTAGGTTTAGGGTTTAGAGTTTAGGGTTTAGGGTTTAGGATTTAGGGTTAGGTTTTTTATTATTTTTTATTATTTTTATTTTTTTTAATTAAGTAAACTGATACGTTTAGGTTTATTTTGTTTATTTTTTATTTAGTTTATTTTATTTTATTTTATTTATTTTGATTTAGGTTGATTAAATTTATTTATTTTAGGTTCATTTATTTTAGTTTCTATTTTTTATTTTAGTTTATTTTTTTGGTTTAGGTTTAGGTTTACTTTTAGGATTATTTTATTATTATTTTACTTTTTATGTTTAGGTTTTATTTTTTATTTTTAGGTTTCTGTTTAGGTTTTTTATTTTATTTTTCAGTTTATTTTATTTTATTTATTTTAGGTTAAAGGTTAGGTTTAGTTTATTTTAGGTTTAGGTTTAGCTTTTATTTATTTTAGTTTAGTTTATTTTAATTTAGTTTTAGGTTTATTTTATTTTATTTTAGGTTTAGGTTTTTTTAGTTTAGGGTTTATGTTTTATTTATTATTTATTTTAGGGTTTATTTTTATGTTTAATCTTTAGGTAATTATTTTTATTTAGTTTTTATATTATTTTATTTTAGGTTTATTTTATTTTAATTTTAAATTTAAATTTTTTTATTTCGGTTTTTTATTTTTTTAGTTTAGTTTAGGTTTTTATTTATTTTATTTTAGTTTATTTTTTATTTTTTTTTTTATTTTCTTTTTAGGTTTAGGTTTAGGTTTAGGTTTTAGTTTATGTTTATTTATTTATTTTATTTTTATGTTTTATTTAGTTTATGCTTAGGTTTTTAGCTTTTTAGGGTTTAGGGTTTATGGTTTTTTTCTTTGGTTTAGGGTTTAAGCTTTAGGGTTTAGGGTTTAAGGTTTAGGTTTTAGGGTTTAGGGTTTAGAGTTTAGGGTTTAGTGTTTTAGGGTTTATACTTTAGGGTTCAGGGTTTAGGGTTTTTAAGGTTTAACATTTAAGGTTTAGCTTTTAGGGTTCAAGTTTTAGTTTAGGGTTTATTGTTTATGGTTTTTTTTAACAGAGAATATATTTACATTCAACATTTCTTCTTTTCGATTTCATCAACCAAGTAACACACCATGTTTCCTAAGACAGAGGCGATGAAATAGATAAAAAATGAGCATGCATATAGCAAATAAATAACCCTAGATAACTAGAACCGTCTCTACTGTAATGACACAATTTCATAAGCAGTAGATCGGATGGGCCATTCTTGATTTCTCGGTTCCCATCGAACCACCACGGCTTTCAAGTAGCAGTCCACCATTAGATCCCGATCTCTCCCTCTGCCACCACCAGGTATAACCTCGTCACTCACCTCCATAACCTGCTTGCACCACCACCTCCATATCCCGGCTCACCACTGCGATAACCACCGCCTCCACCTTTGCCTCTACCTCCAGAACTAGATTCGGCCTGGTCGACGATAATATTTTGTCTGTCAAGGTTCTGCCCGTTCTTAGGGTTTAGTTTTAGGTTTATTTTTATTAGGTTTTAAGGTTTAGGTTTATTTTTTAATTTATTTAGTTACTTTAGGTTTAAGTTTAGGGTTTGGGGTTTGGGGTTTGGGATTTAGGGTTAAGGTTTAGGGTTTAGGGTTTATAGTTTAGGGTTTTATGGCTTAGGGTTGTAGGTTCAGGGTTTAGGTTTTATAGTTAGTTTTAGGGTTTAGGATTTAGGGTTTATATTTTTTTTTGAAAATTATGTAAACCGGTAGGTTTTAGGTTTATTTAGTTTATTTTTATTTATTTATTTGAGTTTATTTTATTTTTTATTTTTATTTAGTTTAGTTTATTTATTTTAAGACTATTTAGTTTAGTTAACATTTTTATTTTTTTATTACTTTTTATGTTTTCATTTATTTTTTGGTTCAGTTTAATTTTTATTTTATTTTTGTGGTTTAGGATTTATTTTTTATTTTTAGGTTTAGGTTTAGGTTTTCAATTTATTATTTTAGATTTAGGTTTTAGGTTTTTATTTTATGTTTAATTTTAGGTTTTATTTTTTAGTTAAGGTTTGGGTTTATTTTATTTTATTTAGTTTAGGTTTAGTTTATTTTAGTTTAGGTTTAGGTTTATTTAATTTAATTTAATTTATTTTTATTTTAGGTTTAGGTTTTCTTTTTTAGTTTAGGGCTTAGGTTTTATTTTTTATTCATGTTTAGGTTTTATTTTTTGGTTTAGGTTTTTAAGTAGTTTTATTTAATTTTATCTTAGGTTTATTTTACTTTTAGTTTTTATTTTATTTAGGTTTTTATTTTTTAGTTAATTTAGGTTTGGATTTATTTTATTTTAGTTTATTTTAATTTTTTATTTTATTTTAATTTTAATTTTAGGTTTAGGTTTTAGTTTAGATTTTTATTTTATTTTGGTATAGGTTTATTTATTTATTTTGTTTTTAAGTTTTATTTAATTTAGGTTTAGGTTTTTAGGTTTTTAGGGTGTACCATTTAGGGTTTAGTGTTTACGATTTTTGGGTTTAGGGTTAGGGTTTGGGTTTTGGGTTTAAGGTTCAGAGTATAGGCTTTAGGCTTTAGAGTTTAGAGGGTTTAGTGTTTAGGTTTTAGGGATTAGAGTGAATTTAAGGTTAAGGGTTTAGGCTTTAGGGTTAAGATTTTCAGGGTTTAGGGTTTAGGCTTAGTTTAAGGTTTAAGGTTTAAGGTTTTTTTATTTTGGGTTTAGCATTTAGGATTTCGAGTTTAGGGTTAGGGTTAGTGTTTAGGGTATTGGATTTAGGGTTTAGGGTTTATGGTTAGTTTAGGATTTAGGGTTTAAGGTTTAGGGTTTTAGGTTTTTTAGGATTTAGGGTTTAGGGTTTAGGGTTGAGCATTTAGGTTTGTAGGTTTAGAGTTTAGGGTTTACGGTTTAAGGTTTAGGGTTTAGGGGCTTTTTTTAAATTAAATAATCTGGTAGGTTTAGGTTTATTTAGTTTATTTTTTTATTTATTTTTATTTATTTTTTTTTATTTTAGTTTGTTTTTTATTTTTATTTTGTTTAGTTTATTGCTTTAAGGCTTATTTATTTTAGTTTAGGTTTTTTTATTTTAGTTTAGTTTGTAGGGTTAGGCTAAGATCTATGTTTATTTTTAGTTTATTTTTATTTTTATTTTATTTTTTAGGTTTCGATTTTATTCTTTATTTTTAAGTTTAGGTTTAGATTTTTATTTTATTTTTTTAGGTTTAGGTTAAGGTTTAGGTTTAGGGTTTATTTATTTTAGTTTAGTTTATTTTAGTTCATGTTTAGGTTTTTTTTATTTTGTTTATTTTAGGTTTAGGTTTTTTGTTTAGTTTGGGGTTCAGGTTTTATTTTTATTTATTTTTTAGGTTTTTTAAGGTTAATTTCATAGGTTTAGGTTTTTATTTAAATTATATTTTATTTTAGGTTTATTTTATTTTTATTTTACGTTTAGCTTTTATTTTATTTAAGTTTTTTATTTTCAGGTTTATTTTAGTTTTTAGTTTAGTTTAAGTTTATATTTATTTTATTTTATTTTATTTTTTTATTTTTTATTTTATTTTATTTTATTTTTACATTTAGGTTTAGGTTTAGGTTTAGGTTTTAGTTTAGGTTTTTATTTTATATTATCTTATTTAGGTTGAGGTTTTTTTATTTATTTTATTTTTAGCTTTTATTTAGTTTAGATTTAGGTTTCTTAAGTTTTTAGGATTTAGGGTTTAGTGTTTAGGGTTTGAGGTTTAGGGTTTAGGGTTTAAGGGTTATAGGTTTTAGGATTTAGGGTTTAAGGTTTAGGGTTTAGAGTTTTAGGGTTTAGGGTTTTAGGTTTAGGGTTTAGGGTTTAGGTTTTAAGGTTTTAAGGTTTATGGTTTATGGTTTAGGGTTTAGGGTTATAGGTTTAGGGTTCAGGGTTTAGGGTTTAAGGTTAGTTTTGGTTTAGGTTTAGATTCTGATTGTTTTTTTATTTTTTTTTAAAATTAAACCTAAAGCTTAGGTTTATTTAGTTTATTTTTATTTATTTTTTATTTATTTTATTTTTTATTTTTTATTTAGGTTTTTTTTTTATTTTTATTTAGTTTAGCTTATTTATTCTAGGTTTATTTATTTTAGTTTAGGTTTTTTTAATTTTATTTATTTATTTATTTTTAGGTTTTTTTTTGTTTATTTTTTAGGATTATATTTTTGTAGTTTTTATTTTATTTTATTTTAGGATTATTTTAGTTTTATTTTAGGTTTAGTTTTAAATTTATTTAGTTTTATATTTTTTAGTTTAGTTTATGTTTTTATTTATTTTATTTTAGTTTAGTTTTTTTTATTTATTTTATTTTCTTTTTAGGTTAAGGTTTAGGTTTTAGTTTATTATTTAATTTTATTTTATTATTTTATATTAGTTTAGGTTTATTTATTTATTTTATTTTTAAGTTTTATTTTATTTAAGTTTAACTTATTAGCTTTTAAGGGTTTAGTGTTTAGGGTTAGTTTAGGGTTTATGGTTTAGGGGCTTTTTTCATGGTTAGGGTCTAGGTTTATAATTTAGGGTTTAGGGTTTTAGGGTTTAGGGTTTAGGGTTTAACATTTTTAGTGTTTAGGGTTTAGGGTCTTGCGAGGGTTTAAGTTTTTGGTTTAGGGTTCAAATTTTAGTTTATGGTTTAGATTTTTTGGTTTTTTTAAATATAGAACAAATTCAGATTCAACATTATTTCTTTCAATTTTATCAACCAAGTAAAACACCAAGTTTTCTAAGACACAAGCGATCACATAGATAAAAATAAGCATGCATTGAGCAAATCAAAAACCCCAAATAACCAGAACCGTCTCCACTGTAAAGACAGTTCCATAAGTAGCAGATCGAATTGACCGTTCTTCAGTTTCTCCAGTTCCCATCATAACCACCCCGGCCTCTCAAGTAGCAGGATCCACCATCATATTCCCGATCTCCCCCTCAGCCACCACCATGACTATAACCTCCATCACTCCTCCCACCTCCATAACCACCACTACTCTGAACACCACCTCCATATCCAATAGCACCTCCAGATCCCCCACCACCACTATGATAACCGGCACCTCTGCCTCCACCTCCACCACGAGATCTAGACTAAGCCAAGTTGACCGTGACGTTCATGCCCATTCTTAAGGATTACATTTAGGTTTATTAGGTTTTAGAGTTTAGGTTTATTTTTAAATTTATTTAGTAACCTTAGGTTTAGGTTTAGGGTTTAGGGTTAAGGTTTAGGGTTAAGGGATTAGGGATTAGGGTTTAGGGTTTAGGGTTTAGGGTTTTAGGGTTTATTGTTTGAGGTTTTAGGGTTTAGGGTTAGGGTTTAGGATTTAGGGTTTTTCATGGTTTATGGTTAAGGGTTTAGGGGTTAGGGTTTAGGATTTAGGGTTTATTGCTTTTTTATTTTTTATGTTTTTTAATTAAGTAAGCCAATAGGTTTAGGTTTATTAAGTTTTTTTTATTTCTAATTTAATTTAGATTATTTTATTTTTTATTTTTATTTAGGTAAATTTTTTTTATTTAATTTAGTTTAATTATTTTAGGTTAATTTATTTTAGTTTAGGTTTTTTATTTTATTTTATTTTTAAGGTTTAGGTTTTATTTTTTATTTTTAGGCTTAGGTTTAGGTTTTTATTTTATTTTTTTAGCTTTAGGTTTTAGGTTTTTATTTTAAGTTTATGTTTAGGTTTTATTTTTTAGTTTAGTTTTGATTTATTTTTATTTTATTTTATTTTATTTAGTTTAGGTTTAGGTTTAGGTTGATTTTATTTTAGGTTTAAGTTTTTGTTTTATTTATTTTAGTTTAGGTTTAGATTTATTTTATTTTGTTTATTTTATTTTTATTTTAGGTTTAGGTTTTTTTTTTTGTTTAGAGTTTAGGTTTTTTTATTAACTTTTAGGTTTAGGTTTTATTAAGTTTTTATTTCATTTTATTTTTGGTTTATTTTATTTTTATTTTATGTTTAGTTTTTATTTTATTTAGGTTTTTTATTCTTAGGTTTACTTTATTTTATAATTTAGTTTATGTTTTTATTTATTTTATTTTAGTTTATTTTATTTTATTTTTAGGTTTAGGTTTTGGTTTTAGTTTCGATTTTAATTTTATTTTATTTTTTAATTTATGTAGGTTTAGGTTTTTATATATTTTTTTTAGGTTTTATTTTATTTTAGTTTATGTTTTTAGCTTTTTTAGGTTTAGGGTTTAGCGTTTAGGGTTTCGGGTTTTAGGGTTTAGGGTTTAGGGTTAGGGTTTATGGTTTAGGGTTTATGCATTAGGGTTTTGGGGTTTTACAGTTTAGGATTTAAGGTTTTCGGTTTAGGGTTAGCTTAGGGTTTAGGGGTTTTTTTAATTAAGTAAACTAGTTGGTTTAGGGTTATTTACTCTATTTAGGTTATTTTTTCTCTTTACTTTTAGTTTATTTTATTTTCTCTTTAAAATTATGTTTAATTTTTATTTTTTTTAGTTTACTTTATTTATTTTAATTTAGGTTTTTTTATTTTAGTTTATTTTTGGGTTTAGGTTTAGGTTTAGGTTTTAGGTGAGTTTATTTTTTTTTATTTTTTAGGTTATTATTTTATTTTATTTTTAGGTTTAAGTTTTATTTTATTTTTTTTTTAGGTTTAGGTTTAGGTTTTATTTTAGGTTTATTTTTTAGGTTTATTTTTTAGATTAGGTTAGGTTTATTTTTAGTTTATTTTATTTAGTTTAGGTTTAGGTTTAGGTTGGGTTTTATTTATTTTATTTAGGTTTAGGTTTAGTTAATTTAATTTAATTTATTTTTTTTATTTAGTTTAGTTTTTTTTTTTTAGGGTTTAGGTTTTTATATTTATTTAGGTTTTATTTATTTTTTATATTTGTTTTATTTAGTTTTTTATTTTATTTTAGGTTTATTTCATTTTAATTTTATGTTTAGTTTTATTTTATTTTATTTATTTTATTTTTAATTTTATTTAGTTTAGGTTTAGGTTTTATTTTAGGGTTTAGTTTATAATTTAGTGTTTATTTATAGTTTTAGGGTTTAATTTTAGGGTTTATTTATTTAGGTTTAGGTTTTATTTAGGTTTAAGTTAGGAGGTTTATCTTAGTTATATTTAGGGTTTTAGCTTTTTTTAGGTTTTAGTTTAGGGTTTTAGTAGGTTGGGTTTAGGTTAGAGTGTTTAGGGTTTAGGGTTTAGGTTTAGTTTAGGGTTATCTTAGGTTTAGTTTTAGTTTAGGTTTAGGGTTTAGTCTTTATTTTTTTTTAATTTTTTTACATTTGGGTTTAGGTTTGGGTTTATGGTTTTGGGTTTAGGGTTTAGAGTTTTAAGTTTAATGTTTAGGGTTTGTAGGTTTAAGTTTTTAGGGTTTAGTTTTATGATTTTTTTTTAAATTAAGTGGTAGAATTAGTTTATTTAGTTTATTTAGTTTATTTTTGTTTATTTTAGTTTAATTTAATTTTTATTTTCATTTAGGTTTATTTTTTATATTTATTTAGTTTAGTGTATTCATTTTAGGTTTATTTATTTTAGTTTAGGTTTTTTATTTTAGCTTATTTTTTAGGTTTATTTTTTAGTTAAGTTTTATTTTTATTTTATTTTTTAGGTTTAAGTTTTATTTTTTATTTTTAGGTTTTATTTAGGTTTTTTATTTATTTATTTATTTAGGTTTAGATTTTATTAGGTTTATTTTTTAGGTTTAGATTTATTTTAGTTTAATTTATTTTATACAGTTTAGGTTCAAGTTTAGGTTTAGTTTGGTTTAGGTTTAGGTTTAAGTTTTATTTATTTTAGTTTAGTTTATTTAGTCTAGGTATAGATTTATTTTATTCTTAATTTAGGTTTAATCTTTTTTTTTTAGTTTATGGTTTAGGTTTTATTTTTTATTTATTTTTAGTTTTAATTTTTAGGTTTATTATCTAGGTTTAGGTCTTTATTTAGTTACATTATTTGAGACTTACTCTTGGGATGAGCGCCTCTTTACATTACAATGGATGTTGGCGATCAGATTTAGAGTTTTGGTTGAAGTGTATCAATCAACATTATGAATCTAAGAACCATTACTACTTTTAGGTTCGATCTCAAACTCAAACAAATGATGATGTTGAGAGGATTCAATGAACAAGAGCCTTATGGTGTTTATAGATGTTGGGGGACACACAGTCGTAGAGTAGTTTTAGGTGATAGTAAACATTGAGGTATGATTCTATCTTGAAAGATAGTCATCACCCTATAATGGACTCTAATAAGGTCTTATACACATGATGAATAAAGTAGAGTTTATATTAAACTAGGTTCTAAGTTCCCTATGGAGGAAGCCTCCATAGTTAATTATCTTAAATGAAATTTTATAAAATTTATTATCATCTCCAAAGATTTTATATCAAATGATTGGTTGTATTTGGAAAATCAATTGGGAAGTTCAAGAAGAAGAATTACTTTTGGAATAAATGAAATAAGTATGAAATGCTCATGATAATAGGAAGCTTTATTTAATCTATTATATGGTTGGGCTTTACAATTTTGAGTTTGAGGAGATTTATATGTTTTTAGTTGAAATTTAATTAGATTATTAAGTCTTATAATCCACCAATACAAGGTTGTGGGAATGCCTAAGAGGTGAGGATTTATTTTCGTAGCCCGAAAAAATAGCTACCTCGGATCCTAAATCTAAGCGACTGGTGGACATAAAGGTTTACCTCCACAAGAGAGAATAAATTGTTTGACTTTTGGACTTATAACCGCTTGGAGTGGCCTCCAGCTAACTCCTCCTACCATTTTAAAACCACATAGTCCGGTCTTATGAATTACAAGATAGCTAGGGTTATTTAATTAAAAAGAGACTAAAGTCTTAAACACACTCCCTAAGAGACTAGAGCATGAGTGGTATGAGCATATGACTTAATCTATAGATGCAAAATCTTTTCAAATTTCATTTCATTTTAGACACATTATTTTGAGAGAGGCTTTAGGATTTGTTATGCTTAAATGAATGATTAAATAAGTTATGGGTCAAATCAGCTAGAAGGTGCTCTCCACCACGAGGGATGCTCATAGGCCAAGCATTCCTTTATCATGCATGGATGGAGATCCTTCATGTTCAAGAGAGAAAGAATATGCATGCATGATGTGAAACATACAACCATATAGCTAAGGTGTTGCTAAATCATTTAATTATCTTATTTATGTATTAAGCTTTATGATGAAGTTATGAGTTGTTTAAAATTTAGTTATGAGTCATTAGTTAGAAAAAGTTATTTTTTATCCTAAGAGCCTAATTGTATCCAAGCCACACATTAAAGCATCAATCATTTAATAAACTATGAAAAGCATACCTTCCTAATGCACAATGTAATATCAAAAAACTATATAAACTATAATAAAAGAATAAAGGCGGTTGCGGTGCCACCATACAACCCGAAGAGAGAAAAGATGAGTAGCCGTGCTATACCCTTATAAAACATAGAATATGAAAGAATAATTAAAATTGTATTAAATTCTATGGTGGTATTCTTTCTTCATATCACCATTTTTGATTTGGTTCCTTCTTTGATTTGGATGGTGCTTGCTTCAAAGGCATCATAGGGCACCCGGACAAAGCCATCCTTTCATCTAATCTCCCATAGCATTAATCTAATTCCTATTGCAAAATTACATTTATGTGGGAAAAGTAAATCTAACTACACCTGCAAAATAGAGGTTAGCTAAATATACATATAATCCCAAGCAGTTTATTTTCAAGCATCCCTTAAGCACAATCCCCTGTAGAAAACATGATTTGGCTAATATTGTCCTATCATCCAGACTACGAAACATACACCCTAACATCCAATATAAAATAATACATCATAGAACAAAACATACATCACATCATACACCATCTAACTTAGAGCTAGAAGTGGTGACTCAATTTTAATGTGTGTATTAAGGCTTGTGTGGTAAGTCTTGTTAGCATTAGTGTTGTATTTTCTTGTAGGATTCAATTTAACATGAAAGTTGATTTCACTTGTAGTAGTTTAATTGATTTGAAATTTTTAATTTTTTTTTTTGTTTCATTTGATTACACTTAGCAACTAAGTGTTATAAAGAGAGAAAAGAAGATTCCTCTTTCATCCCTACCTTAAGTCACTTTTTAAAGTATATTAATTTGATTTAGTTCTCTTTAGTGAATGGCTTATTAAATGATTTAATTAATCTAAGTTTAGGTTCACTTTAAATAATCCTTTTCAAAATGAAAGGCATCTTAAGATTAATTTAATTAATTACTACCACATGAAATATATTAAATCATTCCTTTCCATCACATGTAACATGCATATGATTTAATCTAAGTGTATCTATACATGCAACATATTTTAGCACACTTAAATGATGAATGTATGTGTATGTTTAGAATTTATATTTTATTTGATTGAATTATTTAAACATATTAATTTAAAACTTTATCAAAATTCTTATACAAAAAGGACATAAGAATGAAATTAAATAGGCATGTGCCATTGTTAAACTAGGGAAGTGAGGTAATCAAATGACCTCCTAGGAGCTAGCTAAAGCCTCATATTCTCGGGATGTCTAGACTATATACACATTTGCATTCAAACATATGTAAATTCATATACATGAACATATAAAGTAAGCTCCAAATCATATGGCTAATTAATTCGACCACTTAGTCAATTATGAATGCATGCAATTTTAATGTAAAATGGGATTTTCACTAATCACATACACATATACATGTACAAAGATATAGGCAAGTATGTGTCATTATTAAACTAGGGAAGTGAGGTAATCAAATGACCTCCTTGGGGCAAACTAAAGCGTCATATTCCCAAGATGTCAAGGCTATATGCTTTTCTTGGACACACATGGATATACATAAATGAGGAAAGAAAGCCATGCAAAGATTGTATATTTTTTGATTGAATCACTTATATATATGAATTAAAGCTCTATCCAAATTGTTGAAATACATAAGAATGAAATCAAATGGGTATGTTCCATTGTTAAACCCAAAGTGAGGTAATAAACAAATGACCTCCTTGGGCTAGCTAAAAACTCGTGTTCGGGATGTTCATATACCAATTACCATTCAATCTTATATAAATCAACACATGAATACATGAAAGTGAACTCAACATTCATACACTTAAGCTATAAGCACATGCATTTCTTATGTATTTATAACTAGCATCATAACACATATTATTCATTTATAAGCTTTTGAAAATATATTTGGATTTAATAGTGATAATAGCATATATTAAATTAAATAACATGCAAACTTTAAAGAAATCCATTTTATTTTACTTGATTTTTAAAAGATGGATGCATGAATTCAAATGACATACCAAATTTATGATTTGAAAGAGGACAATCAAATATTAGCTTGTTATTCATTCAACCAAACTAGTTCTTAAGAATAATCAAATCAAATAAGATTATTTCAATCAAACAAATGCTTCTTTATTAATAAAGTTTTGTATTTGATTTGATTTCAAAAGGATAAGAGAAATCATCATTTGCAATTTTAATCCCATTCCGACATTAGTGATTTGATTTAATTAAAGGAAATACAATTAAGTTGATTTTATGGGTTAATTAAGTTGAACCCTTAATAAGATGAATTAATTACCCTTACCTATGTCACCTTAAAATAATTAACTAAATAATTATGAGCCAACATGATATGTATGGAAAATAAACTTGTAATGATCCTTGAAAATAAAAGGGGACTAATGCAATTGGCTCATGATTAATAGTTAATTAATTAAGTGACTTAATTAATTACTCTTTTGGTTTTCCCACACATGTGGACTAACCATAATTTCATTAAACTCCTCTAGGTTATTAAATAGCTAAAGATCTACCCCATGGTTTAATTAATTAAGGTCTGATGTGATTATGATTTCAATTTGATTAAGTGATTTAATTAATTAGTTAAATCTTAATTAATTTTATTGAAAAAAGGGTGAATTGAACTTTGGGAAAGGGGTCCCAACCTGATTCCTTAGTTCACTTACTATTGAACAATGATTAATAAACTTAATTAACCAATTTATTACTATTCATGGGATTAATAAATCATTAATTAACTTAAAAGAGTAGTTAAGGTTTAATTAGTCAATTTTCCTAATTAAGTGAGTAATAAATGCCAAAAAAAACATGGGAGGTAGAGGTCATCCCATTAAAATAACCAACAAAATTTAGGATTAATTGCTCAAGTAATTATGGAGTAATTAAGCTAATTAATTTTCTAATTAAACCTTAATTACTATTCAAAATAAGTTAAGATCATTGTTAATTAATTCTCTTCTAAAATACCATTAAAATGAGTATTTATTTAAATTTTTTATTTCCCTATGATTTGTTATGATTTTTAGAAGTTTCAGCCATTAAAAATGATTAATTAAGCCTAAAGCCTAATCTATTGGTGCCATGTGTGCGATGTGATGCTTTCCAAGTGTGAGGATTGGCTACTTAAAACTTATCGACTCGTACATGGCGGTGGTGGATGTGCTTTCCCGCCTGCCATCGATCTAAGATCACGACTACAATTAATTTGATAGCTTATAGGATTAAATTGATTGATTGATCTAATCCGCGATCATTCATTAATCATGCGAATGGATGGTGCATCTAACATCATGAGTGAGGAGAATGGTGAGCCATCCACCATTGCTCACTTAATTTGAGCTTACTCGAGCTGAGATCAACTCCAAAAGAATCCCACACCTTCATGACATCGATCAGAGGGAATCCAACAGTCAAGATCACATGAGATGCAAGTTTTCTTCAAAAAGCTCCAACCCATTTTTTTTCTTAAGGATCATTTTTGGAATCACACCTCATAGAAGATCAAGACCGGCAGCTTGAATGATTGAGGAAACATTATCTAGTGGAGATGAAACCTTATTGAGTAGCAATTGGATTAATTCCTAGATGTTTGCTTAGAAAGCCATAAACCAATTATTTGGTGCTTGACTTTGATCAAAGTCCCACCTCTGGTGCTAGGAAGCTTGGGAGATGATTCATTCTTGCTCGGAGGGATAGGAAGGTGTGCAAAGTTAATTTGAGTTTGATGGAGAAATGGGATAGTTAGTTTGGAAAAGAAGTGTCTATTTGGGATGGATAGAATGGCATTTTTATCAAGGTGAGCTAGGGAGCTTAGGGAATGGCTCTAATGCATGATTTTTGTCTATATTTGAGTGGAAATAATGGGGTGTATACCCCCTTCATCTTGATCAGACGGTGGGATCAGGTTTGGCTTCTAATGGTCGTCTAGCCATCTCAGGGAGTCATGGGTTGCAGGGAGGAGGTTGGCTCGACTGGTTGAAGGTGTGGAGGTGGTTGCTAAAAAGGAATCATGGGTGTCCTATGGGTTTCAAATGCCTCAATGGGGAGGTAGGTGATTTCACCTTCCATGGGCCATGGCCAACCTAATTACCCCTTAGGTTAGGTTGGGAAGTGTCCTAGGTGCCTTGGTGGACCATTGGAGAGTAAGTACCATGGAAGAAATGAATAACTTACATGGGTGATTTGTCTCATGTGATTCCTTGACCCAAGGGTAGAATGATCATTTGGCATTGGATTTGATTTGGATTTAAAATGAGCCAAAATTGGGTTAGCCAAATTTCAAGTCAATTAGGTTGATTTGGTTAGGTTTGGCTCAATTTGACTCATTTAGGTCAAATTGGGTTAGGTTGTTGGTCAAGTTGACCAATTGGTCAAAATGGGCCAAACCAAGGGTTGGGCAAGTTCATATGATCATTTGGGATGTTTTGGTTCAATTGGTTTGGTTTAGTTTAGATTTTGATTTTGGCTCATTTGAATTCATTTGGGTCAAATGGTTAAGTTACAATTTGACCAAATTATATTAGGTTGGGTGTTGAGGTTTAATTGACCAATTGAAGATGATTGTAGGCTTTGGTTTCAATAAATTTGGATTTTGTTTTAATTTAGGCCAACTTGAACCTTTAGGTCAATTTGAGTTAAGTAGGTAAATTAGGTTCAATTGGGTCTAGTCATGGCATTAGTCAGGTTTAACAATCAATTTGGAATGAACTTGGGCCATTGGTTACAATTAATTTTGTTTATATTTTGATTTGTCTCAATTTGATCTTTTAGGTCAATTTGGGTCAACTTGGGTCAAGAGGGCTAATTGGGTTTGGTTTGACTCAATTGAAGGTCAAGTCATATTCAAATATTGATTTTGATTTGTAATAAATCATTGGTTTCAAGGGAATTGGCTTAAGTTTCAATTTGGCTAGTTTAGGTTCATATGGGTTAAGGGTTGGTCAAATGACCAAGTTGACTTGGTTTGACCAATTTGTGACAATTGATCAACTAGGGATCAATAATCATGATGGTTTTGATAGCTTGGTTCAATCTCAATTTGGGTAGGATTAGAACTTGGGTCAAATAGGTCAAATTGGCCACTTTGGGTTAAGTGGACCAGTGGGTTTAGTTGGCTTGATTTTGGTTGAGTTTGATTTAGTTGAGTTTATATATGGATTTGGGATTGATATATAAATTCAATTGGCTTAGGTTCAAATGGGTTTAGGTTCATTTGAACATTTCAAGTCAGAAGGTTAAGTTGGGTTTGACTCGGGTTGATTTTGGTTTGGCTTGATGATTGTAGATTTAATTTATATTTGTGAATATGATTGAAGGTATGATTGATTCATGAGAAAATCAATTTAATTTTTATTTTGGATTGAAAAAATTTGATCAAGTCCATGGAGTTGGGTCATGTGGCTTAGGTTTGGATTTTGATTTGGTTTGATTTAATTTTGATGATTTAAATGTATATTTCATTTAAATTTGTGAAGATGACTGAAAATATGATTTATTTATGACAAAATCAATTGAGTATGACGTGATTTGGATTAATATTTGGCTAAGTCCATGGGATAGGTCATAGGGCTTAGGAAGAGTTTTGATTTAGTTTTGATCATTTGAATGTAGATTTGATTTATATTTTGGAAGATGATTGAAGATATAAATTGATTATGAGAAAATCAATTGATTTTGGAATGATTTGGATTAAGATTTGGCTAAGCCCATGGGATAGGTCATATGGCTTAGGAAAGGTTTAAGTTTGGATTTGATCTTGGGCTTCAATCATTTGTTTTTAGAATTTTGATTTGGATTTGGTTTTCAATTCGATGTTTAAATTTAATTTGAGGTTTGGTTTGAGAAGGTGAACATGGATTGGATTTGGGTTGTAGATGGATTATCTAATCCTTAAGCATAACCTAATCCTATGGTTAAGAAAAGCCTTTATGCTTAGGTTAAGTGTTTACCTAATTGTTAGAAGTGTCTTATGACTAAGAAAGTCTTAGTGTCTAGAAGACTCCTAAGTCTAAGATGGGAAGATTGAATCACTCCAAAAGTGAGGTCAACAGGTAGGCTCCATAGTGTTGCCCTTGGAGAGAGATGATTGGAAGACCAAGTTTCACATTATAGACTTGATACATCTTTCAATGCTTTGCTTGGGAGACCATGGATACATTAGAACAACATAGTTTCATCCTCTATACATCAGTGTATAAAGTTTATGAGAGGTGGGATTGTTTACTATATCAAAGGAGATCTCAAGCTATTTACAATTCACAAGGTTATCATATATTGGGATGTGGCTTACTGCCTCCCTCAAAATAAACAAGTCTATTCTTGCAAACTTGGCCAAAGTATAAAAATACATGAAAAAGAAAAATAAAAGAAAAGAGAAAATGGAAAAAAAATAAAAGGGAGGGAAAATAGACTTGGAGAAGGAAGTGGATCCTGACATTAGATTCCACCCAAAGTTTGTTACTCCATTCAAACATTTGGGTAGGACGAGCTGACCTCCACTAGGCAGAGGAAGAGGCCCATTCAGAGGCAATCTCAGGGGTGGAAATCCTCCTTATTGACCACCCAATAGAAGATATGTCCCAGCTACCAGGAGTACACCTGCTATCCATATAGACTTAGAATCTAGTTCATAGGATGAGTCTTATATGGTTAGCACACCAGCCAACTCTTCTCAGCAGTAGATTCTCTTAGAGGTGACACTTAAGCCAGATAGTGATAAAGGCCAGGTTCCAAAGCAAAGTATAAGTGTATCCAAGATTATATATGTGATTATGCATCGGTTGGGAACCTTAGCTCAACCCACTTTCTCTCAAAATCGAGGGTTTGGTAGTTAAGGAAGCCCCTAATTTATCCATAGGTGTGAAGACTCAGAGGTTCTTTCTAGGAGCATCATCCTCAAGTCAAGAAGTTGATGTAGAACTTTAGGATATTTCATATAAAGATTTAATTGAATTACCTTTTGATTGGTACTTGCCTTGTGTTCATAATTTATCAAAGAAAGGGTTAATCCCACATACCTAGTCAAAGCACTGGTCAGACTACTTTGAAGGAATATCAAAGAACAAATGCAAAAGCTCTCAATCAAGATCAACACTAGGATTCATAGTAGGTCCAATCGATGATGATAATTACTGCTTAGTCATTACTAATCATTTAAAATTTGATAGATTTTTTTTTCAAATCACGTTAACTCATATGAGTAGCTATGCTTAGAAACTTCAGATGATCCCTATGATTTTGAAGTCAAAGATGCTCCACCGAGTTGAAGAAGAGATCAAGTCAACCATCGATGAGCTCAAGGAAATCAACTTAGAACTAAAGAAGATCTATGCGACATACATCGTTCTTTGTTGAATAAAATTGAAACCAATGACTTAGTTAGGCTATTGATTGAGTTTAAAGTTGACTTAGTTAGGCTATAAACTAGTAATAGAACTACGATAACCTATTAAAGCTCTAGATGCATGATTAGACATAGAACAGTTCATTTATGAAGTCAAAAACTTTATCAATGATGGTTTCATCTGGGAAGAAAAATATCATACTTGGTTAGCCAGCATCATCCGAGTTAAGAAATAGAATGGCCAAATTCACATATAGGTTAATTTTATGGATTTAAATAAGGCATGTCCAAAAGACAAATTTCCACTACAATCTTCTCTTTCATGGATGACTCATTTGGATATAACAAAATAAAATGGCCCCTGAAGATGCAAGAAACACTATTTTTAAAACCCTGATTTGAATCTATTACTATAAAGTCATGCCTTTTATCCTTAAAAATGTCGATTCTACATACCGGTACTATGACTCAAATCTCTTTGAACTCATTTCATCATGTTGCTATGTATATGAGAAAGTAGAAAAGGAAGATCTCTTTTTTTGAGAGTAGTTTTCAACATTTAAGACAATTTAACCTCAAAATGAACCCCTAAGTGTTAAAAGTAGGAAAATTGGGTTTGTTGTGTCGAGGAATCAAAATCAATCCGGAGAAGATCAAGTAGAAATGACCCACGAAAGTTTAACTAAACTCAAATCATTCCAAAGTTTATCTATGATGCTTTATATCCAACTTATTGAAGATGTCGATTCTGACGCATCAAAAAATGCCAAGTTCAAGTGGGATGAAGTGTGAGCATGCCTTCAAAGACATCAAGCATTAATGGCGCCACTGGTTATAGCCTTTATGGCAAACCATTTACTTTACTACTACATTAGATGACTCCTTGGTGCTTTGTTGGCCAAATGATGAAGGAAGAAAATGTACTCCCTCGCCATCATCTAATCCCTGGCTCATTATCACCCTTTGAAGTGTTAGCTTTAATCTTTGCATCCCAAAGCTACAACACTACATGCTTCCTCATAAGGTGAACTTAATCTCTAGGATCAATCACTATATTATCTCATGACCACATTATCTAGATGGTTGGCATGATGGTCCATGATCCTCTCAGTTTGACATTACCTTTTCATTGGTGAAAGGACAAGTGCTAATTTCTTAGCGGCACCCACTTCATGTTGACTCACTTAGTGATGATCTCCCGATGAATAAATCATGAACTTAGGGGATACTAGCATTCACCATTGGGAGATGTACTTTGATGGTGCGGCTTCCTCTCAAGAGAGAAGAACCACAATATAGAAAGGCGGGGTAGGAATAGTTCTCTTCTTAGACCGTGATGTGATGAGATTCTCATATCATCTGTCCAATCCTTGCACCATGAAGCTGAATATGCTCGATTATATGGGTTAGCCATTACTCTAAGCATCAGAACATTAACATCTTAGGATTCTCGTTATTAACCAAATGCTAGATCTATAAAGTTATAAAGCCCAAGCTCCATCACTACCACAAGGACACCATGGAGTTATTGGGCCAAGTTTCAGAGGTTATCATTTATAAGATTCCTCAAGGAGAGAACATTATAGAATATGCTTTACCCAACCTTGCCAAGGAGTTTGCATATCAAGAAGGTGAGTCCATTTTAATAAAGGTTCAAAATAGACAAGTCTTATCCCTTATTGATGAACTCACTTGAAAAGGAAGTTTCCATTGAAGGATGAGGAGTTAGGGTGGAAGCAAATGGATTACCTAAATAAAGAAAAAGTACCTTAAGAGAAGTCCCAAGCTCATAAGATGAAATAAAGACCACTTTCTTACACTCTTGTGGATGGTGTCATGTCTTGGTGAACTTTTGATCATATATGGTTACATTATTTTGACAATGCCATGAATCGTGGCCGAGTACAATCGATTATGTGGATTCAACCAATCGGTCGAAGAAAGATCAGAGTCTAGGATACTACTAGCCATTGATGATCAAAGATTGCATGGATATGGCTAGGCGATGCAACAAATGCCAAATATATGGTGTGGTCCTACACCAACCACCCAACATTCTACATCATCATTGGCCATTGGCCATTCGAGTGTTGGGGGTACTGAGATAGTGGGTATAATTCATACTTCTTCTTCCAAGGGTCATCAGTTCATCTTAGCTGCTACTGACTACTTTTCCAAATGAGAGAAGGAGATTTTGCTCATAGATGTCATAGCATAGCATGTGCTACAATTTTTAAGAACCATCTAGTATATAGGTTTGGAGTGCCTAGATGAATTATATCTGACAATTATATTGCATTCAATAGCACTAAGATCAATAAGTTTTCTCAGAGACACAACATGGATTGGAGATATTCTACCATCAACTACCCGAGGGAAAATGCCTTAGCAGAAGTCTTCAATAAAACTCTCATCTAAATACTGAAGAAGATACTCACCAATAATAAATGATAGTGGCATGAGTAGTTAGTTGAAGCTTTGTTGGCCTACCGCACCACATATAGAGTGTACTCTTTAGTGTATGGGTGCAGTTGTTCAACCATTAGAAGTCCAACTCCATCACTAAGGATAGGTGGGTAGCAAGATCACATGAGAATGCCAAGTTGGGATGGAAGAGCTTGAAGGTTTGGAGGAGAGGCTCAGCATGCCAAAACCTCAAGTTGTACAAAGCTAAAATGATTGCTCACAACAAAATTGGTGGTCTTAGATATTTTCAAGTAGGAGGGCTTATTTTAGTTCTAAGAGTAATTGTTACCCATGGTAAGATGGAGGCAAGTTTGAACCCACTTGGGAAGGCCCTTTTTTACAAATGCCAAGGAGGATCTTATCAGTTTATTAATCATAAGTGAGAGTAATCAATTGGTTCTACTTAAAGAAATATTATAAATCATGTTTGAAAATAATTATAATCAATGAAAATTCCATTTCAAATTCAATCTCTTTCATGTTGAAAGTATTCTTGTTTGTGTATGCATGATGTGTTTAGGTGTAAGGAACTTGAGCTGGTTCTATCTTTTCGACATAACACAAACACAAATTATACACATATAAATATATATCTTTTATCTCGGGCTACTCGGTTGAGATTATACTGACACTCACTTTGATATCATCAGGTGATGTGCTACCACTTGTTATCACCTAGTGGTCTTCTTGCTTTAGAGGATGTAAGTCTGCTATGCTTTCTTTTCTTACTTGGCCTAAAACACTAATGAGTGCCTTGTCAGTTTTGTAGGTCTTACTACGTGGCAAATATAATACCTCATGTTGGCTTCATTTAATAGGATGTGAGTCTACTATGCTTTCTTCTTAAAATAGCCTTCGTGCATTGACTAGGTTGAGAATTTTTGAGGTTTAGGATAAGTTCCCAAGTGACTCCTTCCTCTAACTTCAAGTAGGTTAGTCCTTCTTCATGGCTCTCCACTAAGTAGTCACTCTAGGTTAGTAGCATCTCTCCCTAGATTATCCTGATGATCAGTTCCACTTAGAAAGTTGTAAGCCTACATAGTTTCTTTCCAGATTGATCATTGCACACTGATGGGCACCTTAGGTTGGTTGGTTCTCGCTATGTTGATGGATACACCACTCATCTATGACACCTTAGGTTGGTTGGTTCTGCACCTTAGGATACACCACTCATGGGTGTAAGTCTCACACTTTCTCCTTGAGTTGGCCACATAAGCTTTTTTTTCCAGGATGGATAACTCCCAATAGCACCTCCCTTATGGAAATATTTGGATCACATCCTTTGCAACCCCATTTAGACACTACAGTTACTATTGGGTGGACAGTTCCTTTTTAGTAACCACTGTGGTTGGAGAATCATCTTATGGATGTATTCTCCTTTAGTCGATAAAATTTCAAGGTCGACATAGCCCTTTTTTTTTAGTGGGGTCCACACAATAGGGTCCACAAAGATATAAAATATATATTCACTTGTGGATTAGGAGGACACTAAAGGTACCTTTTCCCAGCGGGCATCTATCTTTATGGTAGTGTTAGTAAAACTCCCTATAGAATCACTTACTCTTTAGTTGATTTAAGTCCCTAGTGACATTCTCGATAGTTGCCCCTAAGTAGTTCAATTTGTTGTGCTACCAGTCGATGGTTATTCCATGCTTTAGAAGATGTAAGTGCTATTCCATCTTCTAGCACATTGTTTTCGAAAACCCCTTAGGTTGGCTAGCTTTACCCCATGGCGATGACTATCACTTTGGATTTGTAAATCTTAGATAGGATAAGTCCAATATAGCCACTTCTCTTAATGGGTCCATGTAACATGGTCCATAAATCTATCTATCGAGCTCACATCCCCTAGTATGCCCTTAATTTGAAATCAAACTAACTAAACAAACCATATTAAATTACATGAAATTAGATAAAATTAATCTCATAACTTTTGAGTTGACATAAGTCCCTAGTGCATTCACTTGTAGTCTCTAGATCAAATTTGATTTGTTGTGCATCCAACTCACCCCAATGGTTGTTCACTTTGGAAGATGTAAGTCTACTACACCTTCTTCTAGCACAATCATTTCACCAAAGGCAACCCTTAGGTTGGCTAGCTCTACCACCAGATAGACTATCCCTTTGGATTTGAAAACTTGAGGTCAAGGTGATATAACCCATTCTCGGTGTCCACATTAACTTGTTAAATTAAACCAAATTTAATTTTTCCTAGTGGAGTTAAATCACACCCTTATCCCTAGTGGAGCCCCAAATCATATATAAATAAGTCAATCAAACAAATCAAAACCAACCTCCCTAGTGGAGCCAAATTTAACCAACTCCCCTAGTAGAGTTTAAATCAAAGAAATCCAACTAAACTCTTATTTCCAGTGGACACATCCCCAAGAAAATCTATGAATCAAACTCAAATCCTAATCCCCAGTGGATAGCCTGAACTTGCTTCCCTAGTGGAAGGTTCATATACTCGATCCCTAGTGGACTCATGTCCATATCTCTAGCAGATATGCTTCCACATCAATTAAAAGAAAACAAATTAAATTCAATTTGATCTTAATCCCTGGTGGATTATAGATTCTTATCCCTAGCAGATCTTCTTTCCACAAATCACATAATCAAATCAAATTCAAAGCCTTATCCTAGATTTTCTTCTTTATGCCCTCGACGACCCTCACATGTCATGTCCAATGCATGTGTGATCCCCTGGCGGATCTCCCTGTCCTTGACATGGAATTCTCATCAAATCTTATTTCTTCTCTTATGCACACCTTTAATACTTCAGCAAAAGCCTAACAATGTATTCATTCAAATTACATCATCTTAACATTATATCAACATTTTATGATTTGTGATTGTACAAACTAAACTATAATATCATGCTAAACATATTATAGTGTGAATTAACACACTATATTATATTATAATATATGATGTTATATTATAATTTTTCTATAATATAATATATTATTTACCATTATACCTCATTAGAATCTCATAAAAGGAACAAATATCAAAATTTTCTCAAAATATGAATAATGTTCATCTTGGATGTAAAATTGTTATTTTTCTATTAAAAATGGTACAAAATAGCATAATTTTGGGGTTGCTTCTTGGTGTGTGTCATGAAATTGGCCAAATTCTTCCATCTCAACCTTGAAATTAACATTTTTTTTGACCCAATGTATTATAACAAAAGTAAAACATACTAAAATGTAGAATAACATTTCATAACACACCACCACATTCATATATATGTGAAGTTATATTATTATGTACATTATATTTTAATATGCTTTCATATAATATATTAAAATAATTCAAAACATCTTATAACATCCAAACACATCTACATGCTAAAATATATGATGCTACATTATACTACAATATATTATATCATATTTGAGGGTATCCAAATCTCTAATTGTCAAGGAAAGTCTCTTGAAGACATTTTCTTATACCATAACTATGTTTGGATTAGGTCATTCTTTAGATCTACTCCTAATGACATCTTTATTCAAGGTTTAGGGTTAGTTTAAGGTTTATGATTTAGGGTTAGTTTAGGGTTTAGGGTTTAGGGTTAGTTTAATGTTTAGGGTTTTGGGTTAGTTTAGGGAATAACATTTAGGGTTTATGGTTTTAGGGTTTAGGGTTTAGGCTTTAGGGTTAGGGTTAGGGTTTAGGGTTAATATTTTATGTTTTAGGTTTAGGGTTTAACTTTTAGTTTAGGGTTTAGGATTTAAGATTCTGATTGAGTTTAAAGTTTTTTAACAAAAGAACAAATTATTCAACATTTCTTCTTTTGATTTCATTAACAAGTAGTACCCCAAGTTTTCAAAGACACAAATGACATAGATATAAAATAAGCTCTATAGAGTAAATCAAAACCCTAGATAAGTAGAACCATCTCTATTATAAAACCGTTCCATAAACATCGGTCGGATGGATTTGATTCAAGTTCCCATACCACCACGGATATGTGCGAATCTATTATATCCCAGTATCCCTCGCCTCCACGGTTGTAACCTCTATCGCTCCTCCCACATCCATCCCACACCACCATATCCACCACCACCTAGATCCCCACCATTTATGGCTATTACCTCTTTAGCCTCACTTTGGATATGAAGGAGCCTTTTAACCATGATATTTACTACCATCAAGGTTCAGCTTATTCTTAGGGTTTATGGTTAGCTTAGAGTTTAGGGTTAGTTTGGGTTTTAGAGTTTAGGGTTTGGGGTTTTAGGGTTTAGTGTTGTAGGTTTTACAATTTAGGTTTATGGTTTAGGGTTTAGGGTTTAGAGTTTTAGGGTTTAGGTTTAAGGTTTAGGGTTTAGGTTTTAGGGTTTAAGGATTAAGGTTTTAGGGTTTAGGGTTTAGGGTTTAGCGTTTGGGGATGTAGGTCTAGGGTTATAGGTTTAGGGTTTGGAGTTTAGCTTTTTTTTTTTAAAAAAAAAAACTAAGTAAACTAGTAGGTTTAGGTTTATTTTGTTTATTTAGTTTAATTTTTATTTATTTGAGTTTATTTTTTTATTTTAATTTAGGCTTATTTTTTATTTTTGCTTAGTTTAGTTTATTTATTTTAGGTTTATTTATTTAAGTTCAAGTTTTTTTTATTTTAGTTTATTTTTTAAGTTTAGGCTTATTTTTTAGTTGAGTTTTATTTTTATTTTATTTTTTAGGTTTAGGTTTTATTTTTTTATTTTTAGGTTTAGGTTTAGGTTCTATTTTATTTTTCTAGATTTAGGATTTTTGTTTTTATTTTAGGTTTATTTTTAGTTTTTATTTTTTTATTTATGTTTAAGTTTATTTTTAGTTTATTTTACTTTATTTATTTTTGGTTTAGGTTTAGGTTTAGTTTATTTTAAGTTTAGGTTTAGGTTTAGGTTTTATTTATTTTGGTTTAGTTTATTTTAGTTTAGGTTTAGGTTTATTTTATTTTTATTTTAGGTTTAAGTTTTTTTTATGGTTTAGGGTTTAGGTTTTATTTTTTATTTATTTTTAGATTTTATTTTTAGGTATATTTTTTAGGTTTATGTTTTTATTTAGTTTTAAAATTATTTTATTTTTATTTTAGGTTTAGTTTTTATTTTATTTAGGGTTTTTATTTCTTTTATTTAGTTTAGGTTTTATTTATTTTATTTTAGTCTAGTTTTTAGTTATTATTATTATTATTTTTTGGGATTAGGTTTAGGTTCAGATTTTAGTTTAAGTTTTTATTTTATTTTATTTTGTTTTATTTTGTTTTAGGTTTTTTTATTTTTTTATCTTTAGGTTTTACTTAGTGTAGGTTAAAGTTTTTAGCTTTTTAGGGTTTAGGGTTTAGGGTTAGTTTAGGGTTTAGGGTTTCAAGTTTAAAGTTTAGGGTTTAGGGTTTAAGTTTTAGGTTTTGGGTTTAAGTTTTAGTTTAGGGTTTAAGGTTTTTTTTAACAGAGAACAAATTCAGATTTAACATTTCTTCTTTTTGAGTTCATCAAACAAGTAGCACCCAAGTTTTACAGACACAAGCGGCGACATAGATAAAATGAGCTCCCATAAAGCAAATCACAATCCTAGATAAGTACAACCATCTCTTGTAAATACAGTTCCATAGCGGTAGATTTTAGTTTCTCCAATTCTCAAAGAACATTACCAAGTAGCAGGATTCACCATCATATCCCGATCTCTCCTCACCACCACGGTTGTAACCCATCGGTTCTTGCCTCCATAACCACCACTATGACCACCCATTATATTCCACCAGCACCTCCAGATCCCCACCACCATTTACTTTTCTTAGCCTCCACCTTCAAATCTAGGAGCACAGTTTGATGTTCTTTCAAGTTAGCATTCTTATGGTTTAGGATTATTAAGTTTTAGCATTTAGGTTTATTTTTATTTTTTTTTAGTTACTTTAGGTTTAGGTTTAGGGTTTTGGGTTTAAGGTTTTGGGTTTAGAGTTTGGGTTTAAAGTTTAGGGTTTAGGGTTTAGGGTTTTTGGGTTTATATTTTTGGGGTTTATTAGGGTTTAGGGTTTTAGGTTTAGGGTTTTAATGTTTAGTTTTATGGTTTAGGGTTTTGTTAGGGTTTAGGTTTAGGTTTAGGTTTAGGTTTAGATTTAGGGTTTAGGTTTAGTTTTAGGGTTTAGTTATAGGGTTTAGGGTTTAGGGTTTTTAGGGTTTAGGATATAGGGTTTAGGGTTTAGATTTAGGTTAGGTTTTTTTAGATTTATTGGGTTTACAATTTTTTTTAAATTAAGTTAGGTTTAATTTTATTGTTTATTTTATTAGTTAGTTTATTTATTTAAGGTTTATTTATTTTGGTTTATCTTTTTATTTTAGTTTATTTTTTAGGATTAGGTTTAGGTTTTAACTTATTTTTTAGTTTTGTTTTTTTTTTTTAGGTTTAGGTTTGTTTTTTAGGTTTAGGTTTAGGATTTTATTTTATTTTTTTAGGTTTAGGTTTTAGGTTTTATTTTTTAATTTAGGTATTAGTTTATTTTTAGTTTATTTTAGGTTTAGGTTTACGATTTAAGTTTAGTTTATTTTAGGTTTAGGTTTTATTTATTTTTGTTTAGTTTATTTTAGTTTAGGTTTTGGTTTATTTATATTATTTATTTTAGGTTTAGGTTTTTTCTTTAGTTTAGGGTTTAGGTTTTTTTTTAAAATTATTTTTAAGTTTTATTTATAGGTTTATTATTTAGGTTTAGGTTTTTCTTTAGTTTTTATTTTATTTTATTTTAGGTGTATTTTATTTTTATTTTATTTAGTTTTTTATTTTTGGGTTTATTTTAATTTTATCATTTAGTTTAGGTTTTTATTTATTTTATTTTATTTTACCTTTATTTTTTATTTTATTTTATTTTTATGTTTAGGCTTGAATTTAGGTTTAGGTTTAGGTTTAGGTTTTAGTTTAGGTTTTATTTTATTTGTTTTATTTCTTTAGGTTTAGGTTTATTTATTATTTTATTTTTAGGTTTAATTTTTGTTTAGGTTTAGGTTGTAGGTTTTAGGTTTAGGGTTTTGGGTTTAGGTTTAGTGTTTAAGTTTTTAGGGTTTAGCATTTTAAGGTTTAGGGTTAGGGTTAAGGGTTTAGGTTTTAGGTTTAGTTTTAGGGTTTAGGGTAGATTTTAGGTTTAGGCTTAGGGTTTTTTATTTTTTAATTTTTATTTTTATTATTTTAAAAATTATTAGGTTTATTTTATTTAGTTTATTTTTTATTTATTTTAGCTTATTTAAGTTTTTAGTTTTATTTAAATTTATTTTTATTTTTAGTTAGTTTAGTTTATTTATTTATTTTCGTTTAGATATTTATATTAATTTATTTTCTAGGTTTAGGTTTAGTTTTTTAGTTTAATTTTATTTTATTTTTTTATGTTTAAGTTTTATTTTTATTTTAGGTTTAGATTTAGGTTTTATTTTATTTTTTAAGTTTAGGTTTTGGGTTTTTTTTTTTTATTTTAGGTTATTTTAGTTTTTTTTGTTTAAGTTTAGGTATATTTTTAGTTTATTTTGTTTTTTATTTAGTATTTATTTTAGTTTAGGATTAGTTTAGGTTTTTATTTATTTTAGTTTTGTTTATTTAGTTTTAGGTTTAAGTTTTTTTAGTTTAGTTTAGGTTTTATTTTATATTTATTTTTTATTTTTATTTTAATTTTTATTTTTTTTATTTAGTTTATTTATTTATTTAGGTTTATTTTTTTATTTATTTATTTTATTTTAGGTTTAGGTTTAGTTTAGGTTTTAGGTTTAGTTTAGGTTTTTTAATTTTAGGTTTTAGTTTAAGGTTTAGGGGTTTAGGTTTTTGGGTTTAGGGTTTATTTTAGTTTAGGTTTAGGTTTTTTTAGGTTTAGGGTTTAGGATTTTAGTTTAGTTTAGGGTTTTAATTTTTTTTTTAGAACAAATTGATTCAACATTTTCTTTTTAATTCATCAACCAAGCAACACACCAAGTTTTCTAAAACATATGACATAGATAAAAATAAAGCATATTAAATCAAAACCACATTACTAGAGCATCTCAGTAAAAGTTCGACCAGATAATAACCTCCATCTTTCACCTTTAGCTTTACCACCTCTAAATCCCCCCACCACCACTAGATAAGATCCTCGCCTTACCTTAGTCTATGAGCTTGTTTGGTGATGTTCTTCAAGGTTACCATTCTTAGGGTTTATGTTTTTTAGGTTTATTTTTTAATTTATTTAGTTACTTTAAGTTTCAGGTTAGGCTTTAGGGTTTAGGGTTTAGGGTTTAGAGTTTAGGATTTAGGGTTTTAGGGTTTAGAGTTTAGGATTTAGGGTTTTAGGGTTTATGTTGTTAGGGTTTATGCATTTGGTTTTAGGGTTTTAGGGTTTAGGGTTTATAATTAGGGGTTAGGGTTTAGTGTTTAGGCTTTAGGGTTTAGTGTTTTGAGGGTTTAGGGTTTAGGGTTTAGGGATTATAGTTAGCTTAGGGTTTAATGTTAATTTAGGGTTTAAGGCTTAGGGTTTTAGGTGTAGAGTTATTTATAGTTTTAGTTTAGGTTTAGTTTAGTTTAGGTGTAGGGTTAGGGTTGAGTTTAGGGTTTAGGTTTAGTTTAGAGTGTTTAGTGTTTAGGTTTAGGGTTGTAGGTTTGGGGTTGTAAGTTTAGGGTTTACAATTTAGGGTTAGTTTTAGGGTTTCGGGTTTAGGGTTTATGGTTTAGGATTTAGGGTTTAGGATTTAGTGTTTTTTTTAAGAATAAATTAATGGGTGGGTTAAAGTTTATTTAGTTTATATTTTATTTATTTTAGTTTATTTTATTTTTAGTTTATTTTATTTTTAGTTTAATTATTTATTTTAGTTTATTTTTATTTTAGTTTATTTTTTAGGTTAGGTTTTTTAAAACTTATTTTTTAGTTGAGTTTATTTTATTTTATTTTTTAGGTTTAGTTTTATTTTAGTTTAGGTTTTATTATATTTTTTTAGGTTTAGGTTTAGGTTTTATTTTAAGTTTATTTTTAGGTTTTATTTTAGGTTTATGTTTATTTTTAGTTTATTTTATTTTATTTAGTTTATTAGGTTTAGGTTTAGTTTATCTTAGGTTTAGGTTTTATTTAGTTTAGTTTAGTTTATATTAGTTTAGGTTTAGGATTATTTTATTTATTTTAGGTTTAGGTTTTGTTTAGTGTTTTAGGTTTATTTTTTATTTATTTTAGGTTTATTTTTTTAGGTTTTAGGTTTTATTTTGCTTTATTTTATTTTTTTTATTTTATTTTTTATTTTAGGTTTATTTTATTATATTTAGGTTTTTTATTTTAGTTTAGTTTAGGTTTAATTTATTTTATTTTATTTTAATTTTATTTTTTTATCATATTTTCTTTTAGGTTTAGTTTATGTTTTTAATTTATTTTATTTTATTTGTTTTATGTTGGTATAGGCTTTTTTATTTATTTTATTTTTAGGTTTTTTTTTATTTTGGTTTAGGTATTTAGCTATTAATTACTTAGGGTTTTTTTATTTTAACTTTATTTTTTAGGTTTTATTTTTTTAGGTTTAGATTTATTTTAGTTTATTTTATTTTATTTAGTTTTTTTTGGTTTAGGGGTTTAGGTTGAGGTTTTATTTATTTTAGTTTAGTTTATTTTAGTTTAGGTTAATTTTATTTTATTTTATTTTTATTTTAGAAAAGTTTTAATTTTAGTTTAGGGTTTGGGTTTTATTTTTTATTTATTTTTAGGTTTATTTTTTAGGATTAGGTTTTTATTTTATTTTATTTTAGGTTTATTTTATTTTTATTTTACATTTAGTTTTATTTTTATTTAGGTTTTTTATTCTTAGGTTTATTTTTTTTTTTAGTTTGTTTAGGTTTTTTATTTTATTTTAGTTTTATTTTATTTTTTAGGTTTAGGTTTTATTTTAGGTTTTATTTTATTTTATTTTATTATTATTTTATTTGGTATAATTTTATTTATTTTACTTTTTTGGTTTATTTACTTTAGGTTAAATTTTAATTTTAGTTTAGGGTTTAGGGTTTATGGTTTAGGGTTTAGGGTTTATTTTAGGTTAGTTTTAGTTAGGGTTTAGATTGGGTTTAGTGTATGTTAGGGTTTAGGTTTAGGTTTAAATTTAGTGTTTAAGGTTTAAGGTTTAGGGTTTTAGGTTTAGGTTTAATTTAGGTTAAGGGTTTAGTTAAAGTTTAAGGTTTAGTTTTAAACTTTAGAGTTTAAGTTTTATTTTATTTGTGGTTAGGATTTAAGTTTAGGTTTAAGTTTTAGGTTTAAGATTTAGTTTTAGGTTTAGGTTAGGTTAAGTTCTGATTTAGTTAGTTTAAAGGTTAAGTTTAGGAGTTTAAGGTTAGTTAGTTTAGTTGATAGTTTAAGGTTATTTTAAGGTTTAAAGTTTAGTTTAAAGTTTAAGTTTTAGGTTTAGGTTTAGAGGTTTAGTTAGATTAGAGTTTAGTTTAAGTTTATTTAAACTTTAAGTTTAAGTTTTAGGGTTTAAGTTTAAAGGTTTAAATTTTAGTTTAGTTTTATTTAAAGTTAGTTGATTTAAGGATTAAGGTTAGGATTTTAGTTGAGTTTTATAGTTTAAGGGTTTAGGATTAGGTTTAAGTTTAGGGTTTAAAGTTTAGGAGTTTAGGATTAGGGTTTAGGTTTAGGTTTAAAGTTTTAAGGTTTAGGATTAGTTTAGTTAGTTTAGTTAGTTAGAGTTTAAGTTAAATTTAGTTTAGTTTAGGTTTAGTTTAAAGTTTTAGGTTTGATAGTTTTAGGAGGTTTAGTTTAGTTTAGTTTAGGTTAGTTTAGTTAGGGTTTAGGTTTATGGTTTTGAGAATTTTCTTTATATAATCAAGTTGTATTTTTAAATTTTTGATGATGTTAAAAGGGAGAGAAAAATTGATGTTGTAGAATATCACAAATGATGTTGCTTTTAATTTTATTTTTCAGATATCTATTTATTGAGGGAAAAATCTTTATAATATAATTTTACCCTTAACAAACATCAATTTGTCATCATAAAATAGGGAGATTGTTAAGAATACACTTTATATCTCTCACCATTTGATTTGATGATAACAAATATTGTGTAATAAAGATTAATATTTTTTTGTAGGATGAATTATTGAATTAATCATTATGATTATCATTATTAATTTAAATTTTATAGATAAAAATATATTTTTACTAATTATTTATTTAAGGTATTTCAAGAAATTCATCAGACTCAACTTGCTTCATTAAAGCGGGAAAGTCATATCAGTTTGGACAAGAGCTATTTGAAAATTTTCATAGGATTTGTAAAATAAAAGAAATTAAAGCTAACAAAATATGAATATTTTTGCTAATTTATTTTCATCTTATTTATTTTGATTTTTAAAATATTTTGCCATATTTAATTTACATTACTTTCCAATTTTCATGAATTATTTTTCTAGATAATTTGACTACACCCTTTACTTATCCATTACATCTAAACTTGAGTTTAGTTCATTTATTTCTTCTTGAATCAATTTTCATACTTATAATAATTTCTATCCATTTATTTTAACATGAGCATTTATTTATTCAATTAATTATCCAAAGTACCCTTAATGAGATTAAAAGTTTAAAAGGAGAGAATACTAATATTAGAATTAAATTAAATGACATATCTTTTTCTTCTACAACTTTTAGTTTCTCTCATGCTTTACATTCAAATACATTCATGTCATGCAAGAATCATTTATGAAATTCACATACTTTAAATTCTTGTGCATCTTACATGAATGTTAGTTTATTCTTAAAATTAAACCTAGAAATTATAATTCATTTTTATGTTGCTTTGCCCAATGTTATATACTTTTATTGTAGGCAAGGTCATGTTTCATATGTTTGTTCATTTAGGAGATCAATATAATTAATTGCTTTATCTTTGTGCATTTGGATTCATAAGGGAACTAAGTTGCATTGTCCATCATCTACATTTTCAAATATTTGTAATGCTACTACTTTTAGTAGATCCAAGATTTCTTGGATACCAAAATCTTGGAAATGAGATTGTATTATTGGATTGTCTTCGTGATAGACTAGTGAAGACAAGTCAATAATTTAGATATATAAAGCAACATTTAATTATAATAGTATACAAGAAGGAATGAAATGAGGTAACATATTTTGTATTATTCATTAATATCTTCCTTACATGTATTTAGGTCTTATGATTACTTATGTTTCATTCATTTCTAACTACTTTAGTTAAGCTTCATATTTTATTTATTTTTTTCAATTAATGAGTTATTTTAAAATATGATTTAAAAATAATTCTATAAATCACATGAAATTCATATTTTAAATATTATTTGTCTTATTTTGGAATAATATTTTCATAAACTTTATGAGTTTTACATTATTTTACCAATGAATTTTAGATTCAATTTTAATTTTTAAAATTCATGATAAGTAAATTTAGTTGCTACCTATGTAGATCTTTTAATCTTTAAACTAAGGGGATGTTTGAGATCTCAATTTTTTTATTTTTTTGTTTATATTTTATTTTATTTTGTTTATATTTTGTTTCAAAGTAAAACATATTTGATGGCTATTATTATTTTTAAAACACTCTAAACATCTAAAGTAGTTTTATGTGTTTTTAAAAATATTGTTATTTGTTTTTGAAAATAAAAAAACATAAAAAACACATCAAACAAATATGTTTTTTAAAATATTATAAAACTAAAAACAAAAAACATAAATAGTTTCTAGTTTTGAAGATAATATGGTTTACATAATTGATATTTACAATTTTATATGTGATTTGATCTCTTATGCCCCTTTAATAAATTTTGATTTTTATTAGTTTATTGATTTTATCAAGCTTATTTTGCATAAGTTTTGTGATCTAAGCTCAGTATGCTTAATTTGAAACTCATCATTTCTTGGTATAGTTTATGATTATTAATTTGCCTTAGCTTATGTTAAATAATGGATATGATTCATAAATTAGCTTTTATGCATTAAATTGGAACAAATATAAAATTAGCTTTATGAATCATTTTGAATGATTAGAAATTTGCTTGTAATATCTATCTTCATTATTCATGAAAATCTATAATTTTTATCCTTTATCTAAATTTAACATTTGATACAATTGCATTTGATTTGATGATAAGATAAGATAATTTTAGTTGGTATCTTAAGTAATCATTACTTTCAAAATATTTTTCATTTTGATTAACTAAGTTGTAGAATATAAAAAAAAAATATTTTAGAAACATGTTTGTATTTTTCTAATGCTTAATTGTATATTTTCATCACATATGACATTTTCCTTCATTTACATGTCTTATCAAAGTTAGTTTCATATTTAAAAATAAATAAATTGGTTTACATTAAATGTGAGATAATATCAAGCATGTTAATTTTGATTTAACTTTATCATCACATGCTTAATTTAATTCTACTAATTAAGGAAATTTGTTGATATAATCAACTTTGTATTTTAAATTTTGATGATGTTAAAAGGAAGAGAAAAAGTAATGTTGGAGAATATCACAAATGATGCTGATTATAATTTTATTTTATCACATATGCATTTATTGAGGGGGAGAAAAATCTTTATAATATAATTTTTACCCTTCACACTAACATCAATTTGTCATCATAAAATAGGCGGAGATTGTTAAGAATACACTTTATATCTCTCACCATTTGATTTGATGATAACAAATCTTTTGTAATAAGGATTAACATTTTCTTTGTAGGATAAATTATTCATATTAATCATTATGATTTTCATTATTAATTTAAATTTTTAGATAAAAATATATTTTCTTAAAGTTACTAATTATTTATTTTAAGTATTTCAAGAAATTCATGGACTCAACTTGCTTCATTAAATGGAAAGTCATATCAATTTGGCTGTTTATTTGACAATTTTCATTGGACTTGTAAAATAAAATAGATTAAAGCTCACAAAATTGAATATATTTGCTGGATTATTTTCATCTTATTTATTTTGATTTTTAAAATATTTTTTCATATTTAATTTACAGTATTTTCCAGTTTTCATGACATTATTTCTTCTAGATAATTTAATTACTTGCATTTAGTTTAGCCTTATCCATTGCATTTAAACTTGAGTTTAGTTCATTTATTTCTTCTTGAAGCAATTTGCATACTTATAATAATTCTTATCCATTGATTTTAGCATGAGAATTAATTTATTTAGTTGATTATCCAAAGTACCCTTTTATTTTAGGGTTTATGGTTTTAGGGTTTAGGGTTATAGGTTTAGGGTTGTAGGTCTCGGGTTCAGGGTTTAGGGTTAGTTTTAGGGTTTAGGGTTTAGGGTTTAATATTTAGGGTTTAGGGTTTAGTGTTTAAGGTTTAGGGTTTAGGGCTTAAAGTTTAGTGTTTTTTTTTTAAATTAGGTAAACTAGTAGGTATAGGTTTTTTTTAGATTATTCCATTTATTTTTTTTATTTTATTTTATATTTTTTAGCTTCATTTTTTATTTTTATTTAGTTTTTTTAGGTTTGTTTATTTTAGTTTAGGTTTTTTATTTTAGTTTTTTTTTCAGGTTTAGGTTTAGGTTTATGTTTTTTTATAGTTTAGGTTTATTTTATTTTTATTTTTTAGGTTTAGGTTTAATTTTTTATTTTTAGGTTTAGGATTATGCTTTTATTTTATTATTTTAGCTTTAAGTTTTAGGTTTTTATTTTAGGTTTATCTTTAGTTTTTATTTTTATGTTTAGGTTTTGTTTATTTTAGTTTAGTTTATTTTATGTTTAGGTTTAGGTTTATTTTATCTTGTTTATTTTAGGTTTAGGTTTAGGTTTAGGTTTTATTTTTTTGTATTTTTTAGTTTATTTTTTAGGTTTAGGATTTCATTTAGATTTTATTTTATTTTATTTTACATTTAATTTATATTTATTTTTAATTTATTTTTTAATTTATTTAAGTTTTTTATTCTTAGGTTTATTTTGTTTTTTTTTAGTATAGTTTAGGTTTTATTTTATTTTTTATTTTAGCAGTTTTATTTTTTTATTTTATTTCTAGGTTTAGGTTTAGGTTTAGGTTTAAGGTTTAGTTTAGGTTTTTGTTTTACTTTACTTTTTTGTTTTATTTAGGTTTAAGTTTATTTATTTACTTTATTTTAATGTTTTATTTAGTTTAGGTTTAGGAATTAGGTTTTTTAGGGTTTAGGAATATGGTTTAGGGTTTGGTGTTTTGGGTTTAGGTTTTGGGGTTTAGGTTTTGGGTTTAGGGCTTAGGGTTTAGAGTTTAGGGTTTAGGGTTTAGGGTTTAGGGTTTAGGGTTTTAGAGTTTAGGGTTTAGTGTTTAAGGTTTAAGGTTAAGGGTTTAGGGTTTTAGGGTTTAAGATTTAAGGTTTAGGGTTTTTTTAACTTTTAAATTTTTACGATTTATGGTTTAGGGTTCAAGGTTTAAGTTTTAGGTTTAGGGTTTAGGTTTTAGTTTAGGGTTTAGAGTTTTTTGTTTTTTTAAAGAGAATAAATTCATATTCAACATTTCTTCTTTTTAATTTAATCAACCAAGTAACACACCAAGTTTTTCTGACACAAGGACATAGATAAAAATGAGCATAAATCAAAAAAAGATAACTTCTTTACTATAAAGACACAGTTCCATTTGAATATTCTTGATTTCGAGTCCTCCTTGAATCCAGTCTCTCGATAGGATCCACCATCATTTGATCTTTGCCACCACCATGGTTTGTAACCTCCATACTCCCGTTTATTTACCACCTCCCCCAGAGATAATAATTTTTTTCCTCCATTTAGATTGAGCTTGGTTATGTTCCTATCAAGGTTACGCATTGTTAGGGTTTAGGTTTAGGTTTAGGTTTCTTAGTTTTTAGGGTTTATGTTTATTTTTTAATTTATTTAGTTATTTTAGGTTTATGTTTAGGGTTTGGGGTTAGGGTTTAGGGTTTAGGTTTAGGGTTTAGGTTTAGAGTTTTAGCATTTTTTTTTTTTTAGTTTAGGTTTAGGTTAGGGTTTAGGGTTCTTTTAGGGTTTAGGGTTTATTTAGGGTTTAGGGTTTAGATTTATTATTTTTTATTTAAAATTAAGTATGGTATGTTTAAGTTTATTTAGTTTATTTAGTTTTATTTATTTATTTTAAATTATTTATTTATTTTATTTAGGTTTATTTTTTATTTTTTAGGTTTAGTTTATTTATTTAGGTTTTTTTATTTTAGTTTATATTTATTTTAGTTAAGTTTTATTTTTATTTTATTTTTTTATGTTAGGTTTAATTTTTATTTTTAGGTTTAGGTTTTTTTTATTTTAGGAGGTTTTAGGTTTATTTTTAGGTGTTATTTTTTAGTTTATGTTTAGGTTTATTTTATGTTTATTTTATTTTATTTAGTTTGGTTTAGGTTTAGGTTTTATTTATTTTAGTTTAGGTTTAGGTTTAGGTTTATTTTATTTTTATTTTAGGTTTAGGTTTTTTTTAGTTTAGGGTTTTGGTTTTATTTTTAGGTTTATTATTTAGGTTTAGGTTTTTATTTTTTATTTTATTTTGTTAGGGTAGCACCTCAAGATAAGGGTAAGAAAGTCATTGGTTCTAGTGAGCAGATAGACCCTCCATAGGATGCTCCATAATGTATGCTGACCAAGCTAGGGTTGATTACAATGTCTAGCTCACTTTACAAAGTTTCCATCTGTTAAGCATATACCCTTCTCCAAGAGATGAGGGAATCTTTAATCAAGGCCTTACTTGATGTAGAGATATGCTTGTGATTTACTAAAGGAGGCATGAAGGACATCTTAGGTTACATTCTTAAGACTTACTCTTAGGATGGAAGTCTTTATTACAATGGATGTTGGTAGATACATCTATCGAGTTACGGTTGACCCGGTATATGATCAATATTATGAGTCAAAGAACCCTTTATTTACTTTTGAGGTGATTGGGTATAACATTGAGGTTTGATGTACTATCTCGAAGATAGAGGCATCACACAATGAACTAATCATGTAATAAGGACTCTAAGGCATGATGTCTTTTAATGTAAGAGATTTTTCCACTACTTTATATTGATGAATAAAGTAAAGTTTATGTTAAACCAGGTTCTTAAGCTTCCCATGTTGGCAATCCTCCATAGTTAATTACATCTTTGGAAATAAAATTTTCTCAGAATACTTTCGATTAAAGTAGATAATTATCATCTCCAAATATTTTAAGGTTAGACTATCAAAGGATTGATTGTATTTGGAAAATCAATTGGGAAAGTTCAAGGAGAAGATTTATTTTTGGAATCCAAATGAAATAAGTAAGAAATTCTCATGATACTAGGAAGCCTAGTGAGCATTCCAATCTATCCTATGATTGGGCTTTATAATTTTGAAGTTGAGATTTATATGTTTTGAGTTGAAATTTAATTAGATTACTAGGGCTTATAAACAACACAAGGTTGTGGTAATGCATAAGTGAGAATTTATGCTCCTTAAAATAGCTACCGGATCCTAAATCTAGGGAGCTTTATAGCTAAAGCATAAATCTAAGCGATAGGTGGACATAAGGGTTTACCTCCATAGAGAATATTATGACTTACGGACTTATAAAACTTGGGTAGCCATTACTCTCATGATTTTAAATCCATGTAGTCTAGTCTTATGAATTCAAGATAGCTAGGTAGTTATTTATTTAGAAATATACTAAAGTCCAAACACTCCCAAGAGACTAGAGCATGGTAGTGGAGCATATGACTTAATCTATGATGTAAAATCTTTTCAAATTTTATTTCATTTTAGACACTTCATTTTGATAGAGGCTTTAGGATTTATTATGCCTAAATGCATGATGAAATAGTTATGGGTCAAATCAACTAGAAGAAGGTGTTACCACAAGGGATGCCCTCACGGTCAAGCATTCCTTTATATGCAAGGATGGAGATCTTTCATGTTCAAGAGATAAATAATATACATGGATGATGTGAGACATACAACCATATAGCTAAGGGGTTGCTAGATCTTTTAATTATCTTATTTATGCCTTAGGCTTTATGATGAGGTTATGAGTTGTTTAAAATTTACTTATGAGTGATTAGTTGGGTAAAAAAGTTATTTTTATCCTAGAGCCTAATATCAAGCCACACATTAAAGCATCAATCATTTAAGAAACTATGAAAAGAATGCCATCCTAATGCACAATGTAAACATCAAACAATTATATATTGTAAAAAAAAGGCTAGTCTCTATGCTCTACAAGAGAGAAAAGATGGGTAGCCAGCTCTATATAAAACCTTGAATATGAAAGAATAATTATAATTGTATTAAATGCTATGGGGGTCTTCTTTCATATCTCCATTTTGATTTGGTTCCTTCTTTGATTTGGATGGTGCTTACTTCAAAGGCATCACACCAGGATAAAACCTTACGGCCATTACTCATCTAATCCCCATAGCACTAATCTCTTTTGTATTGCAAAATTACATTTATGTGGGAAAAGTAAATCTAACTACACCTCCATAATATAGTTTAGCTAAATATACATATAATCCCAAGCAATTGTATTTATAATTTTTACTTAGTACCCTACACATGGGTATTGAAGCCCGCCAGTCCTAACTTGGATTATACTTAAGAATTTAAGCAACTTGCCAAAAGAGCATTCACATTTATTTTTAAGCTTCCCTTAAGCATAATCCCTTGTATAAAATATGGTTAAGATAATATTGGCCTATCATATAGTCTATGAAACATACATCCTAACATCAATCTAAAAAATACATCATAAAATAAAATATACATCATACCATACACCATCTAACTTAGAGCTAGAAGTGGTGACTTAATTATAATGTATGTGTTAAGGCTTTGTGTGGTAAGTCTTGTTAGGCATTAGTGTTGTATTTTCTAAGTGTAGAAGGATTCAATTTAACATGAAAGGTTGATTTCACTTGAAGTAGTTTAATTGATTTGAGAATTTTAATTTGTGTTTTCTTTTGTTTCATTTAATTACACTTAGCAACTAAGTGTTAAAGAGAGGAAAATAGGATGGCCCTCTTTCATCTTAAGTCACTTTCTAAAGTATATTAATTTGATTTAGTTCTCTTTAGTGAATGGCTTATTAAATGATTTAATTAATCCTAAGTTTAAGTTCACTTTAAATAATCCTATTCAAAATGAAAGGCATCTTAAGATTAATTTAACTTAATTACTACCTCATGACATATATTAAATCATTCCTTTCCATAACATGTAACATGCATATGATTTAATCTTAAGTGTATCTATATGCAACATATTTTAGCACACTTAAATGATGAATGTATGTGTATGTCTAGAATTTATATTTTATTTGATTGTAATATTTAAACATATTAATTTAAAACTTTATCCAAATTCTTAATACAAAAAAACATAAGAATGAAATTAAATAGGCATGTCCCTTAAACCAGGAGTAAGGTAATCAAATGACCTCTGGGAGCTAGCTAAAGCTTTGTACTCTTGAGATGTCTAGACTATATACCCATTTGCATTCAAACATAAGTAAATTCATATACATGAACATAGGTAAGCTCCAAATTATATGGCTAATTAATTAAACAACTTAGTCAATTATGAATGCATGCAATTTTAATGTCAAAATGGGATTTTCATTCACTAATCAAATATACATATACATGTAGAAAGATATAGGCAAGTATGCGTCATTGTTAAACCGAGTGAGGTAATCAAATGACCTCCTTGGGGAAACTAAAACATATTCCTGGATGTCTAGACTATATTCTTGGTTTTCTTTGACACACATGGATGTATACATAAATGAGGGAAAAGAAAACCATGCAAGATTGTATATATATTTTTGATTGAATCATTTATATATATGAATTAAAGCTCTATCAAATTCTAATGTTGAAATATAAGAATGAAATCAAATGGGTATGTATTGTTAAACCAAGGAAGTGAGGTCAAATGACCTCCTCGGGGCTAGCTAAAGCGCATTCCGGGATGTCAGACTATTACCATTCAATCTTATATAAATCAACACATGAATAGAGAGAGAACTCAACATTCATACACTTAAGCTATAAGCACATGCATTTCTTATGTATTTATAACTAGCATCATAACACATATTATTATTCATTTATAAGCTTTTGAAAAATACATTTAGATTTAATAGTGATAATAGCCATATATTAAATTAAATCAACACATGCAAGCTTACATAAAGGAAATCCATTTTATTTTACTTGATTCTGAAAATATGGATGCATGAATTCAAATGACATACCAAATTTAACATGATTAGAAAGAGAACAACCAAATATTAGCATGTGATTCATTCAACCAAGTTCTTGAGGATAATCAAATCAAATAAGATTAATTAAAAGCAAACCAAAGCTTCTTTATTAATTAAGTTTTGGATTTGATTTGATTTAAAGGAGAAGAGAAATCATCACTTGTTGTTTTAAACCCATTCCACATTAGTGATTTGATTTAATTTAAGGAAATGTAATTAAGTTAATTTTATGGGTTAATTATGTTGAACACTTAATTAGATGAATTAATTACCACTTATGTCACCTTAAAGTAATTTACTAAATAATTATGAGCCAACATGATATGCATGGATAATAAACTTGCAATGATCTTAGGAAATAAAAGTACCTAATGCAATTGACAATTGATTAATAGTTAATTAGATTAAGGGACTTAATTAATTACTCTTATGGTTTTTCCACACATATGGACTAACCAAAATTTCATTAAACTCCTTTATGTTATTAAACAACTAAAGATCTACCCCATGATTCAATTAATTAAGGTCTGATGTGATTATGATTTCAATTTGATTAAGTGATTTAATTAATTAGTTAAATCTTAATTAATTTCATTTTAAAAAAGGTGAAATGAACTTAGGAAAAGGGTCCCAACTATTCCTTAGTTCACTATTGAATAATGATTAATAAACTTAATTAACCAATTTATTACTATTCATGGGATTAATTAATCATTAATTAACTTAAAAGAGTAGTTAAGGTTTAATTAGTCAGTTTTCTTAATTAAGTAAGTAATAAATCCCAAGAAAATCATGTGAGGTAGAGATCATCCAATTAAATTAACCCACAAAATTTAGGATTAATTTCTCAAGTAATTAAAAAGTAATTAAGCTAATTAATTTTGAAATTAAACTTTAATTATTGTTCAAAATTAGTTAAGATCATTTTAATTAATTCTCTTCTAAATACCTTTAAAATGAGTATTTATTTGCATTTTTATTTTATCTATGATTTTTATGATTTGTAGAAGTTTGACCATTAAAATGATTAATTAAGCCTAATCTATTGGCCCGTTGATGTAGTGCTTTCCATGTGGCACCTATTGGCTACTTAAAACTTATTGACTCGGCTTAATATGACAAATGCTTTCTCATATTGTTTGATCTGATGATCGATTAAGAATAGATTAAATCTTGATCTGGATCTAATCACGATCATCCATTTGATCAGAATGGGCGTGCATCTAACATCATGAGTGAGGAGAATGGAGTCCATTGCTATTGCTCACTTGATCCAAGCTTACGAGCAGATTGACTCCAAAAGGATCCCACCTTCATGACATCGATGAGAGGAGATGCAATGGTCAAGATCACAGATGCAAGTTTTCTTCAAAATCTCCAACCCATTTTGGCTATGGATCAATTTTGGAAGCATACCTCAGCTCAAGACGATGGCTCGAATGATTGAGGAAGCTTCATCTATGAGATGAAGCTTCTTGGATCATTGGATCAATTCCTCGATGTTCACATGAAAGGCCATGAATTGATGATTTGGAGCTTTGATCAGTCCACACCGATGCCGAGGAAGCTTGGGAGATGATTCATTCTTGCTCGAGGTAGGGAAGGTGCATGGAAAGTAAATTTGAGTTTGATGGAGAAATGGGGATGTTAGGTCAAAATTGAGTGTACTATTTGGGATGGGCTGGAATGGAATTTTTTGATCGGAATGAGCTTGAGCTTGGGAATGGCTCTAGCGGCTCATATTGGTAGCTAGGGCTTTGAGGAATGATTTTTATGTGTGTTTGAGTGGAAATGAGGGGGTGTATACACTCCCCCTCCCATTCATCTTGATTGGATGGTGGGATCGAGTTTGGCTTCTAGCTATGGGTATCAAATGCTCAAATGGGGAGGGTGAGGTGATTTCACCTCCCATGGGTCATAGCTTCCCACCACTTGGGTCAGTTGGCAGTGTCCTAGGTGCCTAAGTGGATCATTGGGAGATTAAGTGGGAATGGAAATGACCACTTACATGGGTAATTTGTCTGATGTGATGTCCTTGACCCATGGGTAGAATGATAATTTGGCATTGGATTCAATTTGGGAAGATTTGAAATGAGCTAAAAGTGGGTTAGCCCAAATTTCAAGTCAGTTGGAGTTGATTTGGTTAGTTTGGCTCAATCATTTAGGTTGGGTCATCTTGACTAATTGGTCAAATTGGCTCAAACTAAGGGTTGGATCAAGTTCAAATGATCATTTTAGATGTTTTAGTTTAGTTTTGCTTAGATTTGATTTTGTCTCATTTGAATTCATTTGGGTCAAATGGGTTAAATTGACCAATTTGACCAAATAGGCCAAATTAGCTTAGGTTGGGTGTTGGTTTAGGTTTAGTTGACCAATTGAAGATGGTTGTAGGCTTTGGTTTCAATTAATTTGGATTTGGTTTTGATTTAGGCCAACTTGGACCTTTAGGCCAATTTGGGCTAAATGATCAATTGGGTTCAATTGGGTCCAATCATGGCTTTGGTCAAGTTCAACAACCAATTTGGAATGAATTTGAGCATTAGTTGCAATCAATTTGGTTTTATATTTTGATTTGACCCATT